>CM060675.1:6715025-6780025 GCA_030686955.1 Odontamblyopus rebecca
GACGGCGGCTCACAGGGAGAAAAACTCAAAATACGACGATATTTAAAGGTCCAAAATTACACTAAAGTGGCTCCTGTCATAATGTAGTTTCCTCATCCAAAACAGACCTGGAGTCGTGTTTTGTTTCATTCACACGTTTGAATAATCCTTTATTTTTAGTCTGTGCACATCTCCAAAGGTCAAAACGCTCTGTTCCACCTTGTGATGTCATGAAGAGGTGGTTTTCAAGCTCCTTTTACCTTTAGTTCAGAGATTCTCAGACAAAAAAACAAGGAACATTTTGCTCATTTACGTGGAGGGAAAATCTTCATATACAGGTTTTTAAAAATGGGCCTAGTTTAGTCTTGGTTTAGTCCTGATTTAGTCCTGGATAAATCCTGGTTTAGTACTGGTGTAATCTGGGTTTAATCCTGGTTTATTCTGGGTTTAGTCCTGGTTTAATCTGGGTTTCGTCCTGGTTTATTTTGGGTTTCATCCTGGTTTAATCTGGGTTTCATCCTGGTTTAATCTGGGTTTCATCCTGGTTTAATCTGGGTTTAGTCCTGGTTTAATCCTGGTTTAGTCCTGGTTTAATCCTGGTTTAGTCCTGGTTTAATCTTTGTTTCATGCTGGTTTAATCCTGGTTTAGTCCTGGTTTAATCAGGGTTTAGTCCTGGTTTAATCTTTGTTTCATGCTGGTTTAATCCTGGTTTAGTCCTGGTTTAATCAGGGTTTAGTCCTGGTTTAATCTTTGTTTCATGCTGGTTTAATCCTGGTTTAGTCCTGGTTTAATCCTGGTTTAGTCCTGGTTTAATCTGGGTTTCATCCTGGTTTAATCTGGGTTTCATCCTGGTTTAATCTGGGTTTAGTCCTGGTTTAATCCTGGTTTAGTCCTGGTTTAATCTTTGTTTCATGCTGGTTTAGTCCTGGTTTAGTCCTGGTTTAATCTGGGTTTAGTCCTGGTTTAATCTGGGTTTCATCCTGGTTTCATCCTGGTTTAGTCCTGGTTTAGTCCTGGTTTAATCTGGGTTTAAGTCCTGGTTTAATCTGGGTTTCATCCTGGTTTAGTCCTGGTTTATTCCTGGTTTAGTCCTTGTTTAATCATAGTTGTATTTTCATAATCCTAATCGTTGTGTGGGATATACAGACTCTAAAACACAAAAGACCTTCTAAAACAAAGACTGCAGCGTTATTAACGTCAAAATCATAAATATTACTTTTTATATTTTGTTAGAAATATCCTCAAATGAAAATCTAATATTTTGGTTTCAAATATTTTTCGTAAGTGAAATTCTGAGGTGGGAGCGAGTGTTTCAGCTGCAGATGACGACGGCCTTCAGATCAGAACGACAGGAAAAGTCCAAACTCAGAGGAACATTTTCTACAGTAAAAACAGAGCTCAGATCAGTGTTTCTAAACCTTCTGTTTTTCTCAGTCTAATATTTAATTTTAGTCACAGATAATCCACAACATGGCACGCTCCCCCTGCAGGGATAAACCCATGAATGCAGCTTTATATAGAGCGCTGACACACACACGTTTATACACCCCTCTTTCTCCACATCTACCTCTTCTTCCTCTCTATCTCTCTATTCTCTCTCCATATCTGTGTTTCTCTCTCTTCTCTGCCTCTCTCTCTTTCTCCGCATCTACCTCTCCTTCCTCTCTAGCTCTCTATTCTCTCTCCATATCTGTGTTTCTCTCTCTTCTCTGCCTCTCTCTCTTTCTCTACATCTACCTCTCCTTCCTCTCTATCTCTCTATTCTCTCTCCATATCTCTCGTCCCTCTCTCTCATGTCCCTCTCTTTCTCTACATCTACCTCTCCTTCCTCTCTATCTCTCTATTCTCTCTCCATATCTCTCATGTCCTTCTCTTTCTCCACATCTCCCTCCCTTTCCTCTCCAGCTCTCTCTATTCTCTCCCCATCTCTCTCTACATCTCCCTCTCCTTAGCTCCATCTCTCGCTCTCCTCTCTCTTTCATCTTTCCATCTCTCTTCTCTCCATCTCGCTCGCCTCTCTCCTCGTTTTTCTCTCCTCTCTCCAATTCTCCCTCTTTTCTTCCCTCACTCCCTCTCTTCTACCCTCCATCTCTCTGCCCCCTCTCTCCTTCTCTCTCTCCATCTCTCTCCATCTCCCCTTGTCTTTCTCTCCTCTCTCTGTTTCTGTTCTGTTGCTCCCCCTCTTCTTCTCTCCCTCTCTTTCTCTCCCTCTGTCCAACACTCTCCTCTCCCTCTCTCTTTCCATCTCTTCTTCTCGCCATCTCTCTTGCCTTCTCTCTCTCCCTCCCTCTCTTGGACCTTCCCTGTCTCACTCTTCTTCTCCCAGTCCCTCTCTCTCTGTCTCACCCTCTTCGTCTCTCTCTCCATCTCTCTCTTCACTCCCTCTCTCTCTTTCACTCTTTCTCTTTCTCCTTCTCTCCATCTCTCTGTTCTTTTATCATTAATAGTTCTTTTCCATAACGGAGTAAAACTGCCACAGAATATCCTGCACATCTCAATGTGACGATATTTTCATCCTTTTTTTTTTACTTCTGAAAGATAAAACTCAATGTGAAACTTTGAGCAGAAGCGCGGATGCACTTTGCCAGGTCGACTATCGGGAGAAATGATCCTCTTTTCGTGCTCCGCTGGTCTGTAAAAGACTCGGGCGGCATTAGCGCACTTATGTTAAACGGGAAACAGGAGCCAGGACAGTACCAAGATGGCCGACGCTGTGGCTGGGATCAGAGGGGCAGATTTTCATGTTTTCCACTGGTTTGTACAAGACTTGAGGAGCATTAGAGCACTTATGTTAAAGGCTAATGAGGGCAAAGTGCTGGGACAGTACCAAGATGGCCGACTGTAAATATACGCTTCATTCTTTTGCGCTCGGGACTCAGGGAAAACCGAGAAAGTGGAACGGCCAGTCGAATCAGGGTTCAGGAACACAAACTCAGGTCAGTTTTGTTTGATAATCTCTCAGTTGTGGATGTTTCATTGTGTTTTAATCCACGTTTAAATCAAACACGTTTAATCTCAGGTGTGGAAACGTATTTTTTAGCTCTAATGTTCAATGCTAACGTATTCAGAAAGAGATATGAACCAGAGAGAAAATAGTACCAAGCGATTATGAGGTCTGACTTTTTCCCCCGTTCAGGTTTTGTGACGTAAATGCATCGCTCTTTTGAACACATATTGTTTCGAGAAGAAAAACGCTTTATTTTCATGACTTCAGCGTAACAGATTCACGTCAAAAAACCCAAACTATCCTTTTAATATGAGCCGTTTGAGTTTTTTTCCCGGCTCATTTCCGCACCTACTTCTTCTAGTGTTTTTGTTTTAATTGTTATGTTATATATGTGCAAAATAAACAAATAAATAAATTAACTGGGGCTAGTTCGGTGCAGAGTCGGCGTTCAGTAGCATTAAAATGGACTAACGGGAATAATGTGAGTCAGTTATTCTTTGTGCAGCCCGACACTGAACGGCCTCTGCTGCAGCGACAGACGGGCTCGACTGAACAGGAAAAGCTTTAAATATTGAAAATGGTGCAAAGAAACGGCGTCTGCGGTGGATAAATCTGATACGGGAGGAGCTACAGGACAAAACGGAGCATGAAAAGAAATGAAAGGTCTGGTCTGGTCTCTCTCTCTCTCTCTCTTTCCTTCTCTTTTCTTCTCTTCTCTAAATAAATAAAGAGGATCCGGGTTATAGGCCCAAAGGTGCCATGAAATGTAAGTAAAACTAATTAAAGATTCTCTCTCCCCAATTCTCCTCTTCTCTCTGGTTTTCTCTTCTCTTCTCTCCTCTCCTCATCTGTCTCTCTCTTCTCTTCTCTCCTCATCTGTCTCTCTCTTCTCTTCTCTCCTCATCTGTCTCTCTCTTCTCTTCTCTCCTCATCTGTCTCTCTCTTCTCTTCTCTCCTCATCTGTCTCTCTCTTCTCTTCTCTTCTCATCTGTCTCTCTTCTCTTCTCTCCTCCTCTCTGTCTCTCTTCTCTCCTCCTCTGTCCCTACTTCTCTTCTGCTCTCTCTCTGCTTTTCTCTCCTCCTCTCTCTCTTCTCTCCTCCTCTGTCTCTCTCTTCTCTTCTCTCATCTGTCTCTTCTTTTCTCTTCTCTCTTCTGTCTCTCATCTCTTCTCTCCTCATCTTTGTCTCTCTTTTCTCTTCTCTTCTCTGTCTCTCTCTTCTTTTCTTTTCTCTCTCTTCTCTTCTCTCCTTCTCCTCTCGATCCCTCTCTTTTCTTCTCTCCTCCTCTCTCTCTTCTCTCCTCCTGTCTCTCTCTTCACTTCTCTTCTCTCATCTGTCTCTCCTTTTCTCTTCTCTCTTCTCTGTCTCTCATCACTTCTCTCCTCATCTTTGTCTCTCTCTTCTCTCCTCCTCTGTCTCTCTCTTCTTTTCTTTTCTCTCTCTTCTCTTCCCTCCTTCTCCTCTCGATCCCTCTCTTCTCTTCTCTTCTCCTGTCTCTCTCTCTCTTCTTTTCTTCTTTTCTCTTCTCTAAATAAAGATGATCCAGGTTGCGCTATAGGCCCAAAAGTGTCATGAAAAACAATTTAAAATTCTCTCTTCTCTCCTCCTCTCTGTCTCTTCCCCTCTGTCTCTCTCTCTCTCTTCTCCTCTGTCTCTTCTCTCCTCTCTTTTATTTTCTTCTTTTCTTCTCTTCTCTAAATAAATAAAGATGATCCAGGTTCACTATAGGCCCAAAAGTGTCATGAAAAGTAATTAAACATTTTCTCTCCTCTCCTCTGTCTCCCTCTTCTCTTCTCTGTCTCTCTCTTTTCCTCTTTTCTCTTCTATCTAAATAAATAAAGCTGATCCAGGTTGCGCTATAGGCCCAAAAGTGTCACTCTTCTCGTCTCTCCTCTTCTCTCCTCTTCTCTCTTCTTCTTTTCTCTTCCATCTAAATAAATAACGCCGATCCAGGTTGCGCTACAGGCCCGAAAGCGTCGTGAAAAGCAATTAAAAGACTCTCTCTTCTGTGTCTCTCTCTTCGCAGGTTGATGCACGGCAGAAAAAGCGTCATGAAAGGCGGCGGCAGATTTATGCGAAGCAAAGGTTACCCTGAGTTTAGAGCGAAAACCATTGACATTTTGCGAGCTGTCATCACACGGGGTTAGTAATGACCCAAAACACTAAAAGTCTCATTTGAATTTGAGATTTATGTGACGACGGTGAGACTTTTAGAGGAGGCTGACACGTCCATGAAGCATTATAAGTTCATTTACGGTGATGCTGGAGATGGGAAACGGTTTGATGGTCTATAAACGGAGCTGAATAAATCACCACGCAATTAAAGAAGAAGAAATAGAAACACGGGCTGTAGCTTTATTACGGGTTTATCCAATGTTACGGTCGGAAATGCCTTAAAAGATATGAGATTTGACATTGTGTCGTAACGTAATAAGTGGATGACACGCGGGCGCAGAGTTCGGAGTCACTGCGAGTCTGTGCGGCGCAGGATGAACTCAGATCTGAGGATTTCATAGATTTCCCTCCACGCAACAGGCGGGAAAATGAAAAACATGCACTCGATAACCTGGAACTAACCTGAAATAACACGAAGAAACATATATGACTGACAACTGGTAATACTGATACTACTGCTACTACTACTACTACTACAACTACTACTGCTACTACAACTACTGCTACTACTACTACTGCTACTACTGCTACTACTGCTGCTACTACTACTACTACTACTACTGCTGCTACTAATAAAATTAATAAAACTATATAACTATAACTAAGGTGTTAAGTGTAATATCACATAAAATGATAAAATAATGAACTGGCTTCTATTCATTTTACACACTGTTATGGCTTGACTACTACAACTACTACCACTACGACTAGTACTACTACTAACAAAATATTTGGCTTCTATTGAATTTACATGTTGCTTTTACTATGATCTGACCACTATTACTACTGCTACTACTATAACTACAACTACAATTAGTACTACTACGACTACCAAAATAATTGGCCTATGTTCATTTTACACATTGGTTTTACTACAGTCTGACTACCACTTGTACTACTATTATTACTACTATTACTACTACTACTACTATTACTACTTCTACTTCTACTACTATTAATAAAACTATATAACTACTACGACTACAACTACTAACAAAATAATTAATTGGCTTCTATTCATTCTACACTTTGCTGTTACTATGGTCTGACTACTGCTACTACTACTACCACTATTACTACTACTACCACTATTACTACTACTACTACTACGACTAGTACTACTGTGACTATTATTATTACTACTACTGCTACTACTACAATTAATAAAATAATGAATTAGCTTCTATTAATTTTAACTTTTTACTACTGCTACTACTACAACTTCTACTACTACAACTACGACTACTACTACTATTATTACTACTAATACTATTAATAAAACTATATAACTACTACTAATACTAACAAAATAATGAACTGTTTTTTATTTATTTTACACATTGCTGTTATGGCCTGACTACTACAACTACTACAACTACTACAAGTAATATTAACAAGTTTAATTTTACACACTTCCGTTACTATGAGTAAACTAATTTAAACTACTACAACTACTACTTATAAAACTTATACTATACTGTTGTTGCTACTAATACTACTGTCACTTCTACTACTGTAACTGTAAATATTTCACCGTAAAACTACGTCTTTGGCACCGACTTAGGAACACAAACAGTTCACACGTTTACAGAACCGGAGACAAAAATAATAATAATCAAATAAAGTAAAATATAAAGACAAATAAATCAAACTTCCACAGATCCACTTCTCCTGTGGCGCAAGGTCGTTCGGGGTATTTTCCCATCATGCATCAGGAGGATGGGAAGGGGGGGGGGGGGGGGCTAAACCCTGATCTGCCCCCTGACCTCTGACCCCTGACCTCCCGTCCGCAGATAAACCGACTTTTCCTCGGTCATTTTGTGAGCGCAGGAATAATAAATAAATAAAGAGAAGAAAACACGGACACGTTTCTTATCTCTCGTTCTTTTTCCCTCCATCCTTCTCCGTCTCTACCTCCTCTCTCTTCTCCCTCTGTCTCTTTTTCTCTCTCTCAGCCTCTCCCTTCTCCCTCTTCTCTGTCTTCCTCTCCATCTCTCTATCTTCTCTTTCCTTCTCTTTCTCTCTTACCCGGTCTCCTCTCGCTCTCTCTCTCATCCTATCTGTCTTTTCTCTCCTCTCTCTGTCTTTATCTCTCTTTTTGTCCCTCTCCTTCATGTCTTCCTCTCCATCTTTCCGTGTATGTGTCTCTCTCTCTCACTTTTTATCTTACTCGTGTCTTTCTCGTCCTCCCTCTCCTCTCTCACTGCCTCCCTTTCTCTCGCTCCCTTTCCTTCACTCTCTCTGTCTCCACTCCCCTTTTCCTCTTTCTCTTCCTATTTATCCCTCTATCCCTCTCCTTCTCTGCCTCCTTTCTCGCTCCCTCCGTCTCTCTGATTCTAACCCTCCCTCTTTCTTCTCTCTCTGTTCCTAGCTCTTCTCTCTCTGTCTCTTTCTCTCTCTCAGTTCCTCACTTCGCTCTTCTTCTCTCTCCCTCTGCCCCATGTCTCTCTCCATCTCTCTCCTCTCTCTTTCCTTCCCCTTCTTTCTCTTTGTCTCTCTGTCTTTCTCTCTCCATCTCTCACTTTGACTCATGTCTCCCTCTCCATCTTTCTGTGTCTCTCTCTCTCCTTTCTCTCCCCTTTCTCTCCCTACCCTCTCTTTCTCTGCCTCTATCCCTGTCTCCTCTCTCTCTCACTACCGCTCCTCGTCTCTTTCTTCCTGCCTTCTTTATCTCTGTTTCCTCTCTTCTTCCTCTGTTCTCCTGTCTCTCTTTTATCCCTCACTCCCTTCTTCTTCCTTTCCCTCCTCTCTCACTGCCTCCCTCTGTCCTTCTCTCTCTCCCCCTTTCTTTCTTTCTTTCTTTCTTTCTCTGCCTTTTTTCACCTCTTGTTATCCTCTCTGCCTCTTCCCTCCCTCTTCCTCACTCAGCCCCACTCCTCCTGTCTCTCTCTCTGTCCATCTCCCTCTCCCCCAACCCTCCCTCCATCCCTCCGTCCTTCCTCTTCTCTCTCACATCAGGATCAGCTCTAATCTTCCTTGTTTTCCGTAAACACTTCCACATGGATAAACTCTCGTCTCGGACCTGACACAGTGACCCCGGCTCCTGTCACCTCCGCTCTTCCTCCACTCCTCCTCCACTCCTCCTCCGCTCTTCCTCCTTTCACAGCTCGGGCTCCTGTTTTCCCTCTTGTTGACTTTCATTTGCTCAAACAAACGTCTCGTTCAGTCATTTAGTCTGATCGTCGGCAGATTAACCCGGACAAGTGTGTGGAAAAGCACGACTAAAGAATCAATTCTGAAGCTCGTCCTCTGCTCCGTGTTTAACCGCAACAGTAAAACCCTGAGCCTCCTCGGCCTCTCCTGCTCCTCCTCTTCACCTCCAGTGTCTCATATTCTCACCATTACTTCAGATTTAGCTCGTTTTAAACATTTATATTAATATAAAACAGCTTAAAGGGCCAGTACCTCATTTTCCCCCACGTATTTGAACAGGACGTGTCTTGCACCAGCGCTATATTCTCTTTCTCTCTCTCCTCTCTCTTTCCTTCCCCTTCTCTCCCTCTCCTCTCTCTCTTTCCTTTCTCTCTGTCTTTCTCTGTCTCTCAGCCTCCCCCTTCTCTCTCCATCTCTTCATTTCTCCCTCTCTTTATCTTACCCAGTCTCCTCTCCATCTCTCAACAATCTCTCTTCTCTCTCTTTCCTTCCTTTTCTCTCTCTGTCCCTCCCTCTTCCCTCTCTGTCTTTTTCTCTCTCATCCATGTCCTCCTCTCTCTTTCTCCTTCTGCCTCATGTCCTCCTCTACATCCCTCTGTCATTCTCTCCCTCTCTCTAGCTTACCCGGTCTCCCGCTCATCAATCTTTCTTCTCTCTCCATTCACTTTCCTTCCTTCTGTCTCTCTCTCTGTCTCTTTCATCCTCCTCCTTCTCCCTCTCTTTCTCTCTCTGCCCCATATCTGCCTCTCCATCTCTGTCTCTCTCTCTCTCTCTTTATCTTACACTGTTTCCTCTTCACCTTTCATCAATCTCTCTTCTATCTTTCCTTCCTTTTCTCTCAGTTTCTCTCTCTCTTCTCTTTCCTTTTCTCTCTCTCTTTCTACCTCTTCCCCGTCCCTCTCTTCTCCCTCCTTGACCGTATGAGCGTTTCTCGAGGTCATAATGAGTCTACTCGTCTGCGCCGTCTTCACCTGATCATCGATTATTATCATTTATCATTTACTGTCCAAGACTCAGGCAGTGGGAAGTGCGCGTTAGCATGCCGGTTACTGTCGGCAAAGCAAGCGACGCAACAGGTATTCATCACAAATTCAAGAAAATGCATTAAAACGTCACATTTTCACAGCACAGAAGCGAACGGCAACGGTGATTTACACTCGATTTGGTTCATTCTTGTTATGAAAAGCTGTGTTTTGGATTTGTACGTTTGAATCTTTCTGAATATTATTATTATTATTTTGAGACTGTGTGACTTTATAATGCGAGAACAAGAAGCATTTTTTACACTCCGACACATTTTGTGTTTGTGATACACTCAGAGCTCGGTTATTGTTTTGTTTTTTGTTTTTTTTGCGTGGAAAATGATCCGTAAATGACTCTGCGCTGGGTTCTGAGTTGTCAAAAGCTTTTATAAACTCATTTTTGTGAATAATTACGACGCTCTGAATGACTTTGGACCAGTGCAAACTGTTTTTTTTATGGTTTTAAGACAGTAAAAATCAGGTAGAGCAGCGTTAAAAACCATGTCCACCATTTTATGTTAGTAAAATATGGCAAATACATCTAAATATGGAGTCAAAATGCCGGCTTTACAGTTACAGCACAGGCCTGAAACACTGGCACAGCGGCGCTTCCCTCCTCCTTCCAGCTCCTCCTTTTCTTTTCATGCCACTAATGCAATCCTCATGGGGAGCTCCTGTACTCGTGTCTATGGGAAAATGGGTCAAACCGCTCTTTTTTGATTACAGCGAATTGGTAACAGTTTGTGTAAGGCACCGCGAGTCATTTTACCTTCAAATTGAAAGATAATTTTGGGCGTTTTATAAAAGATAATGGGGACGGTAATGGAGACGACGTAATGTGGGCTTTCGGAGCGGGAAGAAGAGAAGGAGAAATGGTGTTTTGAAGCCGCTTAAAGCGCGGAGGACGAGAGCCGGTATAAATATAAGCAGTACTCGACAATAATGAGAAATATTTGCAGTAATAGCTTGAATAAAATAAAAACAGTAGCTCACCCGGGGGCCATTACGCGGCGAACGAAACAATCAAAACTAGATTAGCCTCTTCACAATAAGGACAATGGAGATTTGATTGTTTCGCCTATATATGTTCCGCAGTTTGGCATTTACATCTTCAAGCGAGACGACCGGGGAGACGATTTCGCGAGGTTCCACGTGTATTGTCTAGGGTGGAAAGCGCAGCAGTTGCCACGGAGACGCAACGTAAACATCAGCAAACGGCGTCAGAAAAGGTTTTAAGAATAACAGGGGGTCCTGAAAACGCGAAAGAGGGATTTAAATGCTGCGTTTCCAATAGCGTTCGCGGTCATGTTAAGTTGAGCTTCAAGACAGAGCAGTGCCTCGGGTTAGCGCCGCAGCCCCCAGGGGAATGTGGAGGACATGAACTGTAAAGTATCAGTCGGGTCGGATCTGTGGAGAGGCGAAGTCGCTCGCAGGAAGAATCCGTGTTTTTCGAGGTATTTTTTAGCAATGAAAACACTTGTGATCGAGCTAACGCGAGGTAGATCAGTTTAATGCCATAGTACGGGACATTCCGGGCAAAGCAACAACGCACGGAGACGAGCAGGAGACAGACCCTCCACCAGAAAAGTTCCACAGTGCATCTTTAAATATAAAAAACGTCAGATTTAAAGACTTTTTTTTTAAGCTTTTCCGGTGAAGGGTCCGTCAAACGTTTTTCTCTGTGGCGATTATTATTATTGCTTCGTCCGGAATGTCCCGCAGTATGACATTAAACCTTTCTATTGTCATGGAGACCAAACCAGATCAAGTTACGGGTCGGATCTGTGGAGAGGCGAAGTCGCTCGCAGGAAGAATCCGTGTTTTTTGAGGTATTTTTTAGCAATGAAAACACTTGTGATCGAGCTAACGCGAGGTAGATCAGTTTAATGCCACAGTACGGGACATTCCGGGCAAAGCAACAACACACGGAGACGAGCAGGAGACAGACCCTCCACCAGAAAAGTTCCACAGTGCATCTTTAAATATAAAAAACGTCAGATTTAAAGACTTTTTTTTTAAGCTTTTCCGGTGAAGGGTCCGTCAAATCAAATGCTTTTCTTCATGGATATGTTTTTTGCTTTGTCTGGAATGTTCCGCAGTGTGGCGTTAAACCTTTCTGTCGTCACGGAGACCAAACAAGACCAAGTTACGGGTCAGATCTGTGTAGAGGCGACCAGGGAGAGGCTCACAGTCAGAACGCCTAGTCAGAATATGTATTTTTATTTTGTTTTTTAGCTATAAAACTATAAAATTTAATCTAAGGTAAAGCGATTTAATGCCATGCTGTGGAACATTCTAACATCTCCATAGAAACAAGGAACCCGAGTTGAAAATGTGGATTTGATTAAAAAGTTGTTTTAAATTTCACTGACTTCACTACATCAAAAATAGCCCTAAAATCGGCGTTATTCTGTTATTCTTTACACAATCCTGTTCACGGCGATTCCAACATCACAAAAAAATCAAATTAAAAACAAAACAAATCTCCCATGATGCTTTGCTGCTGCTATTTTAAAGTCCATTTCCCAAACTCGTTCACACTGAGTCCTTATAAAACCCCACAGCGGCAGTGACATGGATTCGCCCCATGCCAGTATCTCCTCTAATTGATTATAATTGGCCGTCATTTTGTTCCTTCTTCGTTTCACAATCGCACACGACTCAAAGCCGCCTGCAGATGTTTCAAATTAAAAGGATAAAAAGAGAAATTGGGGCTTTTAATGTGGCGGGGCTCGGCAGGAAGTTGGGGAATGAAAAGAGCTTTTATTTTGGTACAAAGCGAAGACGACGCCGATTCAAACCAGTGGAGATAATTAAAGTAAAACCGGCGATGGGGGAACTGTGTGTCCTTGGACGGATCACAAAAACTGAATGAAGGGAAACTTTGCAGGTCACCGAACAAAAAAAGAGTCTAAAATTAGTGCTGTCAAAAATATTGTGCGATTAACGTGTTAACGCTAAACTATTTAAACACTGTTAAAACATTTTTTTTATCGCAGATTAACTCTCTTTGTGACCAAGTGAACTAGTTTCTTCATAAGCTGTGGCGACTGCGACTAAAACCTACAGGATCTGGCAGTGAAACAGGAAGGAAAACAATCTGTACGAAGTCCCGGGTGGAGGAGGTGGGTCAAAGCACGACAGGGCTGCTCACGTACGCGAACGCTTCACCGCACGAGGAAAACACGAAACAAAGTCCGCTCCAAATACGGTGAATCAACGCGCCCACGCCCGACAAGGACCACGGACAGCGCCGCCACACACACAACAAAAACACCAGCTCTGCAAACAGCGCTGTGGATTCTAATGCTGATTTATTCTTAATTACAAAAACAGTGAAATTATGACTCATTTACTCGGTCTTTCTGTTCCCTCACATGAATCTCTCTTTTGTGTTGCCGCTTTCAAAGCTCAAATCCAGTGTGTTTAAACCTAAAAACGCCTCTCTCTGATCTGAACGGTCACTCTCTAAACCCCAGCACCTACTGTCACTCAGGGAGGGAATTCTGGAGGTTCTGAGGCTTCACATGAGGCTCTGGTAACACAGGTTGAATTGTGATTGTGCCATTTTAAAACAGTAAAGCCGCGTTCAGACCGTGGCGTCCAAAAACACGCTCTGCATTCGAGTTCAGACGCCCCTGACTCGCGCCTTGTACACCGTGGACGAACAGAGTGGCTTTGATAATAATCAGACATTTTATGTATTAGGCACGTTTCTGGACACCCAAGGTCGACTTAGAACAACAAAAACAAATTAAGTATGATTAAAACATACAGTTAAAAGCCTAAAGTTAAATTGTATTCATAAAACCCTTCAGGGGAGGCGACCGGCTCCGCGAATGTGGTGTATATACATTTATACTCGGTGTAGATTTCCTGTTTGTGGTTCCCGGGTCTTTCTCTTTCTTCTGGATAATAAGTTTGCATCGTCACTGTTAGTTATGGTCATGATTAGTCGATTAATCGATAACTGATCATTAAGAATTTGGTCGATCACGTTCATTTTAATCGACAAACCGAATGTAGGTGTCTGTGGGTAACGTAGCGTCAGGAGTCGAGGCTGCGTCTCACAGCACAAACTCTGGAGCCTCACAGTCCCACGTCTCGGCTCTGGCTCTTTGGAGATCCCTATATCCCTCAGAGTGTGTTTACCTGCATCAGTGTCCCGGGTAAGATCGTTTTTATCCCGGTTTCGCACGTTTACGCAGCATCTCCAACGCGACATACGCACAGAACAGACTCACAGCCTCATCACATCCTCCGTCACAGGGAGAACACTCATATGCTGCTTTTTCCACTTACCGTTTATGCAAATGAGCCGTGCGGTTTTAAGTTTAGTTTCTGTAAAACGTAAACAAATGTGCCAAAGCTGCATTAAACACATTATAATCTCACACGGGCCGATGTGGCTCAATTGTGCTAATGTTTATATGTTGTAAAGTTGAGTTTATTTATGCAGATCAGTAATAGTGATAATAGTGATGATCATTTTGGTTGACGCTCCAGTCTGAACGCCGCTTCAGAGCTCAGGCTACAGACGGTTCTTTAAAAAAACAGGATCAGATTCGCACCTCCGCTGTGCCGCTCGCCCGGATCTTTTTCTTTTCCGCTCTTGTCGGGAGAAAATCGCATTCAGACGTAAACTGTCTCCTCCTCTGTTCGGAAAGGCCGTGTCTGTGGTTAAAACTACAGGCGACATCAACATCTGCGTCATTATTGCACAAAAAACTACAAATCCCACAAACTGCAGCAACAAAACTACAACAAATCTCCATTATATAAGAACGAACAACACAGATAGTGCAAAAATCACCAGTAAACCGACGCATTATTTCTACTCAAACCAACAGAAAAAGCACCGACGCGGAGCTTTAATCCAGTCACACAGCAGTACCAGTGTTTCCATGGCAACGCAAGGTCAACATGACGTAACATTTAGCCGCCCGAAAGCTTCACGTTAATAATAATAAAACCCGTGGACTTACCTAAGGCCAGTTCGATGACGGTCATCTGGCCCTCGGCTGGGAACAGGATCTTCGGGGGTTTGTCAGTTTGTGGAGCTGTAAGACACAAGAGCAGATGTTAAAACGGGAAAATTTAAGGCCCAAAGCAGCAAAATAAAATATAAAACAATTTAATGAAGACAGAATGAGGCCAGCAGCTGTTTATTTTGTTACTGTGACTGATTTTTAATCTGTTAAAAATGTGGAAAAACAAGCTTGTTCAGTTTGAAAACGGTTTACTCCTTCGATTGAGGTTTAGTACTGGTGCAGACCTGGTTTAGACCTGGTTTAGTTCTTCTTTAGTCCAGATATAGTTCCGATTTAGTCTTGGGTTAGTCCTGGTTTAGAATACTTCTTAAATGTGTCTTTAATCTTGGTTTAGACTTGAATCATGGCGTAATAGTACTTTGTTCTGCTTTGCTCCTGGTTTAGACCTGTTAAGTGGTTTAGACTTGGATTTGATCTAACTTAGTCCTGGTGTAGGACTGTTTTATTGTGGTCCTGCTTTAGTCTTGGTTTAGCCCCGGTTTAGTCCTTGTTTAGTCCTGGTTTAGTCCTGGTTTAGTCCTGATTTAATCCTGCATTAGTGCTGGTTTACTCCTGGTTTAGTCCTTGTTTAGTCCTAGTTCAGACCTTCTTAAGTACATCTTTAGTCTTGGTTAAGTCCATCTTTAGTCCTGATTTAACCCTGCTTTAGTCTTAGTTTAGTCCTGGTTTTGTCCTGGTTTAGTCCTGCTTTAGTCCTGGTCTAGTCCTGGTCTAGTCCTTGTTTAGTCCTAGTTCAGGCCTTCTTAAGTCCATCTTTAGTCCTGGTTTAGTCCTGATTTCACCCTGGTTTAGACCTTCTTAAGTCCATCTTTAGTCCTGCTTTAGTCCTGGTCTAGTCCTGGTTCTACTACTACTACGACTGCGAGTACTACTACTAAATTAATACTATAACTACTACTATTACTACTATTACCAGTACTACAACAAAAGAGTTACAAAATACACACTGTGCCCATGAGGTAAAAGGAGACATTAAAAACTCCCACTTCATGACATCACGAGGTGGAGCAGAGCATTTAGAGCTTTGCAGACGTACAAACCAGAGCTCCAGGTGCGTTTGTCAGGACTAAACCACATTCGAGTGTAACGTGGGACCTTTAAACTCACTGTAAATGTTTTGAGTGCGAGACGGGGCCGTTTCTCCTGCCGTAATCTACCCCATTAAATCCAAATAAGCCACTCGACCACAACGAATGAAGCTTCTCACAACAGCGTAAATGCAATAATGACCTTTTTACGCCATGAAATATGACACGAGATTATTCTGTTTCGTTAGCGCCGCGAGAGAAAAAACACGAGAAAAAACACGAGAAAAACACGAGAAAAAACACGAGAAAAACACGAGAAAAAACACAAGAAAAACATGAGAAAAACGAGGAAAAACACGAGAAAAACACAAGAAAAACACGAGAAAAAACAAGAGAAATACACGAGAAAAAACAAGAGAAAAACACGAGAAAAACATGAGAGAAAACGAGAAAAACACGAGAAAAAACAAGAGAAAAAACAAGAGAAAAACACGAGAAAAAACACGAGAAAAACACAAGAAAAAACACGAGAAAAACACGAGAAAAAACAAGAGAAAAACACGAGAAAAAACACGAGAAAAACACGAGAAAAAACACGAGAAAAAACACGAGAAAAAACACGCAATAGAAACAGATTTTTAAAAGGTAAATGCAGCAAACACAACAAATACGATTTATACTAAAGACGTACAGAGAGAAAACACAACATATTAATTTGTCTAGGTCTAGTCCTGGTTTAGACCTGGTTCAGTCCTGGTTTATACCTGGCTCAGTCCTGGTTCAGTCCTGGTTTAGACTTGGTTCACTCCTGGTTTAGTCCTGGTTCAGTCCTTAAAGCCTCATACAGCAGTAGGTTGAGTAAAATCTTATAAAGTCTGAAGTTTCTAGTCTCAGTCTCAGTCTCCTGTGTTCTGGTTTCGGGCATATTTAAAATCCTGGGCTGAGCGGCTCTGTTCCTCGAGCCTCCTGCTGTTTCAGTCCATTTAAATCCACACAGTCAAATGTCACATGTGATGTAATCTAACCACACCACTTCCACAAGAATCATATATACGCCACATCTGGAGCTCTCCAAGGTCCTAGATTTCACTAAATGGATTCCTTTGAGCTTTGAGTCGTGTCATAATGTCGTTACCTCGTCACAAACGGACCTGGACTTGTGCTCAGACGTAACGCCGAGTTGTGCAGCTTTTTCTCGGAGGAGTTGTCAGTTTTGAATAAAAAAAACAAAACAGCGTAAACAGATTTTAAATTAAGCTAAAGTCGTTCTCCGTATCGCGTCACATTCCACTTGCCCATCTGCTCATTCTTACGTCTTCACTCACAGATACAGACGGGGCTCTGACAGATACTCGTGTTTTTAAAGGACACGGCGACAAACAGGTGTAATGTAGCATCTCATTTTGATTTGGAGCAGAGGCGTTAGCTTAAAATACCAGATTATTTGCGCAATAGTCGTCAAAAATCATGAAAATCTGACGAGTAACTGATGCTAAAACCCGTATCGACACTAAAACCTCATTTTTCGCAGGTATCTTTACTAAAAAAGCCCCATTCACAGATGCGGAAATGAACCTTTTCTGAATAGCTTTAAACTGTTGTTATTGCTTTGCTTGTAGAATGTTCCGCAGTGCGACTTTAAACTTCTCAATCTCCATGGAGACAAGCAAATACGGCCGCAAAGCGCACGTCAGAAGGCGATTTTTCAAGGTAATTTCGTGCGATGAAACAAGTGTAACTGAGTAAACGCAAGACAGACATGCAACGCGATGACGTCTCCATGGAAACAAGCGAATCCCCTATGAAAAAAAGTGACATATAGCAGCTTTAATTAAATATACGGTCTACAGTTTGACTTTTTAATCCACTATATTCAAGATATTTTAATGCTGTACTGCAGACAATACAGGTCAAGCAACAGCATCTCCATGGAAACCAGCAGGTGACAGATCCCCCAAAAGGAAAACTTACAGAGTATAGCTTTAAAGGTCCTATATTTACGCTAAACAGACTCTTGTGAGCTTTAAGTCGTGTTACGATGTCGTTTCCTCGTCAAAAACAGACATGGAGTTGGGTTTTGTCTCATTCTCATGTGTTTGAGTCGCACTTTGGTCAAATTCAAAAGTTTATTGTTAAAAGTTTAAATTATGTTTTCGCTCTCAATCAATCGTCTAAATTAAATAACAAGAAAATAACAGTAAAAACGTCCAAAGTTCTTCTTAAGGGAGACGCAGATTCCTTCCTGGGAGCCTGTTACTTATAATTACTTATTTGTATATTATTATAGTCCATCCATCCATCTTCTCCCGCTTAATCCGGCTGGGTCGCGGGGGCAGCGGGGGCCCAATCCTCATAGCACCTGACCCCCCCTATGAACCCCTCTGCAGGTGGTGAGCCCACAGGAGGGTGGACAACATGGTCCTTGATGTTAGTTCATAGGGGTGCTGCATGTTTTGGGTTGGGTATTATTATAGTATATTTATTTATTTTGATTACTTATTTCTCTATTATTTATGTGTTTAGATTTATTCGTACATTATTATAGTATATTTATTTATTTTGATTTTTATTTATTATTTACTTATTTCTCTACTTAGATTTGAACATTACAGTATATTTATTTTGATTTATTATGTATTTTTTATATTTATTATTTACTTATTTCTCAACTATTAATTAATATATTTAGATTTATTTGTATATTATTATAGTGTATTTATTTATTTTGATTTATTCATTTATTTCTATATAATTTGTATATTTAGATTTATTTGTATATTATTATAGTATATTTATTTATTTAGACT
This sequence comes from Odontamblyopus rebecca, assembly GCA_030686955.1. Lineage (NCBI taxonomy): Eukaryota > Metazoa > Chordata > Actinopteri > Gobiiformes > Gobiidae > Odontamblyopus > Odontamblyopus rebecca. The sequence goes on from CM060675.1 coordinate 6,733,189, forward strand.
TATTATGTATTTATTTTTTATATGTATTATTTACTTATTTCTCTATTATTTTTGTATTTATATGTATTTGTATATTATTTGTCATTATTTTTTATTAGGCTGTGTACATTTCCAAGGCTCAAAATGCTCTGCTCCACCTTGTGATGTCACGAAGTGGTAGTTTTCAGGTGAACAGCTCCTTTTACCTTTAGCTCAGTGCAGATTGGAAACAGCAGGACTTAAATTATCCGCGAAAAGAAGGAAGAAAAAAAACATGAGGAAAAAAAAAAACAGTTTTGGGGCTTTAATCCCCCAAAAAACGACACTTTTTGTAACTTACGAGTGATTACGAAGTGTAAGAAAAAAGTAAGTTTCAGTCAGAAGTCACATAAATACCAGGTCACAGAAGGTGCTGGAGGTGGTTTATGAGTCTTACATTGTGATTTGGTTCATCAGGAAAGCGCAGATTAGAGCGTAACATATATAGAGAAATATACAGAAGTGATTGGACCCTATAGAGGTTCCTGCACTGTAATTTTACACAATGCTCAGTCGAATAAACGCAGAATCCTTATTGTAAAATGGACTGACTTTTAATCAATAACAATTCTGAGGAGACAAAGTACGACTGAAAAGCACAATTATGCACTTTTTGGGTTTGTTTTGACTTGATTTCAGCTGATTAAGACAAAGGTGGATGTTTTTCTTTCTTAATCATGAGTAAAATGATGTTAAAAATAAGAAAACTCAACTTGGAAAAAGATTAAAACCAGACCAGAAAACATTTAAAGCCACAGTACGTGACATTTTTTACATTTTTTTTTTTGCACTTTAATAACGTGTCCTGACTGTGAGCGAGCTTGCATCTCCACACACTTCACTCTTATTTTCCTGCTTGTTTCCATGAAAATGTCGCTCCTTTGGCTAAAATACTGTAACATACGACTAAAATGAACAATCTAAATCCATAAAAAATGTTCCGAACTTTAGTTTTAACTTCCTATTTCCATGGAATAGTGTAGGTGACATGCCACAAACCACAAAGCAAATTATATGTAGAGAGAGAAATATGGATCCTGAGGGAAATCAGCATTTCACAGGCCAAAATTATGATTTTTTTGGGACACCCTGCACAATATTAGTCAAAATAGTGATTTATTATATTTAAACCATGTGTCTTATTCATCTATCTTATCTTTTTCTGTTTTCTTACAGTCTAATCAGTACAAAAACTCGGGTCCTACATTTGGGAACTATCCGTGGTGCTGAATCCTTATATTCACCAGTATTTAAACTCCAAATAAATGCAAAAAGCACAAAAAACAATCTTGTCCCATTAACAGTGTAAAACTCCGCGCTCTGTTTATCCTAATTGCACCTATCACAGAGTTTAATGGGTGAAAGTGAAACCAAAACACTGTCGCTAAAGTCCCTAATTAAAATGATGTGGCGTTAGTATAAAAGGCTCCAGCTGCGCAGTAAAAGTACATATTTGTTTGCATATTAGAACGACCGTGGCGCTTTTTAGACGCCTGGATCAAATACTACTATCTGTGCTCAGGGAAAAGCTCGCGTTTGTAATCTTAAAGGTGCATTACGTAACTTTTGTGGCAGAAAGTCTGTCACCTGTTCATGCAGATGTTGTTTTCTGTGGTATTTATTTAGTTTTCAAGTGAACAGTGACCTTTTAGCTTTTTGTTCAGCAATAATCATAAAACTCTAATAAAATCTGAAGGGGAACAAAAGATGGAGTCGTTTTGTATCCCCGGGTTCCTAAATTTAAGACTTTTTTAAGACCTTTTGAAGAGCACTTAAATGAAAATGAAGACCAACACCGCACCCATTATGCAGCTGAAAAACATGAAAACCAATTCTAACAATGACCATTGCTCACTGTTTTAAATAACAGAAAATACTTTAATTATAAAATCTCATTCAGAACTCATTTGTAGTCGCTTGTGCTGCTTCTAAAACGGCCAAAGAATCATTTATAACATTCTAACGAGAGAAACTAAACGTTCACATTGTCTTGGCTCACGTCGCGCTGCAGCTCAGGTGAGTTTACAGAAAAATAGGCAAAGAAATTTAAGACTTTTGTGAACAAAATAAGACTTGAACAACATAATTTAAGACTTTTTAAGGCCTTAATTTAGGAACATGAAATTTAAGATCTTTTTAGGACTTTTAAAACCCCACAGTTACCATCCATCCATCCATCTTCTCCCGCTTAATCCGGCTGGGTCGCGGGGGCAGTTTGCTGCCCAATACTCATAGCACCTGACCCCCCCTATGAACCCCTCTGCAGGTGGTGAGCCCACAGGAGGGTGCCCCACAGTTACCCTGCTTCTGAATTTACTTCTTCCCACACATGTGACGTCTTTAACGCCTGGTTTAGTCCTGGTTTTAGTCCTGGTTTAGCCCTGGTTTAGCACTGGTTTAGTCCTGGTTTAGACCTGCTTTTAATCCTGGTTTAGCCCTGGTTTAGCACTGGCTTAGTCCTGGTTTAGCCCTGGTTTAGTCCTGGTTTTAGTCCTGGTTTTAGTCCTGGTTTTAATCCTGGTTTAGCCCTGGTTTAGCACTGGTTTAGTCCTGGTTTAGACCTGGTTTTAGTCCTGGTTTAGCCCTTGTTTTAGTCCTGGTTTAGCCCTTGTTTTAGTCCTGGTTTAGCCTTAGTTTTAGCCCTGGTTTAGTCTTGGGTTAGCCCTGGTTTAGTCCTGGTTTAGTCCTGGTTTTAGTCCTGGTTTTAGTCCTGATTTAGCCCTGGTTTAGTCCTGGTTTAGCCCTGGTTTTAGTCCTGGTTTATTCCTGGTTTTAGTTCTGGTTTGGCAGTGGTTTTAATCCTGGTTTTAGCCCCGTTTAGTCCTGGTTTAGTTCAACTCTGGTTAAGTCCTGTTTAAATCCGGGTAGAGTTCTTGTTTAGACCTGGTTTAGTCCTGGTTTTAGTCTTGATTTAGCCCTGATTCAGAACTGTGTTTGGACCTGGGTTAGTCCTGGTTTAGTCCACGATGTGACGCGTTTGGACCAATCAGGGCGTGAGGCTAAACTAAGTCTTACAAAGATCAATTTTAGGCGCTTTGATTTAAACATTTTACAAAGTTTATGTCATGAAAATAGAAAAGAATCCTACAAAAGTCTGACCTTTGTGAAAGTCAGAACACGAGCCATTTGAATTCCCAAAATGCATTGCGCTTCAGGGGAGAATTCTGGGAGCTGCAGTACCTGGAGCGGCCACTAGTCGGTCTGGAGCCAGTACAGAGCTGGAATTATCCTGTTTTTATTATAAATCCACTGCCAATAATCGGCAACTCCAGTGCTGAAATCATCCAAATTTTTCTCGTGAAGGTGTGTGGAGTTTAAAAACACGGTGGAGCACTTCCTGTAGGTGCTAAGGTGGGAATATTTTCAGTTTGAGAGAAGAACTCGGCCTTAAATATGCAGGATTTGTGCGTTAAACATGTGTGAACGCAGCAAAAACACAACTCCGGGTCTGTTTGTGACGTGGAAACAGCATTAAAACGCAGCTCAGGAAGTAGCGCCTTTACACTTTTAAATATATGTCGCTCCCCGAGTTGTTTGGACTGAAATTCCCTTGTTAAAAATGAGCCGGAAAGACGTTGAAGCGAGCAGAAAATCGGTGCGATCGGCGGCGAGAATGACGCATTTCTGAGATTTGAAAAATACCAACAGAGCGCGGAAAGGCCCCGGTAATAATAAGAGTAGGTTTTCTTATTGAGAAAGGAGCTGTTTGGGGGGAATCCATCAAAACAATGGAAAATGAGGCCGGGAGCGCGAGGATGGGACGGCGCGTTCAAGGGTTCTCACATAAATCACGGAAACGGCAGCGCTGCGGAGAGACAGGCTCACTAAAGAAAGACCAATAGGCTTCATAATTACTCAGAGTGGTCAGGGCAGAGATTTAACTCCGGCTTTCCACCATCACCAGCTCCTCCATCGCTGAAATTCAGGCAGATCCGGGCAGGAAACGGAAAAGAAAAGACGATTTCCTCGACGCGGTTTGTTTATTTTTTTAAAGCAGCGGCGCATTATTTGGTAAATGAGTCGTAGAAAAGGTGATTTTTGCCGTCTGAAAAGTGCGGAAAACACATTTTTTACGCCGTTTGCAGTGCTCCAAAGTTACTCCTCACTTACCTTAGGCATTCAGAGAGTTTACAAGCACTGTTTACACAACAACTAGCATGCTAAACACACTTCCTGACAAAAAAAAACACTTTATAACATTTAGATATCTGTACTGAGGTAAGGCGCATTTTTGCTCAATTAGAAAGCGGGAAAATCTTTGTATAAATGTTTTTTAATCCTGGTTTAGTTCTGGTTTAGTTCTGGTTTAGTCCTGATGTAGATGAAGTCTTGGTTTAGTCCTGGTTTAGTTCTAGCTTAGTCCTGGTTTAGATGGAGTCTTGGTTTAGTCCTGGTTTAGTTCTAGTTTAGTTCTGGTTTAGATGGAGTCTTGGTTTAGTCCTGGTTTAGTTCTGGTTCACATTGGTTTAGATGGAGTCTTGGTTTAGTCCTGGTTTAGTTCTGGTTCACATCGGTTTAGATGAAGTCTTGGTTTAGTCCTGGTTTAGTTCTAGTTTAGTTCTGGTTTAGTTCTGGTTTAGATGAAGTCTTGGTTTAGTCCTGGTTTAGTTCTAGTTTAGTTCTGGTTTAGATGGAGTCTTGGTTTAGTCCTGGTTTAGTTCTGGTTCACATCGGTTTAGATGAAGTCTTGGTTTAGTCCTGGTTTAGTTCTAGTTTAGTTCTGGTTTAGATGAAGTCTTGGTTTAGTCCTGGTTTAGTTCTAGTTTAGTTCTGGTTTAGATGGAGTCTTGGTTTAGTCCTGGTTTAGTTCTAGTTTAGTTCTGGTTTAGATGGAGTCTTGGTTTAGTCCTGGTTTAGTCCTGGTTTAGTTCTGGTTTAGATGAAGTCTTGGTTTAGTCCTGGTTTAGTTCTAGTTTAGTTCTAGTTTAGATGGAGTCTTGGATTAGTCCTGGGTTAGCACTAATTATAGTTATACTTATATACTAAGTCTTGTGACATCATGCAGTGGCGGCTTTCAAGTTAACAGCGACCTTTTACCGTCTTGTTTTGCAGAGACTGGTGATTTTGTGGTGCTGAAATGATTTAGATGAAGTCTTGGTTTAGTCCTGGTTTAGTTCTGGTTCACATCGGTTTAGATGGAGTCTTGGTTTAGTCCTGGTTTAGTTCTGGTTTAGATGAAGTCTTGGTTTAGTCCTGGTTTAGTTCTAGTTTAGTTCTGGTTTAGATGAAGTCTTGGTTTAGTCCTGGTTTAGTTCTAGTTTAGTTCTGGTTTAGATGGAGTCTTGGTTTAGTCCTGGTTTAGTTCTAGTTTAGTTCTGGTTTAGATGAAGTCTTGGTTTAGTCCTGGTTTAGTTCTAGTTTAGTTCTGGTTTAGATGGAGTCTTGGTTTAGTCCTGGTTTAGTCCTGGTTTAGTTCTGGTTTAGATGAAGTCTTGGATTAGTCCTGGTTTAGTTCTAGTTTAGTTCTAGTTTAGATGGAGTCTTGGATTAGTCCTGGTTTAGTTAAAGTTTAGTTCTGGTTTAGATGGAGTCTTGGTTTAGTCCTGGTTTAGTTCTGGTTCACATCGGTTTAGATGGAGTCTTGGTTTAGTCCTGGTTTAGTTCTGGTTTAGATGAAGTCTTGGTTTAGTCCTGGTTTAGTTCTAGTTTAGTTCTGGTTTAGATGAAGTCTTGGTTTAGTCCTGGTTTAGTTCTAGTTTAGTTCTGGTTTAGATGGAGTCTTGGTTTAGTCCTGGTTTACTTCTGGGTTGGTCCTAGTTTAGTTATAGTAAATATGACAATTTTCATGTTTTGTTTAGTTTTTTTCAAATCATTACTTAGTTTTGTGGGTTAGCACCAATTATACTTATACTTATATACTAAGTAAAAACCACCTTGTGACATCATGCAGTGGCGGCTTTCAAGTTAACAGCGACCTTTTACCGTTTGTTTTGCAGAGACTGGTGATTTTGTGGTGCTGAAATGATTCTGCTTTAGTCCTGGTTTAGTCCTGGTTTAATGCTGGTTTAGTCCTGCTTTAGTCCTGCTTTAGTCCTGGTTTAGTCCTGGTTTAGTCCTGGTTGAGGTTTAGTCCTGGTTTAGTCCTGGTTTAATGCTGGTTTAGTCCTGCTTTAGTCCTGCTTTAGTCCTGCTTTAGTCCTGGTTTAGTCCTGGTGAAGGTTTAGTCCTGGTTTAGTCCTGGTTTAGTCCTGGTTTAGTCCTGGTTTAGTCCTGGTTTAGTCCTGCTTTAGTCCTCTCTCCTCTCAGATGTGTTGTATTGATCCTGAGCTCTTTGTCTGTGGGTTTGTAAATCAGCCTGAGCACAACGGTAATTACACTGAGGATTCATCTGCCACAAAGTACGAATACACAAAACAGCAGCAGCAGCAGCAGTAGTAGTAGTAGTAGTAGTTGTAGTAGTAGTAGTTGTTGTAGTAGTAGTAGTTGTAGTAGTTGTAGTAGTAGTAGTAGTAGTAGTAGTAGTAGTAGTAGTAGTTGTAGTAGTAGAAGAATAGTAGAAGTAGTAGTAGTTGTAATAGTAGTAATAATGCAATAATAATAATAGTAATAGTAATAGTAATAGTAATAGAAGAATAATAATAATAGTAGTAATAATAATAGTAGTAGTAATAGTAGTAAAGAATAGTATAAAGTAGTAGTAGTTGTAATAGTAGTGTAATAATAGTAATTGTAGTAGTAATAGTAATTGTAGTAGTAGTAGTAGTAGTAGTTGTAGTAGTAATAGTAGTAGTAGAAAAATAGTAATAAGTAGTAGTAGTTGTAATAATAGTAATAATGTAATAATAATAATAATAATAGCAATAATAGTAAGTAAGTAACAATAAATACTATAATTGTAGTATAATAATAGTAATTGGTTGTAATAGTAAAAAGTAAAGTAACAATAACAATATAGTAATAATAGTAATAATAATAGTAGTAGTAATTGTAGTAGTAATAGTAGTAATAGTAGTAATAGTAATAGTAGTAGTAGTAATAATAGCAACAATTGTAGTAGTAATAGTAATTGTAGTAGTAGTAATTGTAGTAGTAGTAGTGGTAATAGTAATAGTAAGTAATTTGTAATAGTAGTAATAATAATAATAATAGTATATTAGTAATAGTAGTAATAATTGTAATAATAGTAATTGTAGTAATAATAATAATAATGAAAAATAGTAAGTAATAATAATAATAATAGTAATAATAATAGTTGTAGTTGTAGTAGTAGTAGTAGTAGTAGTAGTAGTAGTAGTAGTAGTAGTTGTAGTAGTAGTAGTAGTAGTAGTAGTAGTAGTAGTAGTAGTAGTAGTAGTAGTAGTTGTAGTAGTAGTAGTTGTAGTAGTAGTAGTAGTAGTAGTAGTAGTAGTAGTAGTAGTAGTAGTAGTAGTAGTAGTAGTAGTAGTAGTAGTAGTAGTAGTAGTAGTAGTAGTAGTAGTAGTAGTAGTAGTAGTAGAGGTGTTACCATTTGTAATGTACTTCTGAAATTAAAATGTGAATTTATCTGCGTTTGTCATAAACTGGGATTAGTTCTTGAATTCAGATAAATCCACAGTATTAAATAACATTAATAACATTATTACTTAAAGCTTTAGTAACACATAATTAACACAGTATTAATGAGCCTTAAACCATGAACAGAGACCATAACCCCCATAATGAACAGTTTATGAAAGTGTGCGTGACATGTTTTGACGATTCTCTCATTTTAATTTACTTTTTTGTGGGTGGATCTGGACCTGCTGTAAATATAAATTATAGTTTTACACCAACGGCGAAGCAATTTGGGAAGAAAAGTGGAAAAATATGTAGAAAATTACAACTTTTAGATAATCCCACACTTAAGTTTGACACGATTTACACAAGAAACCCACTTTTCTGATTTAAACATTGACTTTAAACATGATTTCCACCAAATAAAGGTGTTTTATTACTATTTTTATTTGTCAAATAATACTCTCTGTGCACGTTAGAGGAGTATTGGCTTGGTTGCTAGGTAACAGTTCCCTAGTGTAACGACATGACCTAAAAAAATGAGGAAAAAATGGGGAAAAAGTTAAGTTTTTTTGTGAAATCTTAAATATAATGAGCTGATCTAACTGTGTTTTAGTAAAATGGGTCTAACCTGTCATAGGCACAGTTATTTTAATGTAGAACTGAATGAAATGTTTAAAGTGACATCATGTAACTTTACGGAGGTGATACGTCATGTAACATCATGGAAATAGAATGTTAAAACCACACTTTTTCATGGGAATAGACACGTTTAATGCCGTACTGTGGAATATTACCGCCAAAGGAACAACAACACGAACTCCCACAGGCCAAATCCGGGTCAGGTTTGTGGAGAGGCGAAGCGAAAACACATATTTTAAAAAGACGATAAATCAGCAAAAACATGGCATTTTTTCAGTCTGGGATTTGGCAAAAAAGTTCCACGGTGGTTCTTTAAAGGTCTATTCCTGAGTAAGAGGTTTAGTTATCGTCACGGCGATAAAAGCTGAGTACAGGAGTAGTTTTGCCGGGATGAGGCTGCAGCGAGCGGAGGATCTTCACTAAGTTGTAATTAAGCAGATGCGTAGCACCGGTGCTAATTAATGGTGATTGTGCTAATTACTCTTTGTTTTGCCAAAAAACAGGAAGCGGTGAAAAATCCCCGAAAAATCTAAACCATCAAGTCTAAACCAAGTCTAAACCAGGACTAAACCAGGACTAAACCAGGACTAAACCAGAACTAAATCAGGTCAAAAACAACAAAACTAGTACTAAATAAAGTCTAAACCAAAACTAAACCAGGACAAGTCGAAACCAAGACAAGCCCAGGAATAAATCAGGTCTAAATAAAGACTAAACTAGAACTAAACCAGGTCTAAACCAGAACTAAACAAGGACTAACCCAGGACTAAACCAAGACTAACCCAGGACTAAACCAAGACTAACCCAGGTCTAAACCAAGACTAACCCACGACTAAACCAAGACTAACCCAGGACTAAACCAAGACTAACCCAGGACTAAACCAAGACTAACCCAGGACTAAACCAAGACTAACCCAGGTCTAAACCAAGACTAACCCAGGACTAAACCAAGACTAACCCAGGACTAAACCAAGACTAACCCAGGACTAAACCAAGACTAACCCAGGTCTAAACCAAGACTAACCCAGGACTAAACCAAGACTAACCCAAGTCTAAACCAAGACTAACCCAGGACTAAACCAAGACTAACCCACGACTAACCCAGGACTAAAACAAGACTAACCCAGGACTAAACCAAGATTAACCCAGGACTAAACCAAGACTAACCCAGGTCTAAACCAAGACTAACCCACGACTAAACCAAGACTAACCCAGGACTAAACCAAGACTAACCCAGGACTAAACCAAGACTAACCCACGACTAAACCAAGACTAACCCAGGTCTAAACCAAGACTAACCCAGGACTAAACCAAGACTAACCCAGGACTAAAACAAGACTAACCCAGGACTAAACCAAGACTAACCCAGGACTAAACCAAGACTAACCCAGGACTAAACCAAGACTAACCCAGGACTAAACTCCTTTGATTATCTTAAATTCTGACCCAGTTCTTGCGCAGAAACAGTTTTTCACGTGTTTCTGTTTCTTTTTGAAACACCCAAACCCTCCTCAGCCTCTGCAGTATTTTTACAGCACAAAAACATCCTTCTCCAGTTTTATATTTGATTCTTGTTCTTAACTGTGGAGTTTATTGAGATTTGAGGAGTGGAGATATTAAAAACACGCTCCCCCCGCGGGTTAATTCAGCTCCGAGTTAGTGAATTACAGCTGTGAAGAATCACCTTTAAAGTCCATTATTTCTGTATTTTCCATAAGCTACTGTCTGATAACATCTTTTAATTAAGATTTGATATCAACCGCAGACGCCATTTTTCTCCCTGCTGCAACCAAATAATAATAATGTCACCGCGTCTGCAGAGGAGGAGCAGATCTGGGTTTAGACCAGGCGGCCATCTTGGATTTCTGCTGTTTACAGGGAAGAGCTGTACAGTGGAGTAAAGGACTAAAACAGGTCTAAACCAGGTCTAAACCAGGACTAAACCAGGACTAAAGCAAAACTAAAGCAGGACTAAACCAGGACTAAAGCAGGACTAAATCAGAGACTAAAACAGAGACTAAAGCAGAGACTAAAACAGAGACTAAAGCAGGACTAAAACAGAGACTAAAGCAGGACTAAAGCAGAGACTAAAACAGAGACTAAACCAGAGACTAAAGCAGGACTAAAGCAGGACTAAAGCGGGACTAAAACAGGACTACAGCAGGACTAAAACAGGACTAAAGCAGGACTAAAGTAGGACTAAAGCAGGACTAAAGCGGGACTAAAACAGGACTACAGCAGGACTAAAACAGGACTACAGCAGGACTAAAGCAGGGCTAAACTAGGTCTAAACCAGGACTAAACTTGGTCAAAAACCAGGTCAAAACTAGGTCTAAGCCAGGTCTAAACCCAGGTCTCAATCAGGACCAAACCCGGACTAAATCAGGACCCAACCAGGACTAAACCAACTGTGTGTTTATAGGCATACTGTACAGTAGACTAAACTAAGTCTAAACCAGGACTTAACCAGGACTACATCAGGACTAAACGAGGACTAAAATGGACTAAACTGTAGGTCTAAACCAGGACTAAAGTAGATCTACACCATGGCTAAACTGGATTCGGGGCCCCTCTGAATAACAGCGTAAAGGTGCAATCTGTAACTTTTCTGGTGGGCCGTCCGTCAAATGCTTTCCTCCATGTTCCACAGTACGGCATTAAACCTGTCTATCTTCATGGAGATCAAACCAGACGTAGTTACTGGTCAGATCTGTGGAGAGGCGACGCCGCTCACAGTCAGAACGCCTGTTTTTCTAAGCTATAAAACCACCTGTAATTGAATGAATGTAAAGTAGAGCTGTTTAAAGTCACACTGTGGGACACTCCAGGCAGAGCAGTGACATCTCCATAGAAACAAGAAGGTGACGAACCCCTAACCATGAAGTTACACAGTGCAGCTTTAAGCTTTGATTGATGCTCTGGCCTAGTTGTTAAAAAAAAGATTGGTAAACAGTTCAGTGTAAGATCCCCCTTTTAGGTCGATAAGGCTGATTAAAAGCCAGATGCCCTCCCGTGCACGGCCCCTCTTCACTCCTAAAGTCTGCGCCGCTGTTCCCTCCTGAAAACGGCTCCTCTCCTCGCAGACGTGAGCTGGTACGCGGCGCCGAGGAGAGCTTCTCTAATCATTATCATTATCTATCCGTTGCCATGGGAACGGCCTTCTCTCCCCCTCCGGTGTTTGTACATGAAGAGTGAGCGACGTACAGTACTGCGTGTGATACTGCGCCTCTTCAGGTACAGCGGGAGGGGAAACTGAGGCCGGACATGCAGTAGAAGTAGAAGTAGAAGTAGTAGTAGAAGTAGTAGCAGTAGTTACTTCACTAATAAAGTTAAAGTGGTTGAGTGAACACAGTAAAGTAAAAGTAAAATTAGGAATAACAGCAGTAAAAGGCCAAATACAAGTGACGAATTATGAAGGAGCAGCAGAAACAGAAGAAAAGAATCTGAAACTATGTACATTTTTTTATCTGGGACTAATAGTACTACTTCTACTACTAGTACTAGTACTAGTAGTAGAAGTAGTAATAATAGTAGTAGTAGTGATTATGTTTATAAATTATGTTATAAGTCAACATACTAAAATAAAAAAATATTGTAATGATTAGCAGTAGTTGGAGTAAACCAGGTCTAAACAAGAACTAAACCAGGACTAAACCGGGTCTAAACAAGAACTAAACCAGGACTAAACCAAGTCTAAACAAGAACTAAACCAGGACAAAACCAGGCCTAAACAAGAACTAAACCAGGACTAAATCAGGTCTAAACAAGACTTAAACCAGGACTGAACCAGGAATACACAAGAACTAAACCAGGACTAAATCAGGTCTATAACAAGAACTAAATCAGGACTAAACCAAATCTACACAAGAACTAAACTGGGACTAAACGGGGTCTAAACAAGAACTAAACCAGGAATAAACCAGGTCTACACAAGCACTAAACCACAAATAAACCAAGACTAAACAAAAAACTAAACCAGGCCTAAACCAAGACTAAATCAGGACTAAAAAAGTACTTGTAGTAGTATTAGTAGAAGCAGCAGAGACACTAGTATTAGTGCTATATAACCTAGACCTGTAAGATTGAAATGTTTTTAATTAGCAGTAGTAGTAATAGTAGTAGTATTAGTATTAGTAGTAGCAGTAGTAGTAGTAGCAGTAGTAATAGTAGTAGCAGTAGTAGTAGTAGTAGTAGCAGTAGTAGCAGCAGTAGTAGTAGTAGTAGCAGTAGTAATAGTAATAGTAGTAGTATTAGCAGTAGCAGTAGTAGTAGTAGTTAATATACTGATGTGGGCTCAGGTGTCCCATATATTATACTATTAGTGGTTAAAATAATGCTTTTAAAAACATGTTTTTACAGTATTTTGTTAACGGTTCATGTAGTAGTAGATTTTTTTTTTAATTCACCTAAAATCTTTGCAGTTACGCCTCATTTTCACTTATTTATCTCGGCGCTAATTGTGATGGTGAAAATTAAAACTGCAAATTGATGTGACTCAAGTGTGAAGCAGCTGATTTTTTCTTCTGTACAATAATAGGCAACGTCTGAATGGGCTTCACACGTGTCTCGGACTAAACCAGGACTAAACCAGGACTAAACCAGGACTAAACCAGGACCAATAAAGCTCTAAACCAGGACTAAACCGGGACTAAAATAGGTCAATACCAGGACTAAACCAGGATTAATCAGGAGTAAACTTGGTCTAAACCAGGTCTAAATCAGGACTAATCCAGGACTAAACTAAAGCAACTGTACAATGTTTTATTTTATACAATAAAATGCAATGTTTGACTATATTTCGCACAAATCTAAGACTAAACCAGGACTAAATCAGATCTAAACCAGGCCTAAACAAGAACTACACCAGAAACTAGGACTAAATCAGGTCTAAAACAGGTCTAAATCTGGTCTAAACCAGCCCTAAACAAGAACTAAACCAGAAACTAGGATTAAATCTGGTCTAAACCAGCTCTAAACAAGAACTAAACCTAGGTTTTAACCAGGTCTAAACCCGTAACTTCCGTACAATAATCCATAATATTTTAATATATTCCGCTCGTACCGTGAGGAAATCCCGTGGGATTCCAGGAGGACGCTGATAGTTACAAGCTCCAAAATCAATACGTTTAACTGGATAAATGAGGAGCTAATCTGGTAAAGGAAACGGGTCGGAGAACGTTCCGTACGATCCATAATCTGCTCCAGGCACATCCACTGATGCAAGAGTTACACAGAGAGGCAGTATCTGTAACATGTCCCGCACGAATACAGCTACGGCCTATTCAAAGTCAATGAGGACATGAACGCGGGTGAATAAATATGAGACGACGACCGGAGAGAGTTTTCAGGTGGATTATTCGACAGCTCCAATGCTCTATTATGGGTTATTTCAGCTTTAAACGGGCCGCATCGCCGTATTTTCTGAGCTGTTATAACGTTTCCTCGTCACAAACGGAGCTGGAGTTGCGTTTTCGTGTCTCAATCACACGTTTAACGCACAAACTCGGCGCACATATGCACCTTCAGTAGATTCATTTGCTTATTTTCAGCCCTGGAATTGCGAAATCTCAACTGAACGAAAGGTAAATTGAGCTGTTAACTCGAAAACTACCACGACATGACATCACAAGGTGGAACAGAGCGTGCAGACAGACTAATAATGCAGAATTATACATAGGTGAGCGCAAAAATATTGAAATATTGATGTTTTGTGGCGTTTAATGTGATGAAACAGTATTGATATCGTGTTCTGCTGTAGCGATACGTCACCAAGAGGATTTTTTGGTGTATTTTACTCAATTATTTTGCTACAGCGCGACAGTTTTGTTGCTTATTTAGTAGAAAGAAACTTGCTTACGCGACACATTTGACATTTTCACTGATTTGATGATTAAAATGGGCGTTTTTCATAAGAACTTTGCACTTAACAAAGACTTTTAGCATCACAGCCACGATTTAGCCTTTATTTTTTTATTAAACCATATCAAATCAAATATATATATGAAATATGTATCGTATCGAATCAAAAGATCACAGCTCTAATTATACATAACTCGAAAACATTGAAGAAAATTGACCATAAATGTTGAGTTTTTCCTGCTTCTTTAAAATATCAAATGTGTCTGGGAATAATATGTCCATCTAAAGCCACAGTATGTCACTTTTTAGCCAGAAAATACACTAATAATAATAAAAGCGTGTTTTGTTTAAGTTTTGTTTCCATTTTGGTTGGTTTGCGCTCAAATTACCTCCTTATTGTTGTATTTATGGCGACGCCGGCTCCCGTTGGACTCCACGGTTTTCTAACGCGGGAATCAGTGGACTAATTTGTTTTATTAAAGCGCGTATGACAGATTTTTATGATTCTCTGCTTAATTCTCGACTTAATTTGATGTGATTATAACTATTACGCCAGTCAAGAAGCAATTTGCGAAGAAAAGCTGAAAAATGCGTTGAAAACGAGAAGAAGTAGAGAATTCAAACACACTGATGACACGGGGAGATTTTTTTTTTTGGACACTTTAAACAGGATTTCAACAAAATAAAGGTGTTTACTTATATTTGTATTTGCAGATAAACATTCCTGTGCACATTAGAGCAGTTTTGATAGGTAATGGTTATGAAATTCCCTGGTTAGATGTCACAATTTGCCGCCAGAAAGTTAAATTTCAAACCTAAAAAAATGGCCAAATTGGGGAAACCGGTGTGAATGTTTTTGTGTGATAATCTTTAATATAAAAATGAGTAAAATGAGTCGTCTAACCTGTAACAGGCACTTTAACTCTTCTAGTCTGACAGTATCTTATACCTGGGAATATGTTTTTTATAACCGCGCATAACTTTCCAACCATAAAAGACAGAAACGTACTATTTTCCCCCTTGAAAAGCTGAGAGTTGTGGCTTTCTAAGCATATTTCCGGCATTATCCGAGTGTCCAATAGGAACTTTGTTTCCCGCCAAGCTCATGCGCTCCGTCCATTTTCATTGGCCCAAACGTTAGCAAAGAGTGAAGTGAGTCAAGATGGTCGACTCCTCTGAGCGTTTATGTTAGAAACAACTGAAAAATCCGCTCTAAGTGCAGATATTTCTCAAATAAATGACAGATTACAGATGTTGGTCTGTGTAATTGCGCATCCATTGCTTTTTTTATGTTTATTTCATTCAAAATGTACAAACGCAAATGTAATAAACACCATGGAAATGCAGGAAGTGAGGTGGTTTCCATGACTGGCACCAGTAAAGTAAAGGGGCAATTGCATTTTTTGTTTGTTTTCAGGTCAATAATAATGTTTTTAGTTTACTTACAGACTTGATATTTTGTTTTTTTGTAGCTAAGGCCCTAAATTAAGCTTTTTTCAAGTCCAAAATGTTGTTTAAACATGTTTGCTGTGTGTTTTGTATGAAAGAGTGTGAATTTTATGTTCCTATAGGTTTTATTACAGCCATATGACACAACTACAGCAGCAGATGCACTGAAAAAAGCACGTATAACACTTCATTAAGGGGTAAAAGGGGGAGATGAGGACAAATGTACTTAAATTGCTCTTAGATCTTGAAGGGTAAAGTTGTTTTAGACGATTACTGTGACTCGAAATGTCCAAATTCTCACATAAAGATCCGTGGCTGTCAGAGATTCTAAGTGCAGGACAGACACGAGCACAGTGTGTCTTCTTTAAGTATCTGAATCCTGGCATAACCTATCATTTGTACTGAAGATAGGCGGCTGAAATGCCAATCCCGCGCGAGGTGTTTGGCCCCGGCCGACTGTAACGGAGAAAGCTGACATTTAGAAGACGGTTCAGATGAGGAGCGAATGATTCTAGTGTCAATAACAGCTGCGAGGATCCTGTCTCCACATCGCCTCGAATCACAGGTCCAAGAAAGAAAATACCAACCGCTCAATCTCCGTTCAGCCCGTCAATATCATCTGACAATGTGTAATAGGAGCAAATAGTGCGCTCGCCACATCACACGCTCTTAGCATGTGGCAGCCCTGCACCGCTGGGAAATATAGCTGAGGGTTGTGATTAGATCGTATTCAAAGTTGCCGTTTTTAAGCGCCTGTATTACGCGAAATGGACTCTCGTGAGCTTCAAACCGCGTTACAACGCTGCTTCCCCGTCACAAACAGACGTGGAGTCGTGTTTTGTTTCATTCGCACATGTTTAACACACAAATCCTGCACGTTTAGGCTGAGTTTTTCTCTCAAACAGTAACAGATTAGACTAGTTTATTTCGTTCATAAACAACAAAATCAAACATTAGGGATGCACAGATGCCACTTTTTTTGGAAAACCGATACGAATACGGGCACAATCATTTCTGTACTTGCCGATACCGATACTTTACCAACATTACAAATCCGCAAAACACATATATACAGTATAAATCCCTCTTTTCCGCATCACTCGAGGAAGAACAAAAACTAAAACACAACACTACCCAGGCCAGTCCATCTTTCCCACAATCAGGGAATAATTCAGCTCCATAAAATGCTTCTTTATAAAAGAAAAACACTGATACTTTACCAGTCTTACAAATGCACAAGCGCAAAAAATATATATTTAATAAACCCGGAAAACAATACAAACAATCATGATATTACCTCTACACACCAGGCTGTTTCCCTCTTTTCTTTCATTTTATTATTATTTCATTTAGTTTTGACTAAATTAAAAATCATATGTGAATATGAAAATTTTACAATAAGTTTCTGAATCTTGATTATAATGTGTTTAATGCAGATTTGCGCACATTTGTTTACATTTTACAGAAACAAAACTTAAAACCGCATGGCTCATTTGCATACGGTATAAGCGCTAAACAAAAACAGCTGTTGTGATCGGACTAAAGGACACGGCTCAGTGGAATATGAGTGTTCTTTCTGTGACAGAGGGATGTTCTGCTGGTGCTGAGTCTGTTCTGTGCGTATGTCGCGTTGGAGATGGTTCATGTTAAACTTTACAGAGATCGTACGGCTACAGTCGCTTTATTTGTCTCGTAACCGGGATTCTGAACCCAGGATACTGCAGAATGTGTCGCGTAAAAGTGGTATCGGTGCGTAGTATCGGCAAATGTTTAACAAGTACGCGTATATTATGGAAGTATCGGGCTGATATCCGATATCCAGTGTTGGTATCGGTGCATCCCTATCAAACACACAAGAAATGAATGAAAATGAGCAGAAAGAGGAGTCCTCTTATGTTATCTGCCGACTTTTCCTTTGTCCAGACGAAACATCAACACTGATAGTTACTTTAAAACTTTTCAAATCACTACGTTTCACTTCAGTCACATTTATTAATCAACTGCAAACAGAAACCTTCACTTTTATGCACAACAAATGAGTCGTCTTTTTCATACATGCACATGGTTTTGGATTTGATGTGTTTTTTTTTAAATGCCGTCACTGCACTTGATCCTTTTATCCCCCATAAACGAGCTCCTTTCACTGCGACGTTTCGCTCCGTAACCTTGGTACATGTACAGTCCTTTTAAATTACAGTGTCTTGTTCTCATCTCTTTGAATATTTACAGGTGACACTCCGCACTTTGCTTTGTACATGACTTTGAGGATACTTAAGTCAACAATATCACACATTTTCAACACTTTACGTTTCGGTGGCTCTGTGTGACGACTGTTGGTGATCATTCTCAAGGCCTTTTTCTGTAAAAAAAAAAAAAATAACGCCAACGGTAATGGTGCTCATTTGGATCATTTTCAGCTCTGGACTTGCCCATCTCCCCTGGACAAAAGGTCAAAAGGAGCAATTCGAGCTTTGGAGATGGACAAACTAAAGACGGAATGAAACAAAACACAACTCCGCGGGTCTGTTTGTGATGAGGAAACATTATAACGCGACTAAAAGCTCACGAGAGTCAATTTTGTGCAATACAGGAAAATAAACATAAAACCCGGTCAGTGTTTTTGCAATTCCCAAACCCGCTTTAATCTCAAATCGCGCAAGAAACCGCTGAATCTTGCACAAAACGAGCCAAGAGCCCCGTTTGAACTGTACATCTCCTGTATTACCAGTCTTTAAATTGACTCGCACAGACCTGCGCTGCGCTCGACTGCCCCCGTACTGTTATTGCATAAGACATGTACAATAGCCCCGATCTATCTGCCCCTCTTACCCCTCTATTGCCTTATTCCACACACAAAGAGATGGCCCGGCGCCTTTATGTCCGCCTGCCATTGGTATTCATAGCTTCCCGGTGCAGAATGGTCCTAGATGAGCACACGATTTCACCGCCGTGTCCGAGCACATCTGTAATGTCCTGGAATCTCCGACGGGAAGAGCCACAGTTAAAAAAAAAAAAAAAAAAGGGTTATTTGGATTTATTTTGGAGGTTTTTAGTTGTGGGAAAAGAGGGGAATTGCGTTTTCTGGTGCAAGTTTGTGCAAAAGTGTCTGAAAATCCACTTTTATTCGCTCGTGTGCTGGTCAGTATAATCTCCGCTTTGAATTTGATTTGCTCGTCTATTTGCTCTTCTCCTCTTCTCTCCAGAGTCTCTCTCCTCCTCCCTCATTTCACCCCCTGTTTCTTTCTTCTCTTCTTCTCCCTCTATCTCACTCTCCGTCTTCTCTTTCTCTTCTTCCTCTCCTTTCTTCTCCCTGTGTCTCTCTATCTCTAGTTTATCCTTTCTCCCCTCTTTCCACCCCTCTCTGCCTCTCTCCTCCCTTCTTCCTCCTCTCTCCGTCCCTCTCTAATCCCATCTCTCCCTCCTGCTCTTTGTCCTTTTCTCTCTCCAACCTCCAGCTCCTCTGCTCACACCTCTCCTTTCTCTCTCCTCTCCTTCGTTTTTACCCTCTCCCTTCTCTCTGTCTGTCAATCCTCCTCTCCTCTTCCTCTGTTCTATCTCCCCCTCTCTAACCAACCACCCACCAACACCCTCTTTATCTCTTTCTTCTCCCCTCATACCTCTCTCCCTCTCTTCCTTTCCTTCTCCTCCCCCCATACCTCTCTTCCTTTCTTTCTCCTCCCCTCATACCTCTCTCTCTGTCTTTCTCCTCCCCTCATACCTCTCTCCCTCTCTTCATTTCTTTCTCCTCCTCCTCCCCTCATACCTCTCTCTCTCTCTTTCTCCTCCCCTCATACCTCTCTCCCTCTCTTCCTTTCTTTCTCCTCCCCTCATACCTCTCTCTCTCTCTTCCTTTCCTTCTCCTCCCCTCATACCTCTCTTCCTTTCTTTCTCCTCCCCTCATACCTCTCTATCTCCCTCTTTCTCCTCCCCTCATACCTCTCTCTCTTCTCTCTGTCTCTCTCCTTCCTTTTCCACTCTCCTCACTCTCTGTCTGTCCCTTTCTCTCTTCTCTATCCCTCCCCCTCTCCCCCTCTCTCTTCTCTTTGCCAGTGGTGGAGCACTTCCTGTATTACCACATGACATCACAAGGTGGAACGTGTTTTCTCAGTCTAAGCGCGTTTACCCTGAAACAAATCACCGCAACTACACCTCCAGAGCCACTCGATCCCCAAACGCAGAACAGCGTTTGGAAACAGCCTTTTCATGCGGCGTCCGTCAGTGGAACATGTGACTGACAGAGCGGATCACATGTACAGACTATGGAAAGTTCTCACTCCTTTCAAACCAAACCTGCCCCATAACGTGACAGGAGTGTGTGGAGACAGTGTGATGTTCTGGAGAGAATAAACTGAATGATGATTTTTGATAAGGAGGATGATTTTAAGGTGCTGAGAGAACTGGGTATGAGTGAGGAGACAGAATTGTTATGATGCTCCGGTTATTATAGACATTCTCTTTATATGTTTGTTTTTATGAACTAAAAAATCAACCTGCCCAGAGACGACAGGTGGAAATTAGCACTGGTGCTACAACCTGGTACAAGCATCTCTCCTGTTAACCCTTGGAGGGTTATCGTATACGATAACGAGGAATATGTTTTCTATAACCGCGCAGAACTTTCTAACCATAAAAGACAGAAACTTCCTTTTCCTCCTCTAAAGGTGCAGACATAGAGGTTTCTGTACATTTCTGCGGCTTTATCCTACGTCAGACTCACGCTGTGTGATGACGTGAGCAAAACGAGTGTCCAACAGGAACTTTGTTTTCCCCAAATTCATGCGCTCCGTCCATTTTGATCGACCCAAACTTTGCCAAAGAGTGAAGTGAGTCAAGATGGTCGACTCCTAAGTGGAGTTAATTCTCACATACATGGAAAATTACGCATCTTTGTGTGCGTAATTGCGCATCCATTTCTATTTTTATTTGAAATGTTTATTTCAGTCAAAATGAACAAATCCAAATGTAATAAAGACCAGGGAAATGCAGAAGTGCTGTGGCTCTGGCCCTGGACCTGACAGGAGCTGTTTCCAGGACTGGACCAGGAAAGTCATGGAGCGATTACACTTTTTTTTGTTTTTAGGGCAATAAGGAGATTTTTAGTTTACTTACAGACTTGATATTTTGCATTTTTGTAGCTAAGGCCCTAAATTAAGCATTTTTATGTCCAAAAAGTTGTTTATACAAGTTGTTTGTATAAAAGAGTGTGAATTGTATTTTCTGTTTTTTTTTTCCATCTCTATTTCTGGTCCTGTAGCTTTTATTACAGCCTCATGACACAACTACAGCAGCAGAGTGTGAAATAACAGGTTGCATTGAACAAAAGGATGTAGAACACTTCATTACGGGGTAAAAGGGGCAGTTTTAAAAGCAAAATTAAGAAAAAAAATCCAGGTGAGGAGAAATGTACTAAAATTGCCCTTTGGTCTTGAAGGTTTAAGGTTTATGTATTTTGTGCACTGTCCCTGTCTCATTAAATAAAATAAACTAAACTATATCAACGAATCAGCGTTTTCAGTGTTTTCCTGCGTCCACACGGGGCTGGATCAGATCCATACTCAGGCGAATACGTGGGAGCTGCCGTATCCAGATCGTTCTGTCTCCGGAGCTGTTTTCCATGGGATTAGTGTGGACAAACTCTGCATCCACTACGAAAACAACTCGAGTACACACTAGTGTGGACGGGGCCTAAATGTGCAGGATTTGTGTGTTAAACATGAGTGAATGAAACAAAACACGACTCCAGCACTGTTTGTGATGAGGAAACTACATTATAACACACTGTAGGACCTTTAATGCCGCACTGTGAAACATTCCAGGCAAAACAATAGGATTTCAATGAAGACAGTGCGCCCATTTCACTCGCATTTGTGAGCAAATATTTTGTTGTGCGAACGAGGAAAACAAAACAGTCGCACCAGTGCGAGTGCTTCTGCAGCTGCAATAAGGAGCTGTGCACAGACGTAACTGACGAGTTAAACGTTCTAAATGTATCAAACATTAGGCGCAAACTCACACTTTAGAATCGTGCCCAACCGCGGATCGAGGGTCAGAGACTGGTGCTCAAAACAGTGAGAAATTCAAATCTGTGCATTTCTAACAGGTTTGAATGACCCTCCAGACCTTTGTTCAGGCTCAGACCCTCAAAAGGACAAACTACATTTACTTGATCAAGGTAGATTTCAAAAACATGCAGTAAAAAGTACTACTTGTGGCAGTATGGGCCAATTCACCTGGAAGCCTGAGGGCCAAAGCAATTGGTCTGAGGGCCACATTTGGCCCCCGGGCCATAGTTTGGACATGCCTGCACTAAAGAGTGCAGGTCAGTGTAGTGTTTGGGGTTTAGGGCCTAGGATGGACATTCAGACACTTCCATTGTCATTATTGACATTCAATGTGTCTCTATGGCAACGCACCCATTTCCATATAAGGAAAGAATCACCTGGCGTCACCTGACGTCACCTGGCAACACGTTCCGTCAGACATTCTATTTCTTTGTGACATCATCAAGAGTCTAAGTATATAAGGGCGACACAGGTCCTGAGAAACTCATTTCAACTCAGACCTTCAACTGATACACAACTACGCAACTCACAGAAACAAACATGCCCAAAGCCTGGTGTGATTACACGTCTGAAGACGACGAACTCCTCTACAGCCAGGAGTTCAACCTGATGGAGGAGCTGGGGGAAACACCAATCAACCCACAGCCCTCTGGACCCCCTGTGGTCCACACCTTTCTCACTCTGGAAGAGTTAGAAAGAGAGGTCCTAGGACCTCAAAATCAACAGAGGTCTAAGGAGGAAGACGAGAAGGGCATGACTTTTGTCATGTCTCGACTGCAAACTGCCTTCAAAGCCTTTCAGGACAGAACCAGAGAGGAGCATCTTCTCAAACAACTGGAGGAGAAGGATGCTGCAATACGAGATCTCCAAACTGCACTGGACACAGTGAAAGAGGAGAACCAGGGTCTGACTAAACAGGTCGCCCTGCTGGAGGAAAACCACTGTGAGCAAGAGCAGGTGCTGAGGACAACTGAGGCAGAGCACAGCCTACTGGTCCAGAGGAACAGTTCTCTGGAGCAGGAGCTGCAGCAGGAGAAGGAGGGTCACAGATGGGCTCTGGACCAGAACTCCCTGCTTTACAACGTTCTGAAGCAAGAGCTAAAGGAAAGGCAGGAAGAGGGCACCCTGCAGGAGGAAAGGTGGAGGGCGCTGGACCAGGTGCTTAAAATGTGTGAAGAACAGCTCACCCTGGTGAACCAGGAGCTACAGAAAAGTCAGGAGGAGTGGACCCTGTTGGAAGAAAAGAACATGGCAACCGAACAGAGCCTTAAGAGTTCCCAGGAACAGTGCACTCTGTTGGATGAGCGCTGTCTTGTGCTCAACGAAGAGCTAAAATGTTCTAAAGAACAGCACATCCTGCAGGGTAAGAGGTGCAGCGCTCTGGAGGAGGACCTGAAGAAGTCCACAGAACAGTGCTCCCTGCTGGCCGACATGAGCAGGGCACTGGACCAGGAGCTGCAGAGGAAAAACAGGAAGTGGTACAGGAGGTTCTTCTGCCACTAGATCCTCATCACCTGAATTCATTTTCAGCATAAATAAAACATTAGCATAACAAAAACTGAATGTAGTGTTTTGTGTTTTGATGAAAGATTAAAATTATTATCCTTATCAAGTCTACAACAGGTCTTAATGCAGTTACATGATGAACTGAGTGTTGTGGAGCAGATTTTGGAGGATAAAATAAACCATCTTAAAGAGGGGGTATTTTACTTCTGTGGGGTAATAACTACTAACACAGTTCACTCTGGCACAGTTCACATTTAGTGTAGTTCAAAGTCGGGGCTGCGAGTCCATCTTATTCCTCCGAGGGGTTCTAATTTGGCCCATGAGGTGGTCTGAGGCGCTTATTCAATTTTGTACAGAAAGAAATGGAGAAGAGATGGAGGAAGTCACTCCTGTCCATTTCCTAAAGTCAATGCAATGATCCATTTCTTTGCAGAACATTTTTATGTGCAAATTGTCATTAGGTTTAGGCCTCGATTCACTCATGTGCAGTCATTTTGACCTACTGAAGAAAACTTTGGGCACCCTGTTATCCTGTTTAACCTCTGAAAATGATAATCCAAGTGATTCTAGTGAAGGTGTGTGGAGTTTGAAAACACAGTAGAGCTGTCTACATTTACAAAAGCTCAAAATGCTCTGCTTATATCTCTGTAAATGCTAGGGCACTGGCAGTACTACTGGTGGTACAGTATTTTCTTTAAATCAACTAAAAATATGAATAACTATTTCCTGTTTAAGAAGTGGTTTACGGTCTTAAAAAACGCACAGGAGAATTCCAGAGTTTTACCTGTGACGCAACAATGTGGGCAAAAGGCAAACGGATTATTTTTGAGTGCTTGAAGAAGACTCTGGATTAATGAAACAAGCGAGAGTGAACGCATTTGATGAGGGACAACACTATAATATGGTTCAAAGTGCGATGGGACGATGAGGATTTTTGAGCCGATATCCGAAATTTATTTCGCCGTCGTAGCCGATAAGTGATATTTGTTGATAATAATATTGAGCTTTTAATATCGATAGTACAGTTTTACACAAATGTATGATTACCGTAGTAATAATAATAATAATAATAATAATAATGATAATACAAAAATACTACTAATAATAATAAATTGTATTTATTAGGCGTCTTTCTGGACACCTAAGGTTGTCTTATAACAACATAAACATTTAAGTACGATTAAAACACAGTTAAAAGCCACAGTTAAAGTGGGACAGAATTTAATTGTATGAAATGATTTTAATTGTGATTAATCCTGTGACTGTTGCACTGCTCACGGCCACATGTTAAAATGATCCTGTTTAAGCATAATAAGAGATTACATTGGATTACTTTAATAAACAGTAGAAATACATCTGTGCTCTGCTGGAATTATTATAACTACAGAAACACACTCACTTGGTCATTTACTTTTTAATGATACAAATATTTTGTACATATTTGACTCTACTTCACTATTCTAAAAGGAAAGTGTTGACAAAAGCATTAATACCAACACACTAATCAACATAAAAGAGCTCATATTACCCTATATTTACAGATCTCTGTTGTAATGTTTCCTCATCACAAACATACCCGTCTCCCACCTTGTGATGTCATGCGGTGATACAGGAAGTGATCCACTGTGTTTTTAAACTCCACGCACCTTCGACAGGTCTAAATCAAGACTAAACCAGCACTAAAACAGGACTAAACCAGGACTAAACAAGTACTAATACAAGACCAAACCAGGTCTAAACCAGAACTAATACAGGACTAAACCAAGACTAAACCAAGACTAAACTGGGTCTAAACCAAGACTAACCCAGGACTAAAAAAGTACTAAACCAGGACTAAACGGGACTAAACCAGTACTAATACAGGACTAAACCAGGTCTAAACCAGGACCACTAGAGGACGAAACCATTGTCTAATTCAGGTCTTAACCAGGACTAAATCAGGTCTAATATACTGTCCAGGACTAAACCTGGAGAAATACAGTGAAAAAATCAGGACTAATCCAGGTCTAAACCAGGACTAATCCAGGTCTAAACCAGGACTAATATAGGGCTAAACCAGGACTAATATAGGGCTAAACCAGGACTAATATAGGGCTAAACCAGGACTAATATAGGGCTAAACCAGGACTAATCCAGGTCTAAACCAGGACTAATCCAGGTCTAAACCAGGACTAATCCAGGTCTAAACCAGGACTAATATAGGGCTAAACCATGTCTAATTACTAAACAAAGTCTGACCCAGGTCTAAACCAAAAGTAAACCAGGACTAAACCAGGACTAAACCAGGTCTACACCAGTTTTAAATAAGGTCTAAATCAAGACTAAGGCCTTGTCCACACGTAGCCGGGTATCTGATAAACCGAAGATGTTTTGCTGCGTTTTGACCTGTCATCCACACGAACACGCATCAAAAACGAGTATTCAGGGAAAACTCCGGCCAAAGTGAAGATTTTTGAAAACTCCGTTTATGCGTGTTTGTGTGGACAGAGATAACTGGGGGTTTGCGTTTTAAAACGTCACTGTCTGCTCCAAGAAATATGAATCTGCCCTGACGTCAAATGTGCGACATTTGTTTAGGCTTCTGCAAAAGCCAAAGCAGACGATGGATCCGAGTCGTTTCTTGAGAGCTGTGGTAGCATTAAGTGCTATGTACATGTTTAATTGCAGAAAACTGTGTTTAGGAGCAATTCTGACTCCGAGTCTGTCCAGACAAAGGCGCTTGGCGCCATGTTTTCTGTTGTTTAAGTTTAGGCGGAAGTGACGGCGAAGTGATGGAAATAACGCCATCTACAGGTTTGGAATGCGTATGAATGTGGTTGAAAACGCAGATGTTCGGTTATGTGTGGAAGGTATTTTTTTCGAAGACGAGGTGGTGTGGATAAAACAATTTTTATAAACAGAGGGGGGGGAATGTTCGGTTTTAAAAATACCCGGCTACGTGTGTACATGGCCTAATTGAGGTCTAATACACATGTGACCTCAAAGTCGTGAACTGCGTCTGGACCTCAGTGAATGAGGTTCTATAGAGTTCACTAAAGAGTGCAGGTCAGTGTAGTGTTTGGGGTTTAGGGCCTAGGATGGACATTCAGACACTTCCAATGTCATTATTGACATTCAATGTGTCTCTATGGCAACGCACCCATTTCCATATAAGGAAAGAATCACCTGGCGTCACCTGACGTCACCTGGCAACACGTTCCGTCAGACATTCTATTTCTTTGTGACATCATCAAGAGTCTAAGTATATAAGGGCGACACAGGTCCTGAGAAACTCATTTCAACTCAGACCTTCCACTGATACACAACTACGCAACTCACAGAAACAAACATGCCCAAAGCCTGGTGTGATTACACGTCTGAAGACGACGAACTCCTCTACAGCCAGGAGTTCAACCTGATGGAGGAGCTGGGGGAAACACCAATCAACCCACAGCCCTATGGACCCCCTGTGGTCCACACCTTTCTCACTCTGGAAGAGTTAGAAAGAGAGCACCTAGGACCTCAAAATCAACAGAGGTCTAAGGAGGAAGACGAGAAGGGCATGACTTTTGTCATGTCTCGACTGCAAACTGCCTCCAAAGCCTTTCAGGACAGAACCAGAGAGGAGCATCTTCTCAAACAACTGGAGGAGAAGGACGCTGCAATACGAGATCTCCAAACTGCACTGGACACAGTGAAAGAGGAGAACCAGGGTCTGACTAAACAGGTCGCCCTGCTGGAGGAAAACCACTGTGAGCAAGAGCAGGTGCTGAGGACAACTGAGGCAGAGCACAGCCTACTGGTCCAGAGGAACAGTTCTCTGGAGCAGGAGCTGCAGCAGGAGAAGGAGGGTCACAGATGGGCTCTGGACCAGAACTCCCTGCTTTACAACGTTCTGAAGAAAGAGCTAAAGGAAAGGCAGGAAGAGGGCACCCTGCAGGAGGAAAGGTGGAGGGCGCTGGACCAGGTGCTTAAAATGTGTGAAGAACAGCTCACCCTGGTGAACCAGGAGCTACAGAAAAGTCAGGAGGAGTGGACCCTGTTGGAAGAAAAGAACATGGCAACCGAACAGAGCCTTAAGAGTTCCCAGGAACAGTGCACTCTGTTGGATGAGCGCTGTCTTGTGCTCAACGAAGAGCTAAAATGTTCTAAAGAACAGCACATCCTGCAGGGTAAGAGGTGCAGCGCTCTGGAGGAGGACCTGAAGAAGTCCACAGAACAGTGCTCCCTGCTGGCCGACATGAGCAGGGCACTGGACCAGGAGCTGCAGAGGAAAAACAGGAAGTGGTACAGGAGGTTCTTCTGCCACTAGATCCTCATCACCTGAATTCATTTTCAGCATAAATAAAACATTAGCATAACAAAAACTGAATGTACCACAACACACAAAAAAAAACACCACAACACACCAAAAAAAATTCCACAACACACAAAAAAAAACAAAGAAAAAATAAAAAAATAAAACACCCCTCCTCGAACCGCCACCTTAACGTGGTGGAGGGGTTTGAGTACCCGAATGATCCCAGGAGCTATGTTGTCGGGGGCTTTATGCCCCTGGTAGGGTCACCCAAGGCAAACAGGTCCGGGGGGACGGGTCAGACGAAGAGCGGTTCAGAAGCCTCATATGATGAAGAACATTCAGAGGCAAGATACGTCGCCCGGATCGGCGTCACCGGGCCCCACCCTGGAGCCAGGCCTGGGGTGGGCGCTCGATGGCGAGCGCCTGGTGGCCGGGCCTTTTCCCACGGGGCCCGGCCGGGCGCAGCCCGAAGGGACGACGTGGGACCGCCCTCCCCTGGACCCACCATCCGCGGGAGGAGCCATAGGGGCCGGGTGCAGAGTGATCTGGGCGGCAGTCGAAGGCAGGGGCCTCGGCGACCAGATCTCCGGACATGGAGACTAGCTCTGGGGACATGGAATGTCACCTCGCTGGGGGGAAAGGAGCCCGAGCTTGTGCGGGAGGTCGAGCGTTACTGGCTAGATATAGTCGGCCTCACCTCCACGCACAGCTTGGGCTCTGGAACCCAACTCCTTGAGAGGGGTTGGACTCTCCATTTCTCTGGCGTTGGCTGCGGGGAGCGGAGGCGAGCTGGTGTGGGCCTGCTTATTGCCCCACAGCTCAGCCACTGCGTGTTGGAGTTCACCCCGGTGAACGAGAGGGTCGCGTCCCTGCGCCTTCGGGTCGGGGACAGGTCTCTCACTGTGGTGTCGGCCTACGGGCCGAACAGCAGTGCAGAGTACCCGGCCTTCTTGGAGTCTCTGGGAGGGGTACAATACTGACTCTGATACCACAATGTTAACAAAAAACACTCTTTCTTTAGACAACAGAATGTAATTTCCAACATTAAATCGTCGTACTTTCTTTGATATGACCCCTGACCTCACCTGATGTAGTCGTGAGCACGTCGGTGGTGTTTCTCAGACCCAGGAAGTCAAACTGGTGCAGCCTCCAGTACTTCTAATCCGACGTCTCCACCAGGGCTCTACAGTGCGCCCATTTCACTCGCATTTGTGAGTAAATATTTCGGCGTGCGAAGGAGGAAAACAAAACCCGGAGCCCTGGACACTGCGCCACATGTCCCCACACACACACGCGCGCGGCTCGTCCACAGCGCCACCCTCATGTACCAGCGGGCATCACAGGGCAGGTTAAACAGCCGACTGTCTATACGTCAGTGCGCCGCTCTTTGCCTTTTCACGCTCTCTCCTCCCACGTAGAGCACAGAGGCTCCTCCTCAATGCGCTGATTAGAAGAGCAGGACAAAACGCGAAACAAAAACTAATTTTATGTCAGTGTTGCACAGAGCAGAGCTACGGCACAGAGCAGGCGATATGTGGACTCAAGTTTGCCTAATAAAATGCCAAATAAATGTGTCACAATGTGCGTTTGGTTTGGTAAATGTGCAGAGGCTAAATACCACTGTAAAACCAGTAAGAGAAAGTAAGTCCAGTTAGGAATTTGAAATGACAGGTTTAAAAATCCCAGCCACCTTTTTCACTTTAAAGCAGTTTTGTGTAAAGTGCAGTGGAAGTTCTCTTAAAGAAGAGGTTCTCAAACTGTGGTGAGGGTCCAAAAAGGGGAGTCCAAAAGGGTCAAAAAAGGAGTGTTTCAGTGCAGTACAGTCTGTTTGGCTTATTTTAAGTCTAAATGAATATTAATCAGATAAAATGGAGATAGATTTATAAAAACATTTCGATCATACAGGAAAAGTACAGTCATAATTCTTTTGTTTTTTTGTATAAAATTCATTCAAATAAGTTGGTGTTGGTGTGTCCAAGTTCTGCACTGAAATAAACATTCAAAACGAAAACCTATTTGTGCCCCCGTTTTTTTTTTTTCTGTGCTCCTAAAATTTTTGACTTAGGGGCACCTGTGCTCCTGAAAAAAAAAGTTAGCGTGGAGCCCTGCAGTAGCGGGAAAGTTCCAGAGTGCGGCTTTAGTGTCTTGTGTGGATGTTGTAGTTATTTTAATGAAAAGATCAGAGGAGTGAGACGCAGCCGAGTCCAATTTAAACCAGGGTCAGAAACACCTGAGTCTGCAAAACCTCCACAGATACAAACCACAGACAGAGGAGGGACATCGATCTCACCTCAGAGAGAGGAGGAGGAGGAGGAGAGAGGGAGGAGGAGGAGAGGAGAGAGGGAGGAGGAGGAGAGAGGAGAGGGAGTAGAGAGGAGAGGAGGAGAGAGGAGAGGAGGAAAGGAAGAGAGGAGAGGAGGAAAGGAAGAGAGGAGAGGAGGAGAGGAAGAGAGGAGAGGAGAGGAGGAGAGGGAGGAGAGGGAGGGAAGAAGGGGAAAGATGGAGGAGAGAAAAGAGAGAGAGAGAGAGAGAGGAGAGAGGGAGGAAGGAGGAGAGGAGGAGACATAAGACCTCATCCAGGTTTTACGATGAGGCTTTTTATACACGGGCGGATTGGAAACAGCACTGGACGTTTGGACCAATCACAAGGCCAGAACAGAGAGTGGGCGGGACTTATTTGGCTCTGAAGAGTTTTAATTGGTTGAGATTTTTGGGGGCGTTTTTGCAATAAAATAATAAAGTCACAATTGAAAATAAAATACAATATAGAGTAACATAAAAAAAAAAAATACAATGCTTTTTTAAAATAAATTATATACGTGACTTTTCTGCTCTTAATGTTCCACAGTGTAGCATTAATCCGAATCAGGAAGGTTTTATTGCCATATCTGGATCATTTCAGCCCAGACCATCTTTAAAAACACTAAAAACACAGCAAATTTCTCTGATCTGGCCAAGATTTTCAAACTTATATCGGGTTATTCATCTTGTTTTCAGAGAGAGACGACTTAATCCTAGTCTAGAGGCCGTTTATTTTCAGAGAACTTGTCAAGTAAAATGATCTTGCTGCACGGACAGACAATTTCACTACTTTTAAGTCATTTTCTGATAGTTTTCGGTGTTTATATGTTAAATTCTGGCCAGGCTTTCGTGGAGTGTAAAAGATAAAAGGAGCTGTTAACGTGAAAACTACCGCTTCATGACATCACAAGGTGGATCAGAGCATTTGGAGCTTTGCAGATGTAAACAGACTAATAATAAAGAGTCACTCAAACATGTGTGAATTAAACAAAACACAAAAAACACGAGTCTATGTATGTTTTTGAGGAAGAAACAACATTCGACCACGACTTAACGCTCACAGGAGTCACTTTTGTGTAACATCGGACCTTTAAAAACAATCATTACTGTCTTTTTTCTGGGGGAATGGAGGGGACTCGCGCCTACGTAACCTCCGGGGCAAAAACACAGGCCGCGGTGGGGAAATGTCTGTTTGAATGATGCTACGGCCCCTGCAGGCTAATTAGCCGCTAGCGCCAGTAGCTAACGGCGCGCGCGCGCGTGTGTGTGTGTGTGTGTGTGTGTGTGTGTGCGAGCGCGAGACAGGGACAAATGGCGGCTTTTCTCATTATAATACAACGTTTGGCCGTTAATGCAGCGTTCTTTATCATTTTGGCTAATATATGCCCTTATGTGTAATGGCCTTATAGCGCGACGTAAACGTGGACTCTGCAGGACGTCCGGTTGGGGACATAATTAAGATGAAATTGCGATGAACGGTGGTTTGAAATGGGACCTCTGGGATCTGCGGCCTCAGAAAATGAATGAGTGACTGAATGAATAGAAAAAATAAGAGAATACAGTGAATTTCTGATATATATAAGCTAAATAATCATAAAAGAAGAGCTGGGAATCACAGGGTCCCTCACGGTTCAACACGAAACAAGATAAACACGGGATAAAGGAAATATTACACATTTTAGCAACAATATTTCTTTGCTAAACCACGACTTGTGCAAAGTTTATATCAAATGTGTCTTTTTAAATAGTCAAAACGTGAATATATCATTATTATTAGTGAATTTCAAAACTTTTCCATGACTTTTTCACGACCTAAAGAGAATTTTCCATGACTTTACGGCACCCAGAGTAGAATTTCTCAGACTTTTAGGGCTAAATATGAAATGTGAACCCTTTCCACTCACCTTATGGTTTGGTATTATAGTTTTTTAACATTCAAAATCCTGTCAGTGCATTTATTGTCGCCTTTTTTAAACAAAAAACCTGACTGTGTGTTGTCCTGCTGGAGCGGCTGGCGCATATGACCAGAAATAATCATAATGTGCTAATGAGAACTAAACAGAATGGTGTAATCCCACGACTTTTCCAAAACTTTCATTAAATTTACAAATTTCCATGACTTTTCCAGGCCTGTAAAATGACATTTTCAATTTCCATGACTTTTCCAGGATTTCCATGACTGTGGGAACCCTGGGTCATAAACAAACAAAACAAAAAAAATTGGCATCTTAAAAACATTAAGATAAGACCTAAGAAAAAAGTGATTGTATGGAACAATCTGAGTTTGTTTTATTATTATTATTATTTTTATTATGTTGTTCGTGTAGGGATCACCATGAGCTCAGGATTAGGGATTTTTTTTTATTTTTTACGGAAATTTGTTCTAATTACAGATAAAAAAATGATGGCAAAAAAAGAACAATATGAGTTATAATTTAAAAAGTCTAACACTGTAGAAGCCTTTAAAAAAAAAAGTATAAAGCGTATCGAGCTCTGGAATGAATGAATTATGCATCGACTTTTGTTTGTTTTTATTTCTATTCGTCTCATATAAACAGTAAGTCTGAAATGAAACTGTAAATCCAAACTTGCTGTTCATACGCTGCTTTTCTTTCTTGGAATTCAGTCATTTTTTAATAGTTTTTGGCTTTAGAAGTACTTTTTTACTTCAGTTTAAACCTTTTCGATCATGATCCACGGGGTATGTAGTCTATGTTTGGTTTTGTCGTGCTGCAAAACGACCAAATAAACCACTCCTGCTTCTGCTTCTACGCGCTCGTCTTTTTATAATGGAGATGCGTGAGAAAGTGGCGTCCGAGCGTCTCGTCGGCTCCACTTAACCCCTCCCCGGCAGGTGAACGTCCTTGCGTCCGGGCTCGGGGTTTATATCGCGCTCGTGTCACTTACCCTAATGTCCACCATGGGTCATTGTAATTGCACATCAGCAGCTTCATCCGTCATCGACACGGGGACACTCACCCTCTCACCCTCTCATCTCAAATCGCTCCAAATCTGTCACCGACAAAGCCACACTCTATTATATTTATACTCTATAGTTCAATTAAGCCAGACTCGGTGCAGTTAGCCTGAGCAGAATATGAATGAAATACCGTATGTAGCAGGAGTAGGTGGAGCAAATATGCACAAAAATGTAAAATAAACAAATTCGATTCTAAATATTCAAAGTATTTCAAGGGTAACGGGTTGAAGTTGCCGCTTCTCTCCTTGGAGATGTAATTGCCTTCGCTGGAATGTGCAAATGTGGCACTGAACTTTTCTATCTCACATTTATTCGTTCAGGTTTTTGTTACTGAAAAAAAAAAAAAAGAAACACCCTGAAAAACATTCCTGCAGTCAGCGGGGTCGCCTCTCCGTAGATCAGACCTGTAATTTGGACTGTTGTTGTTGTTGGGCTGACTGCTTTTCTTCACGGAGGTAGCAAACAGGACAGATAATACTCCCTACAACTGTACATCTCATCCTTATGTGGGGCCAATGATTTTCCGCGATCGCAGAAAACGGACGGAAAACGCGGAATCGTCAGCGTGAAACGGAATTTTTTTAATTTCTTTAATTTCACACAAAAATATTTGAAAAAAACGCCACTTAAAACCGATTCCTCCTGTGCGCCTCTAAACCTGAACTAACACCAGGACTAAAACCAGGACTAAACCAGGTCTAAACCAGATCTAAAACCAGGACTAAACGAGCATTAAACCAGGACTAAAACCAGGTCTAAACCAGGTCTAAACCAGGACTAAGACCAGGTCTAAACCAGGACTAAACCAGGACGAAAATCAGGTCTAAATCAGGTCTAAACCAGGTCTAAACCAGGTCTAAAACCAGGACTAAATGAGCATTAAACCAGGACTAAAACCAGGTGTAAACCAGGTCTAAACCAGGACTAAAACCAGGTCTAAACCAGGTCTAAACCAGGACTAAAACCAGGTCTAAACCAGGACTAAACCAGGACTAAACCAGGACGAAAATCAGGTCTAAACCAGATCTAAAAGCAGATCTAAAACCAGGACTAAACGAGCATTAAACCAGGTCTAAACCAGGTCTAAACCAGGTCTAAAACCAGGACTAAACAAGCATTAAACCAGGCCTAAACCAGGTCTAAACCAGGTCTAAAACCAGGACTAAACAAGCATTAAACCAGGACTAATCCAGGTCTAAACCCAAACAAGAATTTGCAGGTAGTGGTTGCTACATTTATGTAGTTTTAAAAAGCCTGAAAATATCAAGTAATCCAAAGTATTCAGATTACGTTACTCACTTTAAGTAATTTGATTGATTATGTCACAAACTACATTTTGGGGAATGTAATCTGTAATCTGTAGGGGATTACATTTTAAAAGTAAACTTCCCAACACAGCTTTCAAATGTGTCACAATGAAGCGGAAATGAAACTGAATTCAAAATTTCTGCGACAGAAAATGTCAATTTTAGAAGCGGAAAATCACTGGCGCAACTTATGTAACAGATAATACTGTAATACTACATCTTTACATGTTAAATGTTCAGTAATATGTGCTGTCCCTTTGCCAGAAAAGAATAAGAAATAACTGTTTGCGTCAGTCGCCTACTAAATGTCGATGCCAAAGTATGAGTAGGAGTTTCCTGGTTAAATAAAGAATAATAAATAAATAATCTGCATATTTTTAGAGCAGTTTTCGGTCAGTAACGCTCGTCTTTCTCCCTAAAGTCTCTCCCTCTCCTCAGAAAACTCCTCTCTCTCGGTCTCCTGCAGCTGTCCCTTTTAGCTTGAATTAGCGTCTCATTTCCGGACTTGATCGCCCTCCAAGAGGCTGAGGCGCTGGAGCTCTTGACCCCAGTTAAGAGGCTCCTCCCTGGGGCTCAGCGGACAGCCACACTGCCCTGCCCCCGTCTAAGGACCAGGGACTTACAGCTAACTCCAAAACTCAGCCTCTAATTGGCTCCTGCTGGAGGTTTTTTCAGGTCTTCAAGTTTTAGACTTTTAAAAGGTCCTATATTTTTGCTGTTTTCAGAGCTACGTGATAATGTTTCCTCATCACAAACAGACCTGGAGTTGTGCTTTTGCTCGGGCTGCGTAACACAAGCGATTAATCACACAAAACTATTGCACTAATGTTTGTTTTTTTAACGCAGATTAATCACACAATTTATTTACTCATATATACAATTTACTCACATTTATTTAACAGATAATACTCGCAATTTATTTTGAACGCACTTTACAGGACTTTAGATTAAACTAAGGCAGTTTGCAGATATCGCAGCGATGAACTCTCTTTCCACAGAACCATAACAAGTTTAAAACACCATCTTAAAGCAAAACACGGGTTTGATTCAGCGGCAACAACGACGCTACTGCACCAACAACAAGCCGAGCGCGATAAACCCGCAGCAATGATGTTAACAAAACTACCAGTGATAGAAAAATGTCAATAATATCACCTTTTAATAATAAATTGCTTTTTTGTCCAAATATTTTGGTCTTTTTTTGAAGAATAATTACCTGTGATTAATCTGTTTTTTTTTAATCGTTTTTACAGCACTAATTTTTGCATTCACATATGTTCAACACACAACATATTTAAACCGAAAACAATTCTGACTGAACTTAAGGTAAAAGGAGCTGTTAACTGTTAAATCGAGCACTACATGACATCACGAGGTGGAACAAAGCGTTTTGCATTGCCGTGTTTCACATTACGTCACGTCGATGTCACTAAGGCAAGTTTATTTGTAAAGCACAATTCGTACACAAAGTGCTTTACAGAATAAGAAATACATTAAAAATCCCAATACAAACAAATCAAAACATAAATAATCATCACAAAAGTTTAAAATAGAGATGGGACATTAAATCAGAGAGAATTAGAGAGAAGAGTACGGAATGGAAAATGAAAACCTTTCAGTCATAAAAGCCGATGGAGTTAGAAAGTAAAGACAAACGAACAGAACTCCTTTTTACCTCCACTGACTCTGCGCCAAAAAGCCTCAATTCTGTGCAGTCTGTGGATGCTGCAACCGCTCGAATCAGGAGAAAGACAAACTATATTTTCGTGGACAGAATCTGGTGTGTCAGTAGTTTAAAAACTCACAGAAAAAAAGACGACGAGAGCGGATCGACCATCTCCGGCTAGAAACAGGAGGAGCGGAAACAGACGATGCTACTGTAGAGTTTGCAGCGACCATTTTGTAACAGGTAAAGATTGTGTCATTTATTAATTCATATTTACGCTTTTTTTTGGGATAATAATTTAGAAAGAAAAGCATCGTAAATGACAGGTAAACTGTTGCATTATAAGTCACGCAGAAAGCTTTATGTGGTGCCAATTTTATGATCTTGCTGTTCTAATTTGGCGTTTTATACCTTTTTTAATCATTATTTTAGGTTTTCCTAGTGCAGAGGCTGATTTTAATTCTGAATAGTTGTAGCCTCCAGGTTTTTAAGGGCTTTCATTTGGCTCGCAGTGCAATACGACGTCTGCAGCACCAGATCATCCTCCAAACTGTATGAAAAGTCCGACTCCTCCACATCGTACGGGCCATAATCTATATTTAGACTTATTTTTTCACAATAGCGGGACTGTGTCGGCCTGTTAAAAACTTTTTGCGTCCCCGCTGTCGCCTATTGTGCTGAGTTTTGAAGAGGAACAAAACACTTCCTGCCTAAATGTTGCGTGTCATTGGGGTCACAGCTGCAAAACGGTGTATAAAGCGTATAAATGGATTCTTATTACATGAAAAAACTGAACAACTTTGGTTCCGAATCAATAATATGTCCATTTTGTTTGTGAAATGTACATTAAGACACATGTACACTCCTTTTGTTCAATAATCTGCTCGAAACAAATCAATAAATGAACTTTTTTGGCTGTATTGTGTGTGTGATTAGCTTGTGTTAGCCTCCGTTAGCTTCTGTTAGCCGCCGTTAGCTTCTGTTAGCCTCCGCTAGCTCGTTTTGTTGACTTCCCGGGTCCTCACCTCCAGCCCGGACTTCGCACTCCATCGATCCTCCCCCGTTACAGAGCGCATTGATAAAAATTGCGGAGTGAACATAAAGTGCTCCTCGTGTCGCCGCGGCAACCTGAAAAAGACCAATAAACTACAGATCCCATCTCGCCCGGGCACTTCCTCGTCGCCGCGGTGACAGGTTACTAGCAGGATAAATGGGCCATCCACGGTCTATGGGTTTAGAGGGCCGCACGGCGCAACAAATCATACTTTAATTATAACTTTTCAGGGCACCCAGCGGCCATTTTGTTGTTGTTTTAAAATATATTCTTGCTTCCTCACAATGGGTATTTAAGGAAAGAAATACAGGCTAATATAGGCTTAAGATATAGATTATGATAAAAATAAAAAGTAAATAAATACATGAAAAAAATACAGGAAGTTAAACTAAATCTAAAATACAGGTTTCATGTTTTCCTCATTATCAGCTAGACAGATATTTATCATAATTTAAGATCAGTTCAGTGGCAGTTTGAGAAGAAAAGTTGAAAATTAAATGAAGTACACTGAATTTTTAGAAGGCATCCGTCTGTCGCTGTCATTAACGCACAAAGTTTCATCCAAAACGCAGGAACATGAAAGAAATACACAATTAAAAAGAAAACGAAAATGATTTTTTTGCTGCGTTGTAGTTGGAATCTTGTGTATCGAGGGATTCCTTTTTGAAACTCACTGTCTCGTTTCTTTTTGAAACTCACTGTCTCGTTTTTTTTTACTTTTCTTCACAAATTGCCACTTGACTGGTGGTTGACAGGTACTATCCCACTAGATGAATTCAAAATAAAACTTGTACCTGAACTTTAGACTTGTTTAAAAGTCTCTGTAGCTGATTTTTAGTGTCTTAAAAATGTGAAAAACTGAACTAGTTCATTTTACACCGTTTGCAGTGGTCCAAAGTTATTCCCACTTAACTTATGCGTTCAGAGCGTCCTAATTATTCACCACGATGAGTTTATAAGCGCAGCAACAACTAGCATGCTAACACGCACTTCCTGATTATCGGAAAACATAACACATCCACGTCTAACAACAGCACTGTATATTTACTTTATCGGACAATATTGTACGAAGAAGCAAATCTGTGTGATCCTGTTGGAGTTTTGGTGTTTCACGGTAAAGCTAACAACAACCAGCATGCTAGCAGTGCATTTCCTGATTATCCAACAGTAAAAAGCTTTGTAATTAGATGCTGACGGTACACAGCTGACTTATTTTGACCTCAAGAGTTGCTTATACAATATATCTGTCCTGGTAAAGACAAAATTTAGCTCAAATCCACCAGAAAATTAACCAAAAATCAGGTACAAACTAAAGCTGGGTATCATTCAGAAGTTACCGATACGATACATACCTCGATACAGCACACTCTCGGTCCGATACGATATATTT
Source organism: Odontamblyopus rebecca (assembly GCA_030686955.1). NCBI lineage: Eukaryota > Metazoa > Chordata > Actinopteri > Gobiiformes > Gobiidae > Odontamblyopus > Odontamblyopus rebecca. The sequence continues at coordinate 6,771,175 of CM060675.1, forward strand.
CAAATCGATTTGATATGGTTTAATAAAAAAATAAAGGCAAAATCATGGCTGTGACGCTAAAAGTCTTTGTTTAAACCACTTCTTGTGCAAAATTCATATGAAAAACGCCCATTTTACTCATCAAAACAGTGAAAATATCAAATGTGTCCCATGAACAAGTTTCCCTCCTCGAAACAAGCGAGAAATCTGCAGTGCTGTAACAAAATAATTTAGTAAAACACACCAAAAAAAACTCTTGGCGACATATCGATACTGTATCATCACATTAAACTCATAATAATACATTTGATTTATTTATTAGGCGCCTTTCTGGACACTCAAGGTCGCTTTAGAACAACATAAACAAATTAAAAACTGTTAAAACATACACAGTGGGACAGTATTTAATTGATTGGTTATATTTGTAGTATTTAGTGTTGTATTTAGACAGTATTTAAATTGCCTGTGTCTCTTTCTTACAGTAAACTGCATCTCCTGCACACGGGGTCGTCTCTGTTGTTTCCTGGGCTGTGTTGAGTCACCGGGGCCTTGGTCTAATGAGAACAGATCGTCGCGTCAGCCACAGTAACGTCCGTACGCGGGGCTGATGCGGGCTTTAGAGCGAAGGGGCGGGGCTAAAGCGGGAGGACGATAAATACGCCTCGAGCTCGCCAAGGCCGCGGGTATTTATACTGTACATGTGCGATACTGCGCGGTGATAAAGGACCCTCAACCGTTTTATAATACAGGAATACAATTTGACCGCTAGGCCTGAACGTGCTCACACTCTGCAGCTGATGTCGGCAAAATCCCCCGCGGGTGTGAGTCTAACTGGAGGCACTGGTCCGTCTGAGAGACTATTCCTCACGTTAGGCTTTTATTTTAACACAATCTGACCATAAAGAACTGACTTAACCGGCGCCAGTGCAAGCGAACTGGCGTCTCTCACAGTCTGATGTCTCTGCAGTCACGAGCTAGCTCGCGTTAGCCAACAGTTTTTCAGTTAGTCGCGCTCTTTTTCACCGTTTTGTCGAAAATCAAACTCGTAAACACAAACACGAATGCTCAGACTGATCATGGGCTCCCGAGAACGTGCTGTTGACATCCATTTTGTTGTTTTTTTCTTACGTTTTCAGACTAAGCCTTTTTTGTCTGCATTTGCTGATACGTGCATTGCGTCACCGTGGCAACCGCAGCGACATTCCGCCATAGAGACACATGTAGAACAACGTCGCCTGTGCAATGTCGCTGCGAAGTATCAGTAGGGGGAAAAAAGAAAAAAGTTATAGTGATCTTTTTTGAATAGGTATTGATACTTTGCAGTGACATTATGTTGAGGGGGTTGTACGTCTAGCTTTCTTGGTGAAATATTCAGCAGTTACCATGGTGACACAATGCAAACATTTGCAAAAACTGTTAAAAAGAAGTTTACAGAGGGATCTTAACAACACATTTTCAGGAGCCTGTGATCAGTACGAGGAGTTTAGGAGTTTGATTTTCAACAAAAAGGTAAACTGTTGGCTAATGCTAATGCTAACGCTAACTAGCTTGTGACTGTAATTTAATTTGAGACGGACTTGTTTAGCGGCACAAATCAGCTCTCGTGTTGTAGCTCCAACCAAGTCCAAGGCCGAGTCTTTCCAGTCAGACTGTGTTAAAACAAAACTCACATTAAAGACCAACTTGAGTAACAGAGCGTCAGACGGAGCAGTGCGTTCAGTTAGCTTCAGACCGCCGGAGAATGTCGATGGCATCAGCTGCGACGGCAACAACATTTATCATATTTATTTATGACTGTCCTGTTTTTGCTGTTTTCATTGTAGAATCATCTTGAAAATACGTTAAAGAAAATATGAGCTGCCGCACTGATAAAACACTCACAGGTTTTACGGCTATTGGAGATTAATTAGTGCCCGGGACATAATTACAGTCGGTTTTAATTGATTCATCTGTTTCATTTGCGATTTTGTCGTTCTTTCCCATTGAGTAAGTTCACTGCCTTATAAAATGATTAGGTGCGAGAATGTACAGTAGCTAATTAACCTACATATGAAAATATGTTTTTCCAGCAAACGAAATAGGACAAAGGAAGTAGCAGTAGAAGTAGACGCAGTAGTAGCATTAGTAGAGTAGAAGTAGCAGTAGTAGTAGTAGCAGTAGTAGCAGTAGCAGTAGTAGTAGTAGTAGTAATAGTAACAGCAGTAGTAGTAGTAGCAATAATAATAGCAATAACAATAATAGTATAATAGTAACAGCAATAATAATAGCAATAACAGTAGTAATTAACAATAATAGTAATATGAAACAGTAATAATAATAATAGTAACAACAATAATAATAATAGCAATAACAATAGCGTTAATAATAGCATAGCAATAGTAATAACAGCAATAACAATAATAATAAGCAATAACAATAATAGCAATAATAGTGTAACAATAATGTAATAATAATAATAGCAATAATAGTAATAGCCAATGTAATAAGCAATAGTAGCAATAGCAGTAACAATAATAGTAGTAGCGGTAGTAGCATGGTAGTGGCAGTGTAGCGGCAGCAGTGGTAGTAGTAGGCAGTGGTAGTAGTGGTAGCGGTAGCAGTGGCAGTAGTAGCGGCAGCGGTAGTAGTAGTGGCAGTAGCAGTAGTAGCAGTGCAGTAGTTGTAATAGTAGTAGTAGTAGCAGTAGCAGTAGCAGTAGTAGCAGTAGTAGTAGTAGCAGTAGTAGTAGCAGTAGCAGTAGTAGTAGTAGTAGCAGTAGCAGTAGCAGTAGTAGCAGTAGCAGTAGCAGTAGTAGTAGTAGTAGTAGCAGTAGCAGTAGCAGTAGCAGTAGTAGCAGTAGCAGTAGCAGTAGTAGCAGTAGCAGTAGCAGTAGCAGTAGCAGTAGTAGTAGTAGTAGTTGCATTTCTAAGTAGTGAAAACAAAAGATTTTGCTTATTTCTCAGGACTGAATTACAGTGATTTGTTAAAGCTGCACTGTGTAACTTTTTGCTGGAGGCCGCCAATTTACGTCCATCCATGCTGTAACATCCTGCGCCACCTGAAATGTCCCACAATAGAGCATTAAACTGTTCCTACATGGCCCAAAACGGATTCTTGTGAGCTTTAAGTTGTGTTATAATGTTGTTACCTGCTCAGAAACAGACCTGGAGCTGTGTTTTGTCAGATGGAGTTTAAAATTCATTTGACTTCTTTGTTTTCGACGAATATTGTGATTTTAAAACGTCCAAATGACACAACAATGACCCACGGGTGACTCAGATTATAACTATATTGTACAAAAATGTCTCAAAATACCTTTTCTCCGTGTCCGATCTCTACTCATTAACACAGAGTAATGAATGCAGCTGGATTGGATTTGTGTTGTGGATAAATTATGCAGAGTCTCTTATCTCTCAGTGGGACAGACAAGTGACATGAGGCCCCGTGTCCTTGGTACAATATTCTCACGATAGGACACAGGCATGGATTTTTATACTGCTGGAAAGTGCAGTAGCAGTAGTAGTAGTAGTAGTAGTAGTAGTAGTAGTAGTAGCAGTAGCAGTAGTAGTAGTAGTATATTCGTAGTGTATCCTCATCCTGGAGTTGTGTTTTGTTTCATTCACAAACCTACATATTTAAGTTCTACTCTCAAGTGGCAGTAGTGGTTTTGTAGTTGTAGTAGTACGAGCAGTAGTAGTAGTGGTAGTAGAAATGCAGTAGCATACTACTATTACTACTATCGCTACTATTACTACTACTGTTGCTACTACTACTATTACTGCTACTACTGCGACAACTACTACCACCACTACTACTATCGCTACTACTGCTACTACTACTACTACCACTACTACTACTGCTACTATTACTACTACTACTGCTACTACTACTACTATCCCTACTACTGCTACTACTATTACTGCTGCTACTACTGCTACTACTGCTACTACTACTACTATCCCTACTACTATTACTACTACTAGCAGTAGTAGTAGTAATAACAGTAGCAACAGTGGTAATACTGGTAGTCGTAGCAGTAATAGTAGTAGTAGTAGTAGTAATAGTAGTAGTAGTAGTAGTAGTAGTAGCAGTAATAGTAGGGATAGTAGTAGTAGTAGTAGTAGCAGCAGTAGCAGTAGCAGTAGTAGTAGTAGTAGTAGTAGTTGTTGTAGTTGTTGTTAAAATCACTACTTTTCATCCTTTAAATGTTCAAAAAATCTCTGAAAAATACTTTTTACTCTTAAAATACATTTTTAAAACAGGTACGTCGATATTTTTACTTATATTTTACTTAGATTTTCCATGTGATACTTTTACTAATTGTTTGCATCTGTGTGTGTACTTTTACTTCATTATATTTAACATTTTACCACAAATCCTGCCCAGTTTTGTCTGGTTTAGTGGAACATTCTAGGCAGAGAAATCCGTATCCATAGCAACAAGCAGGTGACAGACGCCCAGACAAAAAGTTACACGGCGTAGCTTTAAAGGATTACATAAAATACGCCTCTGCAGTCAACTTATTCAGCTCTATATGTTCTTTCTGTTGTGTTTTTACACAGAGCTGCACGTTGTAAGTGTAAAAACATATTAGCGCTACTTTAGCACCATCTCTCACATGCGTAGACCTGGCATGCTAAGTGAGCGCTAATTAGCCTAGCGAGGTATTAATTATGTAACACGTCATCTTAATTAGCGATCCCAGATGTAGGCTGCGTCCGAGGAGCTTTGTAACTACAGTTCGCCGCTAATTGATAGGTATCTGAGGCGTTAACGCTAACGCTAGCAAAGGTGTAGCAGTAGTTTACCCTTCGTAACTCAGCCAGATGGATTCACCGTTTACATTATAAATGACAACAACAACATGTGCATAATGAAAGAAAGTAAATACACATGTTTATTCAAGTACTTTACAAATACAAATGGTCTTTAGTGGTATTATTTAGTAGGTTTGTGGTAGTGGTAGTAGTAGTAGTAGCAGTAGTAGTAGTAGTAGTAGTAGTATTTGTAGTAGCAGTCAAAATCCACATTGTACAAACAAATCAGTAGTATAAAGTAGTAGTTGTAGTAGCAATACTTTATAGCCTAATTACAAAAAGGGTGGTGGTAGTAGTAGTAGTAGAAATATCAGAAGTAGTAGCTGCAGTAGTAGAAGTAATCTGATAGGAAGCAGCTGTAATAGTAGTAGAAGTAAGTACTTTATAGTATTTGTTGATCCTAGTAATTGAAGTAGTAGTAGTAGTAGTAGAAGAAGTAGTAGCAGTGGTAGATCTACTGTATCAGAGTAGTATAGGCCTACCCATTTTATAGCCTAACTGCAAAAAGAGTTGTAATAGCAGTAGTAGTAGTAGTAGAAGTAGTAGTAGCAGTGGTAGATCTACTGTATCATAGTATAGGCCTACCCATTTCATAGCCTAACTGCAAAAAGAGTTGTAATAGCAGTAGTAGTAGTAGTAGTAGTAGTAGTAGTAGTAGTAGTGGTAGTTGTAGTAGTAGTAGGAGTAGTAGTAGTAGTAGTAGCAGTAGTAATAGTAATAGTAGTAGTAGTAACAGTAGTAGTAGCAGTAGTAATAGTAGTAGTAGTAGCAGTAATAGTAGTAGTAGCAGTAACAGTAGTAGTAGTATTAGTAATAGTAGTAGTAGTAGTAATAGTAGTAATAGTAGTAGTAGTAATAGTAGTAGTAGTAGTATTAGTAATAGTAATAGTAGTAGTAGTAATAGTAGTAGTAGTATTAGTAATAGTAGTAGTAGTATTAGTAATAGTAGTAGTATTAGTAATAGTAGTAGTAGTATTAGTAATAGTAGTAGTAGTATTAGTAGTAATAGTAGTAGTAGTAGTAGTAGTAGTAGTAGTAGTCGAAGTCAAAGTAGTCGTACTTTATGTATCATCCATCTTCTCCTGCTTAATCCAGTTGGGTCTCAGGGGCAGTTTGCTGCCCAGTCCTCAGCACCTGACCCCCTATGAACCCCTCTGCAGGTGGTGAGCCCACAGGAGGGAGTTAAAACCTTCTTGTTTATGGGCGCCATTTTGAGCACTTTTGACCATCCTGCAGACAGAATATTAATATAATATAAGACTCAGAAACAGCATTTACGTAAACACAGATTAGCCCAGTCCCTCCACCCCTCCACCTCTCCTTTCATCCTCTCTTCCTCCATCTAAACTCTCTCCGCTAACGAATCAAACGCACATTCACCAGGAGCCGCTTTTCTCCGTCAAACCCGAAGTCAGACGGCCGCCGCGGGTTCCTAATGACTCCTGAGCCTTTAAAGATCTCGCATGTGGAGGGATTAGCACTTCTTCCTCTACTGCTCCGTGTACGCGCCACGGGAAGCTACAGGAAACCCGCGTCCGACCACCTCCGCCGCCGCTACGTTCATCTATTTTATTTATTTTTGCGCGTGTTGGGACCATCTGCTCACACATCTGCTGCTAATCCTCACCTGCGCACAGTAAATGACACAATAGAGAGACGTAGAGTAAATACTGACTCACAGCGCTCTCCTCGTACGCGCAACATCTTGAGGACGACTTTATCCCCCCATTCAGAAGATGTAATATTTAGTTTTAAGTTGTTAAGCGCGACAGCAGCGGTCGAGTTTTTTTTTTTTCATCGTTTCGAAACCCAAGTCATGAGCTTCAGCTTCCTGTTATAAGCAAAATTTGAAGACTTTTTCCCATTCAGAAGATCTAATATTCAGTTTTAAATTGTTAATCGCTATGGCAACAGTCTATTTTTCATAATTTCAAAGCCCAAGGATATAGGGCTACGAGTCATGGGTTTAGCTTCCTGTTATAAAGCAACATTTTAAAGACTTTTTCCCGTTTCAGAAATATAACATTTGATTTTAAATGGTTAATCGCTATGGCAACGGTCTGTTTTTCACAATTTTGTCATCATTCTGAAGTGGATATAGGTACAAGTCACGGGTTCCTGTTAAATGTAACATCTGAAGGACTTTTCCTCATTCAAAAGATGTAATATTTAGTTTTAAATTGTTAATTTCTATGGCAACGGTCTATTTTGAACTATTTTTTTCATCATTCTGAAACCCATGGATATAGAGTTACAAGTCATGGGTTCATCTTCCTGTTTCAAGTAATATTTTGAGAACTTTTCCCCATTCAAATATACAATATTCAGTTTTAAATTGCTAATCGCTATGACAACAGTCTATCTTTAACAAATTTTTCATCATTCTGAAGCTCATGTATGGGCCACAGTTGATGTATTTCAACTTTTTGTCATATGCAACGTTTTGAGGATTTTTTCCTCATTCAAAAGACGTCATAATTAGTTTTAAATTGTTAATCACCATGGCAACGGTCTGTTTTTAACTATTTTTTCATAATTCTGAAACCCAGGGATAGGCCACAGTTAATGTATTTCAGCTTCTGTTTTAAATAACATTTTGAGGACCCCATTCAAAAGACGTCTAAATTAGTTTTAAATTATTAATCGCTACGGCAACACTCTATTTTTAAATCATTTTTTCATCATTCTTAAACCCATGGGTATAGGGCTACAAGTTATAGGTTTAGCTGCCTGTTAAATGCAGCATTTTCAGAACTTTTTTTCCATTTAAAAATATAATATTCAGTTTTAAATTGTTAATCGCTATGGCAACAGTCTGTTTTTAACAATTTTTTTCACCATTCTGAAACCCATGGACAGGCCACAGTTGATTTCTTGTTTTAAGTAACATTTTTAGGACTGAGGTGTCCTAATTAGTTTTAAATTGTTAATCGCTACGCCAACGGTCTATGTTTAACCATTTTCTCATCATTCTGAAGCCCATGGATATAGAGCTACAAGTCATGGGTTTAGTTTTAAGCGACATTTTTCCCCATTTTCCCAAAAATATAATATTCAGTTTTAAATTGTTTCTCACGACGACATCGGTCAAATTTTCATCATTCTGAAGCCCATGATAAACTCATGACTCAGGCACTGAAAATTGAATAAAGTGAAATTTGTTTTTGTTTTTTTGCGTCTGCCGACACATCCGCTGCTGAGCCTCACCTGCTCTCAGGCTAAATGAGACGATACAGAAACACACGATAAAAACATTGATTCAAATGGTGTGACGGGGGTTTAAAAGCCAAAAAAACAACACAGAAGACCAAAAAAAACACACTTTTTTACTTTGCTTCCTGTTTGAACACATGTTAAAGCTGCGTTTAAAGCCAAAGCAGTTAACTTTTTAGCAAAAACATTGAATAAAATAACATAATTAAAAAAATAATAATAATTGTTATAATATTTAGAAACAACATGTACATAACAGAAGAGAAAAGTGAATGGATTTTGCCATTGAAAGCCACTCCATTGTCCAAGTGTTTTCAGACCTGGTTTAACACTGAGACCGCACAAACAGACCATAGAATAAGGTGTATTGAACCCCTCTAATGGCTTTGTCATTCACAGTCCGGGCAAACGGCTGAACAAACACAAATACAGTCGGTCGCGGTAACCTTCAGATAGAGATTTTTACTGACCCCCGTGCGGCGAAACAGCGGTCACTATGGCAACTGGCGAATACAGGAAAAAATAGCTCTTATATTATTTTGTTCTGCTTTTAATTTGTTCTGAAAAATTACGGGAGAGGGCAAAAATGTGACGGGTTAATGTGGAGAATTTTTTGGTAAAGTTGGATGAATAAATAAGTTTGAGACCCAGAATTCACCTTCACTGTTACACTCTGGTAAGTGCTTTGAAATGTGAGACACAAATGCATTTCCTGTGGATTGTGTATTTTTACATTTGTCCACTGGTTACTTTATAAATTTGACTGAAACATGGAATAAACCAGGACTAAACCAGGTCTAAACCACAACTAAACCAGGTCTAAACCAGGACTAAACCAGGACTAAACCAGGTCTAAACCAGGA
>CM060675.1:6785025-7247525 GCA_030686955.1 Odontamblyopus rebecca
GTGGCGTCACCCGCTTGTCGCCATGGAGATGTTATAGCTTTGCCTGTAATGTTACACAGTCTGGCATTAATTGTCTATCTCAAGCTTATTCGATTGCTTTGTAGTTTTTGCTTTAAAACAAATGGAAAAAAAACATCCAAATGAGCTGTAACTTGGCCTACAGTGGCGTTGCCCGCTTGTCTCCATGGAGATGTCATTGCTACACCTGTAATGTTCCACAATATGGCATTAATCATGTTTAACTTGAGTTTATTCGATCGCTGTTGTAGTTTTTGCTTTAAAACAAATGGAAAAAAAACATCCAAGTGAGCTGTAACTTGGCCTGAATTGGCGCCACCCGCTTGTCTCCATGGTGACGGATACGGCCATAGTGCGGAACATTCTGCTCAAATCCGTTTCTTTTGCGTTCAGAGTCGAGTTTTGATGTAACGTATCAAACCTTACGGTGAATATATTACAGACGGAGAGGGGGGAGCAGAGACGGGAGGTGCAGGTCTGTCACTGCGGTTAATGAGGCACAGCTAATGCTATTAACCTGCTTCATCTAACGGGAACTTACAAACAACGTACTGTCTCTGGACTCATTCAGTACACACACCAGTAGTAGTAGTAGTAGCAGTAGTAGCAGTAGTAGTAGTATCAGTAGTAGTAGCAGTAGTAGCAGTTGTAGTAGTAGTAGTTTTAATGTAAGTAGTAGAAGTATTTGTGAGTTATTCATCAGATATTTGTGTCAAAGTATTTTTAAAAACAAAATTACACTGCTAAAAGCAAAGTGTAGTAGTAGTAGTAGTAGTAGTAGTAGTATAACATAGCAAAAGTATACAGTACTTAGTAGTACTTGTTGTAGCAGTGGTACTGTAGTAGTAGTTAAAGGTCCCATATTACACAAAATTGACTCTTGTGAGCTTTAAGTCGTGTTATAATGTTATCACATCAAAATGCTCTGTTCCACCTTGTGATGTCATGAAGTGGTAGTTTTCACGTTATAACAGCGACTTTTTTTTACCTTTAGTTCAGTAGAGATTGTCACTTCTAGAGCTGAAATGATCCAAATGATACTAGCGAAGGTGTGCGGAGTTTAAAAACTGTTCAAAAACACAGTGGAGCACTTCCTGTCTCACCATGTGACGTCACAAGTTGGAACGGGGTGTTTTCCGACTGAGAGAAGAACGGGGTTTGTGTGTCAAACACAATGAAACGAAACACAACTCCAGGCCCGTTTGTGACACAGGTCGGAAAACAGCTTAGCACGGGCCCTTTAAACATCCTCGACGTAAACGATGTTATGATGTCATTCGAAACCTGGCAACTGTTCAATTAAAATCATTTGAGCGCTCGGTCCCCCGTCGAGCTCTTGTGTGTGTGCGTGTGCGTCACCTGTCACCTCCCTCATGTCATTAGCTCTAATATATTCCTCCTCTGTCTCAATGATGGATGCACTCGCAGCTCAAACATCGATTTTACATAATTCTCAAGTCCCTTTATTGTTTTACCCACAGCTAAATGTACCCGGACGTATTCAGCATTTACACGATTCAAAAGGCGCTTCAAAGAGCCAACATTACGCTGTTTTCTGATCTGTGGGGTAATGCTGTTGATCTTTGGAAATGTAGACGGACTAATAATAAAGAGTCACTCAGACATGTGTGAATTAAACCAAACACAACTCCAGGTTTGTTTTTAAGGAGGAAACAACATTATAACATGGCCAAAAGCTCAATAAAATGAGCATAAAATAGGCCCTTTGAGTGTTTAATAATGCAGTAGTGGCAGTACCAGTGTTGTAATACTCGAGACTGGCCTAGAGACCATTTTTCCACAGTCTCGGTCTCATTTCGGACTTGGGCCCATTCGGCCTCGGTCTCGTCTCGGTCTTGAAGGCGCTCGGACTCGAGGTCTGACGAGTGCGAGTTGTCGAGTGCGATCACATTTCATTACGGCTGCTACTGTCGCCCACAGACTTTTACCGGTGTGCGGGACCAGGCCGGGATTATCACTGTAGCTTGTGCGCTCATCTGGAGGCAGCGTGCGGGAGATAGATTTATAAAAACACAGATATTTCTGTAGCAAAATAAGTGTAAAATATAACTATAGAAAATGATAAAGATTGTCTTGATTTAGTCTCGATGGGCCATGTTCGTCTCGACCTTTAAAAGTCTTGGTCTTGTCTCGGTCTTTAACCCATAGAACTATAATAAAATCTGGAAGGTGAATCCAAGATGGCGCCGTGTTGTTTTCAAAGGCCCTGTGCTCATTGGCGGCAAAAAAGATTTACATTTCCTCATTTGCTTCCTTGTTTGCAGCCCAACGTGAAACGCCGTTCTGACCAATCAGAGCTCGAGCTGTTGGAGCGGAGCTAGCGCGGGCTCAGAGCGGGGCTAGGCTAATATATACAAAGCTGATTTTTAGACACTTGGACGATTAAAAATTAGTTTAAAGCTCATATTGTAAAAATACAGAAGAATCCCTACATTATGAAAGCTGCCGAAGCCCCGTCAGCCGAACACAGGCAGTTTGATTTCTCAAAAAATACACTGTGCTTCTATGGGGGATTTTTTTCTTGTATGCTGCAATACCTCGTTCAGCCACACGTCAGACTGCGGTCACGGATAAAAGGGGCGTGTCTTATCCAGCTCTTATTATACATCCACGCTTGAACCTCAGAGGTCTTGGTCTTGTTCTGGTCTCAGGTCCCTGTGGTCTTGGACAGGTCTTGGTCTCGGCCTTGGTCTCGACTAATGCCGTCTTGACAACAACACGAGGTAGTATTTACGTACAAAACCGACATTCAACCATGTTATAATGTTGTTCCCTTATTTTAAAAAAGCCTAACGAGGCTCCGCCCACCACCCTGCATCACCCATGCCCCCACACGACACTTCTCCATAAATATACAAATGCAAAATGATACAAAACCGTACATGACAACTTCACAAACCTGACACTATGTGCAGTAGTTTCATTAGCGGGAGGTGCACAGATTGTGAGAGAGGAGACTCCAAACAAACCTGAAATTATTTTAAAATGTGTTGTTTTATAGCATTTCTAAACAATAAAAGGTGTTGATCTAAATATGTTTCGTTTTAGCAGTCAACACTCCATAGAAGTCAAATACCCCGTCTTTGTAGTACTATTTTATCAGATATAACATGTAGTATTTGCCACTTCGTTCTGTAGGTTTTGTCCTTCTTCATATAATTTGCATATGAAGGTGTCCAGACTTAATGGCTCTTTTAATTGGCGGTTTAATTATTCAGCTCTGATCGGACAGGAGCAGCTAATCCCACTCAACTGTGACAGGTGCTCCAGTGTGACAGGTGCTCCAGTGTGACAGGTGCTCCAGTGTGACAGGTGCTCCAGTGTGACAGGTGCTCCAGTGTGACAGGTGCTCCAGTGTGACAGGTGCTCCAGGAGAGCAGCTCATTTTATTATTTTAAACAGGATTATTCTGGGCTTTTATTAGACAACAAGAGTGAACTGATGAAAGCAACAGAGTAAGACCAGGACTAGACCAGGACCAAACCAGGACTAAACTGAGACTGAACCAGGTCTAAACTAGGACTAAACCAGGTCTAATCTAGGAATAAACCAGGACAAAACCAGACCTAAACTAGGACTAAACCAGGACTAGACCAGGTCTAAATCAGGACTAAACCAGGACAAAACCATGTCTATACTATAGGTCTCAAACAAGACTAAACCACATCGAAAACAGAACAAACCCATGGTCTAAACTAGGGCTAAACCAGGACTAAACCAGGACTAAACCACATTGAAACCAAGTCTATACTATGTCTTAAACAAGACTGAACCAAGTTCTAAACCAGATCTAAACAAGGACTAAACTAGGATTAAACCAGGTCAAAACCAGTACTAAAGCAGGACTAAACCATGGTCCAAACTAGGATGTAACCAGGACTAAACCTGGTCTAAACCAGGACTAAACAGGACATAAACTGGCCTAAAGCATGTATAGATACTGAGCATTGCAAACACGCTATAAGAGCAGCACCAAACCAGGTCTAAACTAGGACTAAACCAGGTCTAAACTAGGCTTAAACCTGGACTATACTAGGTCTAAACTAGGAATAAACTAGGACTAAACCAGGTCTAAACCAGGACTAAACAGGTCATAAACTGGCCTACAGCATGTATAGATACTGAGCACTGCAAACACGCTAGAGGAGCAGCACCAAACCAGGTCTAAACCAGGTCTAAACCAGAACTAAACCAGGTCTAAACCAGGTCTAACCCCGTCTCCTCTCCCACACTGAGCCCCGTCCTCTGATCCACATTGAGTTAAATGTTGTATAAAGCCGTGTATGAGTAATGTTTTTGATGAATCATTAAATAAAACTGTGAAAATCTCCACTTTGGATCCGACATCTGAAAGAACAGATTATGTAACAGCTTTTAGATTGTTGTGCTAATGAAACTTCACATTCAAATGCATTTAGGAGCCATTTACCTCTCAGATGTGGATATGAAAAGTGAATTATGTCAGTATCAAACAATATATTTCTACCAAAACAGACTGAAGAGACTGCCTGTTCTGTACTGACTCAATGTGAACTTGAATAATATGAACTCAGACACAGCTGTAGTAAAAGTGCCACACAAAAAGCCTTGCCCGTGGACACAAAAACACTTTGAACCAGCAACTTTTGAGTACAGGATAATGATTCAACCCTTAAACTACCAGAACTACCAGAACCTATGTACAAATATGATTAATGTAAGGCCTTAAAAGTGTCCTGCTGAAAGAGAAAACAACATCTGAGGAGACTGGAAAAGAACCTCCAACCTTAATTTGCCGGACGCTTCCTGTGGTTAATATTTATCATAGTTTTGCATCAGTTAAGTGGCCGTTTTGGGGAAAAAAGTACAAAAACACAGAAAGAAGCATCGAGTTTTAAAACAAAAGCCCTCTACCTCTCCACACAGAACATTTACATCTCCATTTATCAAAATATAAGTGTATAGGATTAAAATAGGTTTAAAACAGGTCTAAACCGGGTCTAAACCAGGGTTTAACCAGGTATAAACCAGGACTAAGATAGAACTAAATCAGGACTAAACCAGTATTAAACCAGGACTAAACCAAGTCTAAATTAGATCTAAACCAGGACAAAACCAGGTATAAACAGGACTAAACCAGGACTAAACTAGCACTAAATGAGAACTAAATCAGAACAAAACTAGAACTAAACCAGGACTAAAATAGGACTAAAGCAGGACTAAAGCAGGAATAAACCAGTACTAAACCAGGTAGAAACCAGATCTAAACCTGGTCTAAACCAGGATTAAACCAGGATTAAACCAGGACTAAACCAGGTAGAAAACAGATCTAAATCAGGACTAAACCAGGGCTAAACCAGGTTAAACCAGTATTCAACCGGGACTAACCCAAGACTAAACCCGGACTAAAGCAGATTTAAACCAGGACCAAAACAGGACTAAAACGGCATTAAACCAAAACTAAACCAGGACTAAAGCAAGAATAAACCAGGTCTAAACTAGGACTAAACCAAGAAAAATCGAAGACTAACCCAGCACTAAACCCACTTTACACCCGTATTAAATCAAGACTAAAATGCGACTAAACCAGGACTAAACCAGGTCTAAACCAGGTCTAACCCAGATCAGAAGCCAAACACTCGACCATCTGAACTGTCTCCACATCTGCAGCTCGTGTCTATGCAGGAAGTAAAACTATAAACTTCTATACTTTAACTATACTAACCGTAAAGTGCTGTGAACCTGTTTTAGTCAAACGCTCCACCCTGTCACTCGCCCTTTTAGCCGTAGCTCAGGTCTCTTAATTGATCCGTATTAATTAAACAGCTCTCTGGCTCAGATGAGGCCGGACAGGGGACAGCGCAGACTCATATTTATCGAGAATCCACTGCTGTGTCGACCTTGGCCCTGACACAGACGTGAAAGTGAAGCCATCAGTCTCACGCTTCACAGTTTGGGTTTGAATATTTCAGGAGACTTAAGAGGAGAAAGTGCTGAGGAGGCGAAACTGAGAAATCCACCAGCGGGCAATTAAAACAGGCTGAAAATCGGACTCACAGAAGGTACCGGAGTCGGAGAGGAGCGGGAGATGAGCGGATTACTGAGATTTCGAGCATGTTTTTATTTAATGGGCCCATATTAAGTTATTTTCTGATCTGTGTTATAATTAGGGACGTCCCGATTCGATATTCAGTATGGGTAACAGCGCCCGATCCGGCTCTTTTATGAGTATCGGACAGTATCGGATCCAGTCACGTGATCGGATCGATCCAGTTTCACACATTTTCGCAGCATCAACACGCTTTACGGCAGCTGTAAATCAAAACGCCGCCATGTTCGCAGTGTGGGACTTTTCACTACAACAAAACAAGAGTTCTCGTGGAGGAACCAGCAGAGCCACTTTAACACGACCAGTTTGATTTGTCACTTACAAAAGAATCATCCGGACGAGTTTGACGACAAGTTTTCAAGCGCCACTGCAGCAAACACTGGCCGAGGCATTTGAAAGAAGAGAAAAGCAACGTCAAAATGGCGACAAGTCCAAGAAAATAACACAGAGGATTGTCGAATTCATCGCTCCAGACGATCAACCGCTGTCTGTGGTAGAAAACATCAGCTTTCGTCGTCTAATGGACTTTTTGGAGCCAAGGTAGGAACTTCCTTCACGACGCTACATTACAGAGATCGACCGGAGCCATAAAAAAAAAAGAAGTATTGGATCAGTATCGGAAAGTCCAAAATATCTTGATAAGGAGATCTCTAGTTATGATGTTGTTTCCTCGTCACAAACAGACCTGGAGTTGTGTGGTTTTTTTTGTTGCTTTCACACATGTTTAACACACAAATGCTGCATATTTAGGCTGGGATCTCTCAAACTAAATAAAACACTCTGTTCCACCTTGTGAGGTCATGCGGTAATACAGGAAGTGCTCCACTAAACTCCACACACCTTCACTAGAATCATTTGGATCATTTCAGACCGATCTCCACTGAACTAAAGGTAAAAGGAGCCGTTAACTTGAAAGCTCGAGATGTAGACAGACTAATAATAATAAAAGATTACAGAAACGTGTGGATGAAGGTGTGTTTTTGAGGAGCAAACCACATTATAACTAACCCTGGGTATCATTAAGAAGTTGCCGGTACGATACAATATGTTTTTCGATACAGTGCATTTTCGATTCAATGCGATTTACTTCAGATTGATTCGATACGATTGTGAAAAGCAAAGGCTAAATCGTGGCTGTGATGCGAAAAGTTCATGAAGTTTGGGCGAAGTTAATATGAAAAACATCCATTTTACTCATCAAAACAGTGAAAATGTGAACACGATTGTAGCTCTTACACAAACTCGTTTAGTAAAATATACCTAAAAATACTCGGGCTCTGTTGAAAAAATCGATTTTCCAATTCTGAATCGATTTGCATATTAATTCCTTAAGATCGATTCGTACGTCCAAAGACTGATTTAATTTTTAATACATGTTCCCCCAGTGAACTTTAACCCCACTCATCGCGTCATTTGCAATCAGTCTGACTACATCAAAATGAACAATGAACACGGCGTCAGACACTAGAGGCAACGTGAGCCAAGTCCCGGCTTTGAAGACGCCAGAAACACTCAAAGCTCCGTCTGGCTCCATTTCGGGTTCAGAAACGATAAAGACAAAGATGCGATTGACAGAAGTAAAGAGATTTGAAGGCCAAACGGAGGTGAAGTACAGCGGAAATAAAACTAACCTCAGAAACAGCTCAGGGAACAGCTCAAAAATGGTTCTAGTAACACTAAGCCAAATCCAGATCGGATCACAGTCGAACTGTGATAATCGATTCTGAATCTTGAGAATCGCATTGATTCTTGGAATTTGAATCAATATCCAGCCCATACAGATACGATACGATACACTGCTATTTCAGTATTTTTGCACACTCCTAATTAGGGCCCGGCCAATATGGATTTTGTTGTGGCCGATACAATACCGATAAAATGGGGGTTGGAGCTGCTTAGCCGATATAATCTCTAATATAATCATGATGTAACAATTCACTGTAAATCTTCAATTGTTTATGAAATTTAAACTTAAGTTTGGCTTTATTGGATTTTCAGTCGGGTTTATTTAGGTGAAATTTATTGTTATTCTGCCTCTTTACGTCATGTTTAAAGACAGCAGTTCGGCCTAATGGCATTTTTGTATGATATTCTAGCCTGTAAAGAAAAACTACTGCTATTGGCTTGTGTGCGCCATGGTAATTACGCTAAATGCCGATAATTCACACTTCTATTCACAGCTCATTTACATATCAGTGCGCGTCCAGTAACATATATATGGACCTTTAAAAGAATTGTATGTCGCTTTTACAGTTTAAAAAAGTTATTACGATCACATCTGGACTTGGTTTGCCTTACGCCTCATTTATGCCGACTCCACTGGGAGAGTTGTGCGTCTGTCATACATCAATTTCACGCATTCCCAGTTTACATTTTGAGTCCGTCCGTCCGTCTGTCTGATTATTATAAACATCTTTTTGACAACACAACAGTATCGCGCTTGTCACCACCGTTCAGGGTCAAACCAGGAGGACTGCGGCTTCCGGGAGGACAAAAGGTGATTGTTTTTAGCGCTCGACTGGCCGTTTTATTCTTTTGAACTTGAAAAACCCCGTGCCGCCCTCTGCAGCACACTGGATTCTTAAAAAAAACGTCTTAAAGCTGTGAAAATCTGTTTTAACTTTCGTCGATAAATCATCAACGTCTGCTTGCCCTTGATGGCTTTATTTATTTTCTATTCCGTGTGTATTTCAATCTGTTTTATGGGCTTTGTGTATTTTAATTTGCAGTTTAATTAATCTGTATTCTCCAGCGGTGACAGCAGGGGTGGGTGGAGGGCTGGGGTTTTGTTTGCTTAAATATATTTAAACACACAGAGTACGGCGCTCGTATAAAACGGCAGATTCACAGTTCAGATCACAGTACGAACACTTCTGCTGCCACGTAAACAAACATCTGACGGTCTCTTACCGGTGACGGACAGCTCGGTGGTCTTGCGCACCACGAACGTCCCCAGTTGGAGTTCGCAGGTGTAGTTCCCGGTGTCCTCCTCTTTGACCTCTCGGATGTACAGACTGTCTCTGGTCTCAATGCTCGACCTCCACTGCTGCGGCCTGCACTCCTGCACGGAGAAAAACCAGGAAAATACATCTTTAAACATGGATGAACGACAATAAAGCTACAACATGGACTATTCATGCTTAAAGCTGCACTGTGTGACCTGTTTGTTTCTATGGATATGTCATTTCTCTGTCTGGAATGGTCCACAGTGTGACATTAAACAGCTCTACTTTACATTTATTCAATTACAGGTGGTTTTATAGCTCAAAAATATCTACAAAAACAACCAGTTGACGCATCCTCCACCAGAAAAGTTACACAATGCACCTTTACAGACTACTAACTTGTTAAAGGTCCTATATTACACAAAATAAACCGCTTTAGGGTCACAGAACTCCCAGTTAATGCTTTTCTACGGCAAAATATCTGCAGAAATGTCTTGCGTATTTCCCACCAGCTTCATAAATCTGCACCATCACCAAATCTACATCCAGCAAGGTCGACGGAGGATAAACACTCTTCCATGAACCACAGCGTACAAAAACAACTCTGGCTTGAATTCTTATACGCACATCTGTTCTGACCTGGAATGAGTTATCCCCCCAAATAAGATCAGCCTCCGTCACACAGTCTAAACGGCTTTGCACATTATTATCTGAAAACAAATCAAAGCTGCACCCATTATTGTCCAGGATGCACTGAATTTTATCATCTCACGCAGTCGTGTCTTGTTAAATATGCACTTTATAACCGTCTATGTGCTCAAAGTACTTGTTGTGTGTTTGTAATCATGTAATTTTATAATAGGAACCAGCTGAAAAACAGTTCTTGACTAGAGTCCGGCCTGTCTATATGCAACTTTACTGGTACATGTTTTCCTTTCCTTTAAATAATGAAAAAGGAAAAAAAAAGAAGAATTTACCCACAACTATCGAGGTAAGAAAGACGAAAGCTTAAAGGAGAACGATAAGCATGAGTGAACTACTGAGCAACATTAACGCTATGGTCATGAATAAAACAGAACTTGTTCACTCAGATTCTACAATTAAAATTAAAAATGGATCTCATGACGTCAATATTAGCATAGTCGTAACATCAGTTTTGCTCAGTAGTTCACTCATGCTGTCGTCGTTTATCCTTTGTGGACCTTGTTGGCTGAAGTTTTGGTGATGGGGCAGATTTATGAAGCTGGTGGAGAGTAGACGAGACATTTCCACAGATGTTTTGCAGTAGAAAAGCATTAACTGGAAGTTCTGCGACCCTAAATCGGGGCACTTCCAGCTAATGTGAAAAAGATCAATTGACCTTGAGCTTTTAGCCATGTTATATGCTGCTAGCTCCTCAAAAACAGACCTGGATTTGTGTTTTGTTTCATTCACACATGTTTGATTTGCACTTTATTATTAGTCTATCTTCATCTTCCACCTTGTGATGTCATGAAGCAGTAGTTTTCAAGTTAACATCTCCTTTTACCTTTTAGTTCAGTAGAGATCGCCAATTCCAGGGCTGAAATTAAGCAAATGATTCCAGTGATGGTGCGTGGAGTTTAGAAACACAGCGGCGCGCTTCCTGTATCAGCACATGACATCACAAGGTGGAACAGAGTGTTTTGCTTTCGAGAGAAGAGCCCAGTATAAATACGCAGCTTTGTGTGTTAAACATGAGCGAATGAAACGAAACAAAACACAACTCCAGGTCTGTTTGTGATGAGGAAACAACATTAGAACAAAGAGGAGAAAACAGCGTGATACAGATGCTTTAAAACACAAAACGGACATATTCTTAGTTACTTTAATTTCTCTTCCTTTGAATAAGTGATAGTCGCCCGAAAGTGAGCAGACTCCGGTGGGTTTATGACTGAAGAGACAGCACGGTTTGGCTTCTATACTTCTAATTAGCAGCAACATACGTTTTTCAAGTCTTATCTTCAAGTGCGCGGGAGAGACAGAGGATACGAGAGGGTCGGCAGTTTAAACATGGCGTCATTAGTGGAAAGAACCGTCTCGCTTTCAAAGTGCTCTGCAGATATTAAGAGGACGACTTATCTGCTTCATACGCCCGCTACTGCATTTCAGAGCAGGGAGGTGGAGAAGGAGGGAGGCACGGGAACGCCAACAGCTTTGTAATGACAATAATTAATAGCAGTAGTAGTAGTAGTTGTAGTAGTAGTACTATGGTGGGCTAGCATGACTTTTTCATCATTTGTACTGCTGTAAATTACTAATTAAATGTATTTGTCATAGTAGTAAGAGTAATAATAGTAGTAATAGTAGTATGGGGGTCTAGCATGAGTTGATTTTCATCATTTTTACTGATCTAAATTACTTATTCAATTTATTTGTAGCACTGTAAACCCAAAGTAATGAGACACATTAAGTTGTACCGTATTTTCTGGACTATTGAGCGCAGGGCTCTACGCTAACTTTTTTTTTTCAGGAGCACATGTGCCCCTAAGTTAAAATTTTTAGGAGCACAGAAAAAAAAATGGGGGCACAGGTTTTTGTTGTTAACGTTTATTACAGTGCAGAACTTGCGCACACCAACTTATTTGAATGAATTGTATACAAAAAAACTAAATAATTATGACTGTACTTTTCCAGCATGATCACAATGGGTTTTTTTTGTTTTTTTTTTAAATCTATCTCCATTTTATCTGATTAATATTCATTTAGATTTAAAATAAGCCAAACAGACTGTACTGCACCTCTTTTTAGACCCTGACCCACAGAGAACCTCCACTGGCACTTTACAGAAAACTGCTACAAAGTGAAAAAAGTGTGTAGAATTTTTAAACCTGTAGTTTCAAATTCCTGGAGTTACATTCTCTTGTTTTAAAGTGGTATTTAGTCTCTGCACATTTACCAAACCAAACGCACATTGTGACAGATTTATTTGGCATTTTCTTAGGCAAACTTCAGTCCACATATCGCCTGCTCTGTGCCGTAGCTCTGCTCTGCGCAACACTGACAGAAAATTTGTTTTTGCTTCGCGTTTCGTCCTGCTCTTCTAATCAGCGCATTGAGGAGGAGCCTCTGTGCGCTCCAGGTGGTGAGGAGAGAGCGGCACACTGACGTATAGACAGGTAGGATGCTTAACCTGCTCTGTGATGCCCGCTGGTACACGAGGGTGGCGCTATGGCGGACAAGCCCGGCGGTGCATGTGGTGACATGCCATGCAGTGTCCACGGGCTCAGGCCGCAGAGAGACGTCCCGCGCGGTCCCCACACTGGTATGAGTTTATTGGCGCTGGGCATGTGTGCTTTAGGGGCGATAAAGGCTTGGGCACAATTCTGAAGTCCTAGTGTGACTGCGCCCCTAATGTTTGACACATTTAGAACGTTTCACTCACATTACGTCTGTGCGCATTTCTCCTTGTTGTGGCTGCAGAAGCACTCGCACTGGTGTTTTATTTTCCTCGTTCGCACGACAAAATATTTATTCGCAAATGCGAGTGAAATGGGCGCACTGTAGAGCCCTGATTGAGCGCACCGGGATATAAGCCGCACCCATGCAATTTTTTAAAAAATTAAGAAAAAAGTTGTACAAGCCGCAACCGGGCTATAAGCCGCCGATATCTATGTTGAACAAGAGCTCCGCCAGCAGGGCAAAATACGCCCGTACTTTGAATTATTGTATACAGAATTAAGTTAGAAAAGGGTCGGGCCGTGACCTTAACCTTTGACCCTGTGACCTTGAAATCAATAGGGAAGATCCTTGACCCATGGGGTGTCCACTCATGAAGTTTGACATTCCTAGGTGAGACGGTTGTCGAGTTAGAGCGCGGACAAGAAATTGTCCACAGACGGACGGACGGACGGACAGACAGACGGACGGATAATCAACAGGGAAATCTGGCTCTTGCAGTAGGAGTATGAGTATGACATCATCACATTCTAGAATCGGAATTCCACCAATCAGATTGCAGCAACAGAACTTAAAGACACTACAAACCTTTAATGTGTCAAAGCTCAAAGAAGCAGAGAATGTGGGTTGTTCTCGCTTTCAGCAGCAGAAGATTTGAGAAGAGAGTTCAGATCTACGGCACGTAACATAAAAGGACAGAGATGGAAGATAAAAAGACAGAGATGGAAACGATCACAGTTAGCAAGAGCGACGGGCAGGTTTTCGCAAAGGGTCGGGCCGTGACCTTGACCTTTGACCCTGTGACCTTGAAATCAATAGGGAACATCCTAGGGAATAGGGCAGACAAAGCTAAAGACTTCAAAGCTTTGAAGTGTCCACAGACGGACGGACAGACGGACGGACGGACAGCGCCATAACATAATACGTCCCGTCTTAGAACGGGCGTATAAAAATGAGATATTTACTGCATATACAGAACGATTTTGTACTGTAAATGTACATTTATGTACCTGAAGAGATTCTTTCTGAACAGTGCCTTTTAACACGGCAGCAACTGTGCTGATTAAAACAGGTCAAAACAGAAAAGAACCAGTAATTGATTTACCTTCATTTCTCCTGTGCAATGAAACCACAAGTCACTTTAATCATCTCCGCTGACGCCGAGTTTACGTGCAGCAGCAGGTAGAGGTGTGCGCGGGACACAGTCCCGCTCCCGCCTGTTCCTGCAGTCTTCAGTCCCGCTACCGCCCGCGCCGTGTGGCCGCAATAAGCTTTCAGAATGTTCTTTCAGAATGTTCTTTCAGATGCTCTTATTACATCCATGGTCCTGCGCCGCGCTGTTTTGTGTTGGGTCCCGCGGGTCCCGCGGGTGCAGGGCTCTACAGCGGTTTCCTTCCTGGAGCAAGATCGATGCCTTCAACTTAAAACTTGCATCACACAAACTCCTTCCTGTGCTTTTCATGATGAAGAGGCGAGGATTTGAAAATAATTACCAGTTAGTAATTTGTCGTGCATGTTATATCTGCTAAATAAAAAGTAGCGTATTCTTCTCCGTCTATCTTGTTTTTGAAATTCCGGTTAGAGCGCCCCTAGAGGTGGAAAAAAGTCCACATTAGCCGCTCCGCACTAAAAGCCGCACATTCTAATTACTAAACAAAGTCTGACTCAGGTCTAAACCAAAAATAAACCAGAACTAAACTAGGTCTAAACCAGGTCTACACCAGTTTTAAATAAGGTCTAAATCAAGACTAATTGAGGTCTAATACACATGTGACCTCAAAGTCGTGAACTGCGTCTGGACCTCAGTGAATGAGGTTCTATAGAGTTCACTAAAGAGTGCAGGTCAGTGTAGTGTTTGGGGTTTAGGGCCTAGGATGGACATTCAGACACTTCCAATGTCATTATTGACATTCAGTATTGTGTAACTATGGCAACGCACTCATGTCCATATAAGGAAAGATTCACCTGGCGTCACCTGACGTCACCTGGCAACACGTTCCGTCAGACATTCTATTTCTTTGTGACATCATCAAGAGTCTCTTATAAAGCTTTATATACTTATATAAAGCTTTATATACTTATATAAAGCTTTATATACTTATATAAAGCTTTATATACTTATATAAAGCTTTATATACTTATATAAAGCTTTATAAGTATATGAGGGCGACACAGGTCCTGAGAAACTCACTTCAACTCAGACCTTCGACTGATACACAACTACGCAACTCGCAGAAACAAACATGTCCAAAGCCTGGTGCGATTACACGTCTGAAGACGACGAACTCCTCTACAGCCAGGAGTTCAACCTGATGGAGGAGCTGGGGGAAACACCAATCAACCCACAGCCCTATGGACCCCCTGTGGTCCACACCTTTCTCACTCTGGAAGAGTTAGAAAGAGAGGTCCTAGGACCTCAAAATCAACAGTGGTCTAAGGAGGAAGACGAGAAGGGCATGACTTTTGTCATGTCTCGACTGCAAACTGCCTCCAAAGCCTTTCAGGACAGAACCAGAGAGGAGCATCTTCTCAAACACCTGGAGGAGAAGGACGCTGCAATACGAGATCTCCAAACTGCACTGGACACAGTGAAAGAGGAGAACCAGGGTCTGACTAAACAGGTCGCCCTGCTGGAGGAAAACCACTGTGAGCGAGAGCAGGTGCTGAGGACAACTGAGGCAGAGCACAGCCTACTGGTCCAGAGGAACAGTTCTCTGGAGCAGGAGCTGGAGCAGGAGAAAGAGAGTCTGAGATGGGCTCTCGAACATAACTCCCTGCTGGAAAAGGCCTATAGTGCTGTGCAGCAGGAGCTGAAGGACTCTGAAGAACAGCTCATTCTGGTGAAGGAAACATGTGGTGCTCTGCAGGAGAAGCTGACCAAAACCCAGAAACAGTGCACTCTGCAGGACGAAAGGTGTGTGGCACTATACCAGGCACTGAAGAGGTCTAAAGACCAGTGCACCCTGCAGGATGAAAGGTGTGTGGCACTATACCAGGCACTGAAGAGGTCTGAAGAGCAGTGCACCCTGCAGAAAACAACATGCAGTGCTCTGGAGGAAGGGTTGAAAACATCACAGGAACAGCACGTCCTGCAGGAACAGCACTGTATGGCACTGGAGCTCAAGCTTAAGAACGCAGAAGAACAGCTCAAACTGACTCTGGAAGAGCGCACCCTGATGGCGAACACATGTAGTGCACTTAAGAAGGAGCTTAAGGGATCTGAGGAGGAGCGCACCCTACAGCTTGAGATCAACAGTGCACTGAAGCAGGAGATGGAGCAGAAAAAGGAGGATCTGAGAGTGACAATTGAAGAGCGCACCCTGCTGCAGGAGACCAGCTGTGCTCAAAAGCAGCTCCTGCTAAAAGCAGAGGAAGAGCAAACCCAGCTGGTCCAGAGGAACAGTTCTCTGGAGCAGGAGCTGCAGCAGGAGAAGGAGGGTCACAGATGGGCTCAGGAACAGAACTCCCTGCTGGAGAAGAAAAACAACGATCTGGAGCAAGAACTAAAGACAACGCAGGAAGAGGGCACCCTGCAGGAGAAAAGGTGGAGGGCGCTGGACCAGGTGCTTAGAATGTGTGAAGAACAGCTCACCCTGGTGAAGGGGACCTGCGGTGCTCTCAAGCAGGAGCTACAGAAAAGTCAGGAGGAGTGGACCCTGTTGGAAGAAAAGAACATGGCAACCGAACAGAGCCTTAAGAGTTCCCAGGAACAGTGCACTCTGTTGGATGAGCGCTGTCTTGTGCTCAGCGAAGAGCTAAAATATTCTAAAGAACAGCACATCCTGCAGGGTAAGAGGTGCAGCGCTCTGGAGGAGGATCTGAAGAAGTCCACAGAACAGTGCTCCCTGCTGGCCGACATGAGCAGGGCACTGGACCAGGAGCTGCAGAGGAAAAACAGGAAGTGGTACAGGAGGTTCTTCTGCCACTAGATCCTCATCACCTGAATTCATTGTCAGCATAAATAAAACATTAGCATAACAAAAAGTGTATGTACCACAACACACCAAAAAAAAAGAAAAAAGAAAAAAAAAAAGAAAAAAAAAACACCCCTCCTCGAACCGCCACCTTAACGTGGTGGAGGGGTTTGAGTACCCGAATGATCCCAGGAGCTATGTTGTCGGGGGCTTTATGTATATTGTTCTTGAGTTCCACTTATGTCTGAATGGTCTGACACACTGTGTGTTTGTGCATGTGAGAACTGCTCTGTGAAAGCTGCAAACGAATTGCCCTCTGGGATCAATAAAGTTTTCTGATTCTGATTCTGATTCTCTGATTCTTTATGCCCCTGGTAGGGTCACCCAAGGCAAACAGGTCCGGGGGGTAGGGTTGGGCGGTAATACGGTAATAAGGTATCCCGCGGTATCTAAAAATAGCCACGGTATCAGATTCATTACCGTCATTAAAAAAATCTTGCCCTAATATAATATTAACTATAATTGATTTAATGCCTAAACAAAGAGTGTTTTTTCAACACTTATGTATGTGTGGTTGTGTTTGTTAATTTAATACTATTACAGTTTAAAACGAATATTACTATGTTATAGTGTAATGTTGCTCTTAACTGTTGATCGGAGAGATGACATTCGATGAAGTTCCTGGATGTTGCGTAGTCACGTGACATTACCGCTCCGAAAGGAGAAGGAGAAGGACAAGACAACATGACAGGCCGCGCTGAGTTGGTCCCAATGAAAAACACAACGTCTGCAATTTGGCAGCCTTTCGGATTTCGGCCAAATGACAAGGGAGAGCCAGGCAGATCCGGTCGGCACTGTAGAGGAGCGAGCAGAAGCAGAGACAACTGCATATTGTCGCGAGCCTGTTATTCCGGGAGATGAAGACCCCCTTCTTTGGTGGAAATCCAATGGAGTCAGGCGCTTTCCTTTAATGTCGCGGGTTGCCCGAAAATACCTGTGCATTTGTGCCACAAGCTCTCCATCGGAACAGGTCTTCAGCACCGCGGGCAAAGTTGTCAACCCACAACGTTCCCTACTCAAGCCGGAAAAAGTGAACATGCTGGTTTTTCTGGCAAAAAAACATTCAATAGCTTAATCATTTTATTTTCAATAAGGAGTGGCTTTTTCTGACGTACAAAAACATGTTAATATATTTTAAAAATATACAAACGAGCATTTCCGCTGCGTTCTCATATGCACATTTTCGGTTATGTCTTGTTAGCCTGTTTATTGTTCAGATTTTCTTATTTGATAAGATCAAGTATTTTATTTATTTGATTCTTGTTGGTTTGTTACTGCCTTTGTTATTTAATGTAATTTTTGTTATTTGATAAGCCTGTGAGTGCTGGATTATATAGGGCTGTGTTTTAATTTAATTGATGTAGCCTACTGTACTGGAAGTGGGCTTTAGCCTATAGACAATTTGTTATTTCGTTCTGTCGGTTGACTGCTGTATTTGCACTTTTTAAACATTTGTTAATAAAAGTTACTAATTTTTTACATTGTTATGTTTTCAGTATCATTAGGCCTATGTAATGCTTGCATTCTGTTTCTAAACGGTATAAGTGCAAGCTGCCATTTGGCCAGCGGACTCCACCTTAGTGCTACGAAGTGTTTTTTTGTTTTTTTTTAGCCTTAGCAACGGTAATACCGTATACCCCGGGAAAATGTGGAGACGATTTAACGGTATCAAAATTTGGATACCGCCCAACTCTACCGGGGGGACGGGTCAGACGAAGAGCGGTTCAGAAACCCCTATGTTGACATTAAAAACGAGGTCAGTGACGTCGTCCGGAAAGGCGGTACCGGGGCCCCACCGTGGAGCCAGGCCTGGGGTGGGCGCTCGATGGCGAGCGCCTGGTGACCGGGCCTTTCCCCACGGGGCCCGGCCGGGCACAGCCCGAAGGAGCGACGTGGGACCGCCCTCCCCTGGACCCACCATCCGCGGGAGGAGCCATAGGGGCCGGGTGCAGAGAGATCTGGGCGGCAGTCGAAGGTGGGGGCCTTGGCGACCAGATCTCCGGACATGGAGACTAGCTCTGGGGACATGGAATGTCACCTCACTGGGGGGAAGGAGCCTGAGCTTGTGCGGGAGGTCGAGCGTTACCGGCTAGATATAGTCGGCCTCACCTCCACGCACAGCTTGGGCTCTGGAACCCAACTCCTTGAGAGGGGTTGGACTCTCCATTTCTCTGGCGTTGGCCGCGGGGAGCAGAGGCGAGCTGGTGTGGGCCTGCTTATTGCCCCACAGCTCAGCCACTGCATGTTGGAGTTCACCCTGGTGAATGCGAGGGTCGCGTCCCTGCGCCGTCGGCTCGGGGACACGTCTCTCACTGTGGTGTCGGCCTATGGGCCGAACAGCAGTGCAGAGTACCCAGCCTTCTTGGAGTCTCTGGGAGGGGTACTGGACAGTGCACCGACCGGGGACTCCGTTGTTCTACTGGGGGACTTCAACGCCCATGTGGGCAACGACAGTGACACTTGGAGAGGGGTGATTGGGAGGAACGGCCTCCCTGATCTGAACCCAAGCGGTGTTCTGTTATTGGACTTCTGTGCTAGTCACAGTTTGTCCATAACGAACACCATGTTCGAGCACAAGGGGGTCCATCGGTGCACGTGGCACCAAGACTCCCTAGGCCGGAGGTCGATGATCAACTTTGTTGTCGTGTCATCTGACCTCCGGCCGTCAAATGATCACCACCTGGTGGTGAGTTGGGTCCGCTGGCGGAGGAGGAAGCCGGAAAGACCTGGCAGGGGTCTGCTGGGAACGTCTGGCGGAACCTTCTGTCAGTGCGGCCTTCAACTCACACCTCCGGGAGAGCTTCTCCCAGATCCCGGGGGAGGCTGGGGACATGAAGCCCGAGTGGGCTTAGTTCTCGGCCTCCATTGTCGATGCGGCCGTTCATAGCTGTGGCCGTAAGGTCTGTGGTACCTGTCGCGGCGGCAATCCCCGAACCCGGTGGTGGACACCGGAAGTAAGGGATGCCGTCAAGCTGAAGGAGTCCTACCGGGCCTTACTGGCCCGGTGGACTCCTGAGGCAGCTGACAGGTACCGGCGGGCCAAGCATGCTGCAGCCCGGGCGGTTGCAGAGGCAAAAACTCGAGTCTGGGAGGAGTTCGGGGAGGCCATGGAGGAGGACTATCGGACGGCCCCAAGGAAATTCTGGCAAACCGTCCGGCGCCTCAGGAGGGGGAAGCGGTCCTTCAACACTGTTTACAGTTTTTATTTTTATTACAGGGAAATATTGTGGGTATAAGTGAACAGAACTTAAAAATACAGATGATGCAGGAGTTTTTCCATGATTTGTACTGCTCTAAATTACTAATTCAATTTCATAGCAGTAGCAGTAGCAGTAGTAACAGTAGTAGTAGTAGTAGTAGTAGTAGTAGTAGTAGTAGTAGTAGTCGTAGCAGTAGTAGTAGTAGCTCTAGCAAGAATAGTTTTTCAATCATTTCAATTACTGTATAAACAAATTTACTAAGGTGGCAGTAATATCACAAATAATAGTTGCAGTAATAGTATGTTTAATAATGGTAGTAGTAGTAGTAGTAGTAGTAGTAGTAGTAGTAGTAGTTGTAGTAGTAGTAGTAGTAGTAGTTGTAGTAGTAGTAGTAGTAGTAGTAGTAGTTGTAGTAGTAGTAACTTGTGTTTCATCATTTTTACTGTTGGAAATTCAAAAAACTTAATTATTGCGCTATAACCCTTGTAGTAGTATTAGTATTATTAAAAGTAGTAGTAGCAGTAGCAGTAACTCTAACATTGACTAGATTAGATGTATAAACCAATTCAAATTCATTGGTAATAGTCGTACTAATCATAGTAGTTATAGTACTGTATGTATTTATGTGACCTACTGAAAGTGGGAGGAGTGGCAGAATTTTTAGCACTAAAAATTTGAAAAATAAAATATAAAAACTGTCAGTTACCTTAAAACTTTTCTCCCACATTGTGAATCTGCAGTAAAATGGCGTACTCACAGTTCCATACGCTGTCGTACAAGTGGTAAAGTTGGAGGAACATCCAGTTAGCGGTGGCAGCAGAGGGGTTGCCCGAGGAGGTTAGCATTAGTGCATTATCTCCTGTACATTATATGGGAGCTAGCATGTCCTCACTTCACCTTCACTCAGGCTACAGTTAGCTTAGCGTTAGCATAGCGCCAAAAAGTTAGCCTTTTTGGAGTTTAAAAAAATCAATAAGTTAAAGTTAAAGTTAAATTTGAATCAGTCATATTCATAATGTAATGTACTAAATATATAGTTGTATAAGGTTTATTTTTGGTGTGTTTTTCACAAGTCTTAGCATTGAAATGGGTTGAAATAGAAATATTATTAGTCATGCTTGCAGTTGCAGTTAAGTAGTGGTATTAGTAGTAGTAGTGATAGTAGCAGAAATACATGCATTTTTGCTTCAAATAAAGTACTTTTTTGTTGCTATTTTACCTGGGAAAGTCTCAGTTTTGAGCCCGGTGTCCCCTGTCCCAGCAGATTTATCCAAAACCAGTGATTTGTCCCAGTTTTATACAAGAAATGCCCCAGGTGGCTCTATTTTTGACCAATTTGATCCCTTCCAACAGTAAAGAGCAGCATAAACTGTAATTTGTTTAAGTAAAATATAGAAAAGCTGCTTAAAAATGACCAAAACACAAAAAATTTGAGTATAGTGACTCACATTTGTGCCAGGTGCATAACAATTTTCTTTAATTACACACTTGTTTCACGCTTGTTTTATTATTATTCAAATCTTTTTATTGATTTTGAGTTTTAAGAGTATACAAAAACACAAAATATAAAGAGACATACACAAGTGACATCAAGTAGAAACAGCAGTCGGTGCACAGACTCAACAAGTAAACATAAGGAAAACAGTAAACATACACATATACACAATCTGGGAAAGCAGGGTACAACTTCTTTGGTAGTTGAGAAATTCAGATTTACATATTGAATTCGGTCTCAAAAAAAATTAAGAACGGTTGCCAGATTTTTTTGTACGTTTGGATAGAGCCATTTATAGTGTATCTTAAATGTTCCAATTTTAAAATTCGAAAGGATTTCCTCAGTCAGCGCTTTAAAGATGGGGGAGCAGTTTTCTTCCAGTTCATTAGTATCAGCGTCTTGCAAGTAGTGTAATGAAGGCTATCGCGCTGGTCTGATGTGAAGGTAGTGGAATATTTGGTGGGGGAGTCCCAAACAAGGCTGTTGTACAATTTGGGGCAATAATCTTGTTGCATACAGATGAAATTATTTCAAATATCCCTTTCCAGAAAGTATGTAAGCTGGGACAGGCCCAAAACATATGACTCAGGTTGTGGGGCCAACATTGCATCTTGCACATGCTGAACTTGCACCTGGATAGAGTTTTGCGATTTTACTTGGGGACAAATGTAACCTATGAAGGATCTTGAACTGTATTAAGCCGTGTCTAATGCAGATAGATGATGTATGAATTCTTGTGATTGCCGATTGCCAGGTGTCATCAGCGGGTGTTCGCCTAGTTCTTCCTCCCATTTATTTTTTAAGTAATTTAATGATGGAGATGCTGCACCTTGAATTCTGTTATACAAAACTGACACCAGGCCCTTATCGGATGGATATAGTTCTAAACATTCATCTAACCATGTTTTTTGTGGGAGATTGAGGGAAAAGGTTGTCTTCACGAAACTGCGAATCTGGAGATATTTAAAGAAATCTGATTGTGGTATACTGAAGTCTTTTTCAGTTGTTCGAATGAGACAAATCTGCCGTTTTTAAAAAGCTCTTTTACACATGACAGACCTTTTCTATTCCACTGTTTAAAAGATGGATCAATAAGTGATGGGGTAAAGTGGACATTGGAATGGATAGGTGTTGCTACTAAAGCACTTTTGTATTTGAAATGTATTCTAAATTGGAACCATATTCTCAAGGAGCCCTGAATGACTATATTGTTCGTCCAGTGACGTTTACTCAGTGGAAGGGAGCTGCATATCAGGGAACCGAGTGAGACTGGATTGCTAGAGTATTTTTCCATTTGGACCCAAGATGGAGACCCAGGTTCCGGAACATCCTCAAGCCAAAATAGTAGTTTCTGGATATTTGTGGCCCAGTAGTAGTAGAGAAAGTTTGGTAAAGCGAGGCCACCATCTTCTCTCTTTCTTTCCAGGAACTCCCTTCTGATTCGAGGGGTGGTTTTATTCCAGATGAACATTGACAGATGTGTGTTCAATTCTTTAAAATAGGTTTTAGGGATGAAAACTGGTATGGTTTGAAATAAATAGAGAAACCTGGGTAATATGATCATTTTTACAGAGTTAATCCTACCTACGAGAGACAATGGAAGTTTTGACCATTTGTCTATGTCTTGTTTGGCTTTGTTTAGTGCCTGTGTGTGAAATTCTTCTCAAACAAGCTTTTGTAGTTATAAGTAACACAGACACCTAAGTAATTAAAATGGTCCTTAGTAACTGTAAATGGGGAAACCCTGGAAATTTAACTGTTGGGCTTTTTATTAATTGGAAAAGGACACTTTTGGACAAGTTTAACTTATACCCTGACACTTGACCGAATTTAATAATAGAAGTAAGAGCAAGAGGAATAGTATTATATGGGTCGGACAGAAAAAGGAGGAGGTCGTCCGCGTAGAGAGATAATTTATGAATTTGTCCTCCTCTTTGTATTCCAGTCAACTGAGCAGATTCTCTCAGCATTATTGCCAAAGGTTCGATCGCAATATTGAAGAGCAAGGGGCTCAGGGGCAGCCCTGTCTTACGCATTGAAAGGGGAAGAAGCTAGACATAATCTTGTTTGTTCGTACGGCTGCCTGTGGTGTCGCATATAAAATACCCATCCAGGAACAAAATATTGGGCCAAATCCGAATTTTGAAGCGCGGTGAGCAGAAAATTGTATTCAACTCTGTCAAGCGCTTTTGCGCATCAAGAGAGATTACTACTTCGATGCAACATCATTGTTCTGATAAATGACATTTAGTACACGACACAAATTACTAGATATTTGCCTTCCAGTAATAAAGCCCGTCTGGTCGGGTGTATCAATTTTGAAAGCACCTTTTCAAGTCTACCAGCTAAGACTTTTGATATTATTTTGTAGTCGCAATTCAAAAGACTAATCGGACGATATGATTCACAAAGCAATGGATCTTTGTCTTTCTTTAATAGTAGTGAGATTGTTGCTTGCGTCATAGTTTTGGGTAGGACTTTTTATCAAAAATCTCTTTAAAAACCTTGAACAGGAGTGGGACTAATTTAGTGGTAAATTTTTTTGAAAAACTCTATAGGATACCCATCCGGGCCAGGCGCTTTTACCAGATTTCATTTTCTTAATAGCATCACTTATTTCGGACTGAGTAATATTAGACTCCAGTGTATCTTTGTCTGAGTCCAGTAGAGTAGGTAATGACAAATCCCTAAAAAATGATTCAACATGCGTTGGATCACAAGCTGCAGAGGTATAGAGTTTCTCGTAAAATGATTTAAACTGTATATTAATGTCATTTGGATCTGTTAGTATATGTCCATGCTCATCTTTAATTGCAGTTATGAAGCCTGCAGTAGTTGACTGTTTTAACTGGTGAGATAACAATTTGCCAGCTCGATCACCATGTTCATAATAAGTAAGGCGAGACCGTAACTGAAGGTCAATAACTTTATCATTGGTGATTGAATCAAATTCAGTTTGAAGTAGAACTCTCTCTTGTAGAGATCAGCAGAAGGTGATGTTGAATGTAACCGGTCCACTGCTTTAATGCGGTCAATTAGCTGAGATGCTCGCTTCATCCGTTTTTTATTTTCAGCTGCAACAAAGATATCACTTGTCCTCTTAAATAGGCTTTTAGGGTTTCCCAAATTAAGGAATAGCTAATCCCAGGTGTTTCGTTTAGTTCCATAAAAAGGTCAATTTGTGTGTTGATAAATTCAACAAATTTGTCATCTGATAGGTATCTGGAATTTAGACGCCAGAAAAAATTAGGAGTGTTTTCTGGAAAGCTCAGCTGTAAAATCACTGGGGCATGATCTGATATTACAATACTGCTATATTCTATTTGAGCTACCATATGTAATAATTTTCGATCGATTAAAAAGTAGTCAATTCTGGAATAGCTCTGGTGCACCGGAGAGAAGAAAGAGAATTGTTTAGATGTAGGATACCTGAATCTCCAAGGGTCTACCACTCCGTACGCTTCAAGAAATTCATTGATGTGTAAAGCTGATTTGCTTGGTGTTGCGGCTTTAGAGCTAGATCGGTCAAGAACTGGATCCAAGGTGCAATTCAGGTCCCCAGCTAATATTAAGTCATGAGAGTCAAGATCTGGCAACATAGTAAAAACTAAAGTAAAGAAAGTAACATTATCCCAGTTTGGACCATAGACATTAGCTAAGACCACAGGTCTGTTGAATAATTTACCTTGAGTGATAACAAAACGGCCATTTTTATCTCTTATTGTTTTAGTCTCTGTAAATTGCACATCTCTATGTATCAGAATGGCTGTTCCTCTACTCTTGTTATTGAAATCTGAATGAAAACATTGTATAAAACCACCTCTAAGCAGCTTTGAGTGGTCTTTGTTAAGTAATTTAGTTTCTTGTAAGTATACAATGTGACTATGTAATTTGCTCAAATGGGAAAATATTTTATTACGCTTGATAGGATTATTTAGTCCACGTACATTCCAGCTCACCAGCGTGTTGGGATTAAAGGTCTTATTAGTAGGTGGCATATGTAGAACTTAGTAATAGATATAACAAGCAAGATATAATTAGTAGCACAAAATAAGCTGTACCCAGACAAAACAAAATGAGACAACCAAGGCACCTAAACTGCTCAAAACCGACACAAAAGAGGGAAAAAGGGAAAAACCTAAAAGGAACTAAAACAGGTCTCACAATAAGGGGTGTGTATTCCGGTCTCCATCACCACATTAGCTCCCATATGAACCAATGCAGATTATATTGGAACTATAACACAGCACAATGTTATTATGTGCAAACTTTAACTTTAAACATTTACAGTAAACCAAACAAAAATTGAAATACTGACGAAAAAAGTTGGGACTGAGGCCCATAGTAAATTGTTGAAACGAAAAAATATGACTGTTAGTCCCTTACTTACATATATCAGATCTTCGTCATATCCCTGGACAGACCAGCTGATCCAGGCACAGTTCAGTCACACTTCAGTAAGTAGAGGACAGTCATGATCAGCTTTGCAGTTATGACTTCAATAATTCTCTCAGAACAAAGTCTTTGGCTGGCTTGGGATCTTTAAAAGTGTGTTCTTGCCCACCCGTAGTGGTGATCCTCAGTGTTGCGGGTATCTCAGCCCGTGCCGGACCCCACCACAGCCGCGGAGCAGGTTCCTCACCTCTGTGAATGCAGCGCGTTGTTTACTCACTGCCTGAGTGTAGTCGGGCAGGATACGGATGCGGTCGCCCTCGCTGGTGGTTATCATCCCAATTTCAGCTGCCTTTTTTAGAAGTAGCTCCTTTTCAGTGAAGTAATGACATTTCACAATAAACGCACGAGGTGGCAGGTCATCTTGAGGTCTCGTGCGGAGAGTTCGGTGCGCTCTATCCAAACATGGTGGCTTCTCTAGGCCCAGCGCGTCCTTTAGCATGTCAGCAACATACCGGGATGGTGTTTGTCCGTTTTCTCTGCCCTCTCTTATTCCGGTTATCCTGACATTACAGCGACGGGAGCGTCCTTCTAAATTTTCACACTTAGCCTTCAGTAATGTTAACTCTTTCTTCAGGAGAGACATGTCGGACTCCAAAGCGGCTATTTCGTCTGAATGAGCATTAACTCCGGTTTCCAGATCCGCTGTGCGACTTTCGCCGGACTCGTCTAGTCTTTGATTGATTAGTCCGATGGCATTACGCACCTCTGTTTGGGTTTGAGTCGCTTTCTCCTCTATCTTGTCCAACAGCTCTCGTTTAAGTCCTTTTATCGCCTCCAAAACTTGTTGGTCCCCTGTAGTGACTTCCATAGCCTCTGGACAAGCTAGGCTAGCTGAGCTAGCGTTAGCCTCAACTTTCGTGTCTTGTTCAGTTCTCGCATTTGGCTTTTAGGCATTGCGCCCGTTAAATCCAGCACAAAACACTAACAGGGATACTTTGAGGCAGGAATGCAAAAGTTTGCTGTGTTATTTGAAGCGTAATCGTTAAAGTGAAGGGTTCGCGTGGGAGCTCGACAAAACACGTCTTTACATGGCGCTGCCTCCTCACACCTCTTCACGCTTGTTTTATTTTGAAAATCTGGTCACCCTAGGCATCATAGCAGTTGCAGTCCTATAAGTAATGGTATGAGTAGTATTAGTAGTAGTAATAGTAGCAGCATTTTTCCTTCTAGGGGACAAATAAAGTACTTTTTTCCAATTTATCCAGCAGTTTCTACAGTATCTTGTCCACATTTAGCATTTGTAGTAACAGTAGGAAGACCAGACGTCCCATGTCCTAACAGATTTATCCAAAACCAGAAATTTGTCCCAGTTTTATACAAAAATGCCCTAGGTGTCCCTATTTTGGACCAATTTGATCCCTGCCAACAGTAAAGAGAGGCACACACTGATATTTGTTTAAGTAAAATACAGAAAAGCTGCTTAAAAATGACCAAAACACAAAGAAAATGTGACTATACTGACTCACATTAAGTGCAGAGTGCATGACAATTTTCTTTAATTATGCACTTGTTTCACAATTTTATTATTACCAACCAAAAAAAACTGAAATTTGTCCTAGTTTTATACAAGAAATGTCCCAGGTGACCTTTTTTTTTTAGACCAATTTGAAACTTGCCAACAGTAAAAAGAGGCAGACATAGTAATTTGATTAAGTAAAATACGGAAAAGCTCCTTAAAAACGACCAAAACACAAAGAAAATGTGACTATACTGACTCACATGTTAGTCATGAATGGGCCAAGTTTTTCTAACAGTGGTAGTACTAGTAAAAGTATTGACAGTTGCAGTAATAGTAGTAGGCCTATTAGTAGTTGGAGTAGTTGTTGTTGAAGTAGTAAAAGTACAATACACTGTGTAATCCCTCAGTTGTCCAGGTATGATCCATTGCAAATGAAAATATGAAAAAGTGAAGTCATATTTAGCATAATATTTCTGGGCCCTAATAGGTGATCATCAATATTGTTTTCCTTGTTTCGATTTAGGTCTGAGGATGGAGGAGATAAAGAGGAGATGGATGATGCCCAAGCCTTCCATTTCTGTTCAAAGATAGATTCTCTTTCATAACAAAAATGGCCTCTTTAACTCCATTTCAAACCATTTCTCTGCTTTGGCAAGGATCTGTACCTGACTTCAAAAGAGATTATTATCGATACAGAGCAAATCTTAGACTAACTCAGAATATATTTAGGCTTTGCAAGTTCGCATATCTTCCCGAAACTATATTATCTCTGGCTAAGAAATTGCAGCCAATATCCCAGAAGGTGTAGTACTCTGGATTTCATAGTTGTAGCAGTCATAGTAGCAGTAATAGCAGTAGTAGTAACAGAAATACATGGATTATCTGTCTAGTAATACCTGTCTAGCACCTGTAACAGTTTAAGTATTAATAGCAGTTGTAGTACTAGTAGTAATAGTAGTAATAGTAATAATAGCAGCACCAGTAGTAGAAGTAGTGGAAGTAGAAGTAGTTGCTGTTTTGTAATTGGCTAGGTCTTTTCTGGGAATATGGGTTTGTTTATTGTTCATTTTTGTAGTAGTAGCAGTAGTAGTAGTAGTAGTAGTAGTAGTAAAAGTAAAGTTGTAGTACCCACAAAGACGTATATGTAGTAGAAGAAGCCGAAACAACAGTAAATGCAATACTAGACGTAATAGTTGTACTGATTGTTATAATAGAAATAGTATTAGTTATGGTAGTAGTTGAAGTATTAGAAGTACTAGCAGTACTTGTGCTGTTTCATTATTTCATTTAGTTGCCTTGTTGTACCTTTAGTAGTTTCTTATGTCTAATTATAGTATTTAATCATTTAATTTGTACTATTATATAACTGTTACATTATACTATTTATTTTGTTTTGAATAGAAGAACAAGTTCATACTGGTTGAGCTCGGTCTTGAGTCAAGTATTTGAAATAAAAATCTTTTGTAATTCATTCCTTCAAAGAATCTAAAGTTCAGGTAAAAACTAAACTTTAACATCAGTTTTGGGAGTAATTTGGTAGTAAGTAGCAGTAGTAGTAGTAGTAGTAATTGCGGTAGTAGGATGAGTAATAGTATTAGTAGCAGTAGTATAAGTATCTACAGTATTTGGTCTATATTATCTCCAAGTAGTAATTGCAGCAGCAGTAGCAGTAGTAGTAGTACTATTAATAGTATTAGTAGCAGTAGCACAAGTATACAGTATTTGGTCTATATGATCTCTGTCTAAGTAGTAATTGCAGTAGTAGTAGTTTTGGTAGTAGTAGCAGTAGTAGTAGCAGTAGAAGCAATAGTAGTAGTAGCAGTAGTAATAGTAGTATTAGTAGCAATCGCAGTAGTGTCAGTATCTACAGTATTTGGTCTATATTATCTGTCTAAGTAGTAATTACAGTAGTAGTAGCTGTGTTAGTAGTAGCAGTAGCAGTAGCAGTAGCAGTAGAAGCAGTAGTAGTAGTAGTAGCAGCAGCAGTAGCAGTAAAAGCAGTAGTAGCAGTAGTAGTAGCAGTAGAAGCAGTAGTAGCAGTAGTAGTAGCAGTAGAAGCAGTAGTAGTAGTAGTAGCAGTAGTAGTAGCAGTAGAAGCAATAGTAGTAGTAGTAGTAGTAGTAGTAGTAGTAGTAGAAGCAATAGTAGTAGTAGTAGTAGTAGCAATCGCAGTAGTGTATCTTTAGTATTTGGTCTATATTATCTGAGTAGTGATTGCAGTAGTAGTACTGGTGGCAGTAGTAGCAGTAGCAGTGTTAGTAGTAGTCACAGTAGTATCAGTATTTACAGTATTTGTACAGTACTATCTGTGTGTCCAGTGTTCAGGGTTCAGGTGTTTGCATCTCGGGTCCAGTTGAAGCTTTTCACACCGAGTGGACGTGAGGAGTGGACTGTGATGGATGGAGCCTCAGACGTCACTAAACAGCTTCATCAATGTCCAGAGTCACAGTGCACAGTCCCAGGGCTGCTCCATATTCATGTGGCACTTTCACAACAACTTTAACCCGCAGTGTAACAACAACTACAGGAGCCTCAGAGGAACAAAAGTCAATCTGGAAATGTTCATACAAGTTTTTCTGTGAACTTTTCCTTTTCATTATATCAAGCAAAACTGACAGACGTGAGTTACAGCGTTAAAGCAGCGCCGACAAATGGTGTTATTGCTTTGTCAGAAATGTTTCGCGGTGTGAGTTTAAACCTTTCTATGTTCATGGAGACCAAACCAGACCAAGTTACAGGTCAGATCTGTGGGGAGGCGACCCCGCTCACAGTCAGAACGCCTGTTTTTCTAGTTTTTTCTAGGCTCAGAACGCAGCAGCACGGCTCCTCGAGGTTTTCACAGACATCAGCACATCAGAGTCCTGCACGGGTCTGATTTTGACAAACCCCACCAGCCCGTACCCGTCATACCTCAATCCGCACCCGACCCGTTTTCCGACAAAATTTAAATAAAATTGCACACCTAATCCGACCCGCTATAAATACAGACCAAGACCTGAGCCGCACCTGAATGAAAATCAGTCCGAGAGCCAAAAAAGAGCCACAACTTTACACTCTCCACTCGCTAATTTTCTTTTTAGCTCCTCGGGAGTCATTTTGAGCTGCAGGACGTCGCATGAGTGATTTGAAAATGAAAGTAGCAGAGATTTCTGGGAATGTGCACAGCAAAAACATATGGATTTTACATTTTATCATCTTGTAAAAACAATGACATTTTTGCATTTCACTAAAATACAGCCCTGTTTTTGTTCACACAGGATGTTTTGTAAACCACAGATTAGACCCGCGCTCTGCTGCGTCCAACCTGAACCCGCATCCGACACAGCACAACATTTTTCACCCGTTTCATTAAAATTTGCGGTTCACCCGTCGGGTATCTGCGGGTACCTGAACCTCTCTTCTCTGGCTGCCTGTGTGTTTTAGACCTGATTTTAAGATTTTACAGATCACTTTTAAAGCTTGTTTAGGTCTTGCACCAAGTTTTCAGAACTTTTAACTCCATACAAGCCTCCCACAACCTAGATCCTCATGTGGCCGTTCCAAAGTCCAGACTCCGGACAAAAGGTGATGAAACCATTTCAGTCCGGGTGCCTTGGCTTTGGAACGACCTGCCTGAGGAAATAAGGCTCGCACCATCAGTACCACCTTTTAAATCACTTCTTTCTTTGTTTAGCTGGTTTATTTATTTTAATTAATTGAATTTATTGATTTATTGTCTGTTTTTGTACGCTTTCTGGATGCTGTTTTCATTGTTCTTTGCTACTTGTACACCATTATGTAAGCCTTGTTTTGAAAAGTGCTTTATAAATCAAGATTCATCAATATTATTATTATATTTTAGCAGCTAAACTTTTCTCAAATTCTCCAGTGAAACGAATGGGAAATGCCACCACAAAGACAGCACTGATCAGAGCTTTTCAGAGGGAAATGTGGGGGCAGGATAAGGTCAAGGATGTCAGATTTGAAGAATTGAACTTTTAAAACCAACATTAAACTTCTCTGAAATAACAGTCCTTTTCAGACGTCTTTCTTACCTTATACCACGTGATCTCCGGTTCAGTTCCCGGCTGGATGTACTCCTCGATCCCCGGGCAGGAGATGTTTTTGCTCTTGCTCAGCTCGGCCTTCTCGTAGGACCTCATTTTGGAGTTGTAGCAGACGTCCGTGTCATTCTCCGCCACGTTCAGAGACATGGACACCTTCATACAGTACGTGGAGTTTCTGCGGGGGGAAAAACAAAACAGAAAATCAATACGAGATTCAGACTAAATAAATTAGTTTGAGATACACGGCCGGACTGGGAATGCCAAGGAGTTTACCCGGGAGAATACACAAAATCAAAGACGTATTTCTGATCATGAGAAGACATAGAGTCCTTTAACGATGCAGTGAAATAACGTCGTCACAAATAAACTTCTGCTGGGGAAAGGAGCTGAAGTGTACGTGAATACTAATGCTGTAATGCTACAGTGACAGAGCAGGAGAAGTCACAGGCTGCTAATGGCTCAACCGTTTGGCTATCGGATCTTCCGCTTGGCTAATTCTTGACAGAACACTGTGTCAGTATGGACATTGATTGGTTTCGCCGACGCTGTTATTTGAACGAGGAGCGAAACTGCGCCGCGCGGGGCTGGTCGATGATTTCAATGGCTCCTTTTCTTCTCCCAAACTGGATAATAAGGCCGCTGAAATTCCCCCAAATCTCTCACATAAACGGGCACTTTTCAGGCTAAAACTCACAGCTCATTTGCAAAGGTGAGCACACAGACAAGAGCAGGAATAGAAGTAGGAGGATGAGGAGAAGCAGTAATAGTACCAGTAGTAGTAGTAGTAGTAGTAGTAGCAGCAGCAGTAGTAGTAGTAGTTTTAGTAGTAATAGTTGTAGTAGTAATAGTAGCAGTATTAGCAATAGTAGTAGTAGTAGTAGCAACAGTGGTAGTGGTAGTAGTAGTAGTAGTAGTAGTAGTAGTAGTAGTAGTAGTAGTAGTAGTAGTAGCAACAGTGGTAGTGGTAGTAGTAGTAGTAGTAGTAGCAACAGTGGTAGTGGTAGTAGTAGTATAGTAGTAGTAGTAGTAGTAGTAGTAGTAGTAGTAGTAGTAGTAGCAATAGTGGTAGTAGTAGCAGTAATAGTAGTAGCGGAAATACCTGAATTTCTCTGTATAGCAGTAGCTACCTGCCTAAAATCTAGGGCAGGGGTCCCCAAACCCCAGGCCGGCTCATTTGGCATTGGATCACTCAGATAGAAACTTACATTATTCATGTTTTAATAACTATCCAAGTCTCAACAAGGTTTTATTTTGTAAAAATGACCGAATTCTCTCCGTTACGTCCGTCCGTATTAACGTTAATATTAAACCCACGAGCTGCAAAATGAGTAAAAAACAGCTCTTTGGAAACGTTTATTATTATATTGACAAAATACCACAGTTTTTGTGTTGGTCGTGTCATTTTATTTTGTCATATTTATCCGCTGCACCTTAAAGGCCGCTCTGTGAAAATATTGTCTCACAATAAACCGGGCCATGGCACAAAAAAGGTTGGGGACCGCTGCTCTAGGGCACATGGGTTAGTAGAAATAAAAGCAGTAGTAGTAGCAGTAGCAGTAGTAGTAGTAGTAGTAGTAGTAGTAGTAGTAGTAGTAGTAGTAGTAGTAGTAGTAGTGGTAATAGTAGATTTCAGTAGCTCTTTTTCCTCTCCCAAACTGGCAAATCTGGCTGTAGAAATTCTCTCAAATCCTTCAAACAAATGGTCAGTGTTGAGTGTAAATCTCGGCGCTCATTTCCAAAGCTGGGCACACAAACGGAGCTAAACAAACAACAATTATAAACACGCTCAATCCGCGCGTAATTACACATTAGCACATTAGCCGTTAGCGGATTAGCGCGAGTGCTGCGGTCGCTGGCAAACAGTCGGCCGTGCCCCCCGCCGTAGCCTGCTCGCCAAAGGAACCACATATGCTAAAAGTATTTATGAACGCCGAATGCAGATCTCCACATCATTTGGAGATTATCGGACACGCTCGGAGAAGATGGGTGCAAATGAGGTCCCATGGGTGCTCACAAATACGAATGATGGACGTGTTTAAATATTCTGAGCAAAGATGAGGAAAAAAGAGGGAGAAAATGGAGAGAGCGGAGGAGTTGTCGAGATATCGCGAAACAGTTCTCATTAAATAATATAATTTATCCACAAACTTGGCCGTGCGATCCCAGCGCCAACCCTTGCTCATTGACACTTCCCTATCAATCTATCAATCTATCTATCTATCTATCTAGTATCTATCTATCTATCTATCTAGTATGTGTCTTTCTATCTGTCTATCTATCTATCTAGTATTTGTCAATCTATTTATCTATCTAGTATCTATCTATCTATCTATCTATCTATCGAGTATGTATGTATGCATCTATCTGTTTATCTATCTATCTATTTAGTATCTGTCAATCTATTTATCTATAGTTTCTATCTATCTATATAATATCAAGTATCTATCTATCTAGTATGTGTCTTTCTATCTATCTAGTATCTGTCTATGTAACATCTATCTAGTATCTATCTATCTATCTATCTATCAAGTATCTATCTATCTAGTATGTGTCTTTCTATCTATCTATCTATCAATCTATCTAGTATCTATCTATCACTGAAATTTCCCCATTGTGGGACAAATAAAGGATATCTTATCTTATCTTATTAGTATCTATCTATCTAGTATCTGTCTATGTAACATCTATCTAGTATCTATCTATCTATCTATCTATCTATCTATCTATCTATCTGTCTAGTATCTATCTATCTAGTATGTGTCTTTCTATCTATCTATCTATCTATCTAGTATCTATCTATCTATCTAGTATCTGTCTATGTAACATCTATCTAGTATCTATCTATCTATCTATCTATCTATCTATCCATCTATCTAGTATCTATCTAGTATGTGTCTTTCTATCTATCAAGAATCTGTCTATCTAGTATATCTATCTATCTATCTAGTATGTGTCTTTTTATCTGTCTAGTATCTATCTATTTAGTATCTGTCAATCTATTTATCTATCTAGTATCTATCTATCTATCTATCTAGTTATCTAGCACAGGGGAGTCCAAACTTTTTTCATCAAGAGCCACATATTAAAACACAGAGCAGTGTGAGGGCCGATTGGTCACAACAGTGAGTAATTCAAATCTGTGCAATCCAATTCACCTGCAAACCAGAGGGCCAAAAGAAAATGGCATGAGGGCCAAACATTAAAGAAGGGAATATGCTGTCATTTGTTTTTGCTAAAATACAGAAAAACAAGCTTGAAAATGACCACGAGGCAATAAAATAAACGCGCAGAACGACAGAAGTCCCTCAGATTATGTCCTAAACTGAGTCGAGAATGGACGATGTTATGTCACCCCGACCCGGGCTTGAATTTTCACCCTAGCCTAAAACATCTGCCTGTATGTGCGACGACGCTACCGTTAGCTCAAAGTTAGCGCTAATGGCTAATCACAGACTGTTCCATTATCATATTTCTATTACGGGGGAGTTGTTTTAATTAAGAGATCCATTATGTCGGTTGGTTAATTTCCCCCACAGGTGCTTTTGTCCTCCGGGGGGAATCAAATCAATCTGTCTGCCAATTATTCCATATCAGAGACGCTACAGAGTCTGTGCGCGGCTCCCACAGCGCCAGGATCTATGGAACGCTGTTGTACCGTGGTGTAAGACTGAGGCGTACAGGAGGAGAGAGGAAACTGTGGATTCACTCGGACAAGTCTGACAATGTAGTAGCAGCAGTAAAAGCAGAAGAAGTAGGAGTAGTAGGAGTAGTATTAGCAGTAGAAGTAGTAGTAGAAGAATATTGTTTCCTTGTATGTCACTGAGAAAATTTTGAAGATGTATAAAACAAAAGTGGAAGAATTTAGTACTGGTAGTAGCAGCAGTAGTAATAGTAGTAGGCCTAGTAGTAGTAGTAGTAAGAGGAGTAGTACTGATAGTAGTAGCAGTAGTAGTAGAATAGTATTAGAAGTAGCATCAGTAGTAGTAGTAGTAGTAGTAGTAGTGGTAGTAGTAGTAGTAGTGGTAATAGTAGTAGCAGTAGCACCAGTAGTAGCAACAGCAGAAGTAGTAGGAGTAGTAGTAGTAGTAGTAGTAGTAGTAGTAGTAGTAGTAGTTGTAGTAGCAGTAGTACTAGTCGTAGTAGTAGTAGTAGTAGCAGTAGTAATAGCCGAGCAGCAGGGACAAAATGACAATAGGTGTGGGTGATATTAGCAAAAATGAATTTCTCAATATATATTTTTACTATCTCAGTGAAGAAAAGTTTCCTAGTGCCGCTTTAAAGAAGACATATACTTTTGCATTATATATGTAGTAATAATCTCTGACATCTATGGATCAGTGTGTTTTCATTGTGATTTACAACGAAAAATCAACCTAAAACAACTTAATAAAAGCAGGAAGCCAAAATTTTTGATGAGGAAACAATAACAAAGATCAGTTAAATTAGTAATATACAGTGAGAGCGAGTAAAATGAGAAGAAAAAACAATTACACCTCATTATTAAAACGTCGTTAAAGTGTATTTTTTGCGTCCCTTTCTGCCTCCGTCCGTCACTAACGATTCGAGAGCGTTTGCGGCGCGGC
The DNA here is from genome assembly GCA_030686955.1 of Odontamblyopus rebecca. Taxonomy (NCBI): domain Eukaryota; kingdom Metazoa; phylum Chordata; class Actinopteri; order Gobiiformes; family Gobiidae; genus Odontamblyopus; species Odontamblyopus rebecca. Next base: position 6,820,727 of record CM060675.1, read on the forward strand.
GCTGCCCTCCAGCTGTTCACGGGAGCCGAGCGAGGAGCCGTCTGTCACCGCGCACACACACAGTATATATCGTCTCCACGGTGACACGTTTGACATCGTCTCCGCGGTGACAGGTTTGACGGACAGCCGCGCCCATTAATGCCACAGCCTCACCTGCTCGTTACCGCGGCGATCGGCACCGGGACTCGAGAGGGACGAGTCGGGTACGTTCGAGGGGGGAAGACTGTGGAAGTAACTAATATTGTCCTGTAAAGTCGAAAATTAAACCGTTTTACTATTTAGAACGATTTAGAGCGATTTTTATCCTGTTTTTTGTTGTTTTTTTTAAGATGATGTAGAAAAATTTTATACATCTTTACTTACACCCTAATTGCTCTGAGAAATGCTGAATCGTATTCTCTTCATTCACAAGACTATTTGCTGCTTTCTGTGCCTTGTGCTCGTACAGAATTGAGTAAAAAGGCATTTGTTTACTCTGCACCTTTTGCGTGGAATATGCTCCAGAAAGACTGGAGACTCACTGATTTAATTTCCTTTAGCACTTTTAAATCCAGACTGAGAGCCTTTGAGACCAATTCCACAATCTGCACTTGTTTTTCATCATGTCTTTAAACTTTTATGTCTTATCTGTGTAAATATGTCACTGTGTTTTGTGTTTGCCGCCGCCTCTTGGCCACGACTCCCTTGAAAACGAGGTTCTTAATCTCAATGGGATATTTCCTGGTTCAGTAAAGGTCAAATAAAAATAAAATATCACGATATCCCTGTTATAATTCAATATAGCACGACGTATCCCAATACTAAAACACAGAACGATATATTGTAATTTATCAATAATTCTGTATAATAATATGAGTGAGTAAAGCCCTCGTGAGACCAAAATTGGATGAAATACTTTTAGTTTAGTTTTTAAATCACCAGAACAGTAAATGGAACTTTTTTTAATGAAGAACGTGACTTTAAAGAATCGATTCAGATGCATTTTGAATCACACAGTGAAGCATCGCAATCGATCACCGAATCGATTTTTTCTTACACCCCTAATCTTCACTAGAAATATTTGGATAATTTCAGGCCCGGAATTGACAAACTCGACTAAACCAAAGCTAAAATTTTGCGGTTAACGGCTGAAAACTACCACGACTATGGGTGTAACAATAACCAAGTCTCACGATACGATATCATCACAGTATGAACCTCATAATATGATATTTATTGCGATATGGTGGGAAAGCTCACGATATTATGATATTCTACATAATAACAAGACTGACATTATAAAATGCTTTGACCAGTCATTTGGTACAACATTTATTGTCATTAGGGATGAAACGAAATCCAAATCTCTGTACGATATTTTCACCATAAACATCTCACCGTACCAGATTTATTGCAATATTTTGGCTACTTTTTACTCTAAAAATGCCTTCACAAGACTTAAAAGTGTTTAGAACAGTTATTTCTTCATGTCGTCTGCACTGAAACGGAGCAAAGGATCATGGTCTATGTAGTTCCATCTGTTTTTTTTTTTTAGCTATTTCTGCATCAGAACTGTTCATTTAAGCAACTTGGGAAACTTGGGATTCGATATATTGTGATGGTCCAGGATGTTATTGTGACCTGATTTTTGATGATACGACAAAAATCAGGTAATTTATTTGGCGTACTTGTGTAGAAACGGCAATAAAGTAGAATGTTCAGCAGTTACTATGGTAAGGTTAGAAAACACAGGCAAAAAAAGTTTTAAGAAAGTCTAAAAACTCAAGAAAAAAACTCAAAATAGATTTAAACAGCACAAATAAACTCAGTGGTTATAGCTCCAACTAAGTCGGCTCTTTATGGTCACACTGTGTTAAGTTAAAGCCTCAGACAGAGCAGTGCTTACAGTTAACGCCACAAAAGTGTCACCGCGTTTGACTAACTCGAGGAAATAACTTTAAAGTGATGTTAACAGGAGCGAGTGCCCAAAGTCAAAGTGAAAATGTGCCCTTGACTGGACAAAGTTGGGGAAAAAGTCGCGTCCGCGTGACGGCGAGCACCCCGGCTGAACCCGGGGCGGCGGGCGAGGGGCAGCACCCGCTCGCCCTAAATCACACTTTTATGGGGCGCGCGCCATATTTACGACGGGCCCCGCGAAGGTCGTGGAGAGGAGGGAAGAGTGTCGCCACGGCAACCTGTGCGTCCGGCCCGTAACTCAGCTGTCAGCTCCTCCGCAACCCCGACGCGTAATGATGGACGAGGAGAGTCTGGGCCGGTTTAACGTGACGGGGTTTGGATTTTTTTTTCTAATTATAACTGGGTTTGGAGGGGGAGTCCCTGTGGGGAACATTTATCACAGTTTCATGTGAGTTCAGTGGGAGTTTGGGGGAAAAAAGTTGAAAAGAAAAGTGTAAAAATACAGGATGTAGCTGTGAGTGACATAACAGAATTAAGGGTGTGCAAAAATATCAAAATATCAATATATCGTATCGTTTAATCTGATTTTTTTTGGGTGTATTTTACTAAATTATTACAGTTTTGTTGCTTGTTTAGAGGGAGGAAACTCTTTCATGTGACACATTTGGCATTTTTGGTGATTAAAATGGGCGTTTTTCATATGAACTCTGCACAAGAAGTGGTTCTCAAAATGGCAAAATCACAAAAAAACAGAGGTCAGTAAACGCAATTATAATGATTTTATTTTTTACATATCTTAGTAGTATAAGGAGTGGACAAAATAGTAGTAGAATGGATAAGATTTTACGTTTCAGTGTGTTTAATGTTTCAGTGCAGGATAAATCTGTACGGAAACATCCCACATTTATATATAGTCCATAAACAGTTAAGAGGAATAACCTGATTTTTTTTAAACATCTTTCTGTCTTTACTATTTTTTCCATGAACAAACATTTGGATCGATTCATTAAATTTTGCTCAGAATCGAGCTCGAAAATGACTCCAGGGCCCAACATGAATTTGAGACGTAAACAATTTGCATGTGTTTTAATGTAAGACACATGTTTTCTATTAGTTATTATGTTTATATAGACTTTTGTAAAAAAAATAAATAATAATAATTACTTTGTTTTTGTAATTTTGGATCTATTGTGGAGACTAAAGATGCTTGAAAATGTCTAATTTTTTGGTTTGTTACTGAATGTGTCGGGAACTTTTTATCTCTATCCAAAAATGATCTGGAAAAAAAGAGTTTTTTTCACTCCATCCTATTGAATATACATCTTATAATCCGCCTTATGCATGAAAATAGACCCGTTCATTAATATTGCGCTTTATAGTCCGAAAAATAGGGTAACTCCACTTTAAACTCGCTAAACACAGGCATCTCTGAGCAATAAATCCACCGGTGATGAAACAAATGAAAGAGCAGCGATTGTAAATGAGATTGTAATAAAAAAAAACAAAAATAAAAATAGGCTTTAAGTTGTCCTGAGGCGAGACGCACGGTTCACCCACCCACATCTCCAATACAGTCGAGAAATAGACTCTTTAACATTCATAGATTTGTTTTTTAACTCGATACTTGATTTCCATACACAACAAAAGCCTGGGGGCAAATGAAAGGGCACTACAGAGGACGCCATCAAACTGGGTTAACTACACTTGCTGATTTGCATGAAGCCTTCCCTCATAGCTCATCACAGCTTTCCCCATTGTTGAGCGCTTTTGTGAAAAGTGTCACGATTGGATTTGAGATTTACGTTTTGAATAAAAGGATCCTGAGATTAACAAGTGGGATGTGTGGAACAGCGGGAAAAATCTATGTATTTCGTGGTATTTTAGAGCAACGAAAACACGTGAAATGAAATAAATAGGAGGTAAAGTAGATCCGTTAAATGAAAACACGGTGGACCAATCTATTGTTTAAGCCAAATAGTGATTAAATAGAAACGTCTACTTTAAAATAAAATAAATAAGAACACACTAAGATGACAGAAGTATTTGCGTCGCTGCTATTTTGGTTGGAGCCTCTCTTCCTCCCCCCCAACTCCAGGTACGTTTTTGAGAAGGAAAAAACATTATAACACGACTCAAAGCTCTCAAGAGTCAATTTTTGCGTCACACAGGACCTTTAAGAAGTGAGCGCCGCTTCCTGCATAACTTTCTTCCCTTCGAAATTCTGCGTTTTGTTCAAAGTTCACGTTTTAAGCCAGAAAAATCGATAAAAACACTGAAATCTGAACGGACAAACTAAAGGCCGCGACACACTACAGGATTTTTTTGGTCTTAAACGATTTTTAAACGTGCGACAAAATGCGCAAACGCCACAGACACGAGGAGAAACTTATGAGACTTAAAATCTCTGATCGCAAAGATGCAGCGGGATCTGTCTGCGGACCACAGGATGTAAAGCTGTGAGCGCGATGGCCTCAGCTGTTTCCTGTCTACAGTAAAACTACTCACTCTGAGACTCTGAAGTGCTCAAAGATCAGAGCTCTGCACTTCTAGTTTAGATACAAGTCAAAACTGGGTTATTATTATTTGTGAAATGTGGTGCAGTACTTCAGATACAGGATATTTAAAGCGTAAAAGAGGCGATAAAGTCCACAGGAAGTAGAGTCACTGTGGCTGATCTGCAGCTTCACCTCGATCCGTGCGCTGTGTGGACGTAAACAAACTCACGTGAGGAAACACTGACATTTTACTTTCAAATAACGCTTCAAACTGGATTCACAGCGCTGTTTTCTGGACTGGATGTCATTATTTGCGTAGGACAATTTCTATGGATAATGTGGATCAGACGCTGCACTTTAAATGCACCACTTTACATTAGGTGAGGAATAAAGTCTTTATTTTCACTCTATCCCGAGTTTTTATCTTGCGTCTCTGTGTCCGTCGCCCCTCTGCCCCCGACGCTCTGTTTTATTGACTGTTTCCGTCGCGTTGTTGATGTTTGGTGGTTCTGATCTGACGCTGACTCCACACACATCAGGAGCAGCGGCTTCAAAATCACGCACGGAGACAAAAACTCGGGTGACGCCTCCCTGAACTCGGGAAGACGGAATCGCAGCCAAAATCGGGCAAATTCTCCTGTGGCGGCGACGGCCTTGACACAAGAATCACATTTCAGTTGTCGTGTCACGTTCGTAGAGCTCTGAACGTACAAGGTTTGCCGTTTTTACGCAGAATTTATCGCAGACTTGATTGTTTGTGAAGGAAATTGTGGCACTTTTCTGTCTTCTTGCGTCTATGTAAATCACACCGTGGTTAATCTTTCAGGTCTGCAGCCTTCATAAGTTTGTGTTTTTACTTTGTAAGTAGTTGCCGCCTCGGGGGGTGTTTTGACTGTCACGCCCTCTGCTCGTCTCTGCGGTGACCTGACTCGTAACGACCGTAAAAACAAAACAAAAGAAAAAAAAAACAACAGTCGCCATGGTAATCTTGCTCCCTTTCTCTCTCCTCTGCGCTGACCCGGTTCTCTCGCTCTACCCTCGGGCTGTAATGTATATACAGACTCCCCGCTGCGCAGAGCCAATGAGTTTTTACAGTGACAACGGGAGAAGAAGAGAGGTCTAAAGAGAGAGAAAATAACGCGTTAAGACCTGCCTGTCTCTATGGATACGTCATTTCCCTGCCTGGAATGTTCCGCAGTGTGACATTAAACAGAAAACTTACACAGTTTACACCTTTTAAAAGTCCATATTGAGCTGTTTTCTGATCTATGACGTAGTTTCCTGATCACAAACAGACCTGGAGTTGTGTTTTTTTATTCACACGTGTTTAATTAACACACAAACCCTGCAGATTGAGGCGTCTGGGTTTGTTTTTGAGGAGGTAATAACATTATAACGTCACTTAAAGCTCATAAGAGTCAGTTTTATGTAATATACGACCTTTAAAATAACGAAATATATAAAAAATACTGATCTACATCACCACTGGCACTGGTTTAAAGCCGTCGTATTTTTGTCACTGTTATTTTGGTTATAGCCTCCCTCTCTCCCACTCTCTTTCTCACTCTCTCTCTTTTTTGTCTCCTATTTCCTCTTCTCTCTCTCGCTCGTTCCCCTTTTTCCTCTCCCCCTCTCTTTGTCTCTCTGTCCCTCTCTTTCTCCCCTTCTCTTTCTTTCTTTCTGCGTCTCTCTCCCCCTCTTTGCTCTTCCCTTCTTTCGCTTCAGTCCCCCTTCCCCTCTCGCTCCTCCTCTTCCTTCCTCTCCTCTCTTAATCTTCTCCCTCTTTCTCTCTCCCCTCCTCCGTCTTTCTCTCTCCCTTTCACCCTCCCCTCTATTTCTCTTCTGTCTCTCTTTTCCCCTCTTTCTTTCTCTCACCCCTCCTCCCCTCTCTTTTCGCTTCAGTCTCTCTAACTCTCTCTCTTCCCTCCTCCCCTCTCTTTTTGTTGTCTCTCTCTTCCCCTTTCTGTCTCCCTTTCTCCCCCTCCCCTCTCTCTTCTGTATCTCTTTCTCTCTCTCTCCCTTTCTCCCCATCTCCCTCTCTCTTTTGTATCTCTTTCTCTCTCTCTCCCTTTCTCCCCATCTCCCTCTCTCACCCCTCCTCCCCTCTCTTTTCACTTCAGTGTCTCTAACTCTCTCTCTCTCTCTTCCCTCCTCCCTTCCTTCTTGTCGCTCTCTCTTTCCTTCTGTCTCCTTTCTCTCTACCCTTCTCCCTCTCATTCTCTCTCTTCTCCTCCCCTCTCTCTTCTGTATCTCATTCTCTCTCCCCTTTTCCCCATCTCCTCCCCTCTCTTTCTCTTCTCTCTCCCCTCCTCCCCTCTCTTTCGCTTCAGTCTCTCTAACTCTCTCTCTTCCTCTTCCCTCCTCCCCTCTCTTTTTCTTGTCTCTCTCTTCCCCTCTTTGTTTCTCTTTCTCTCTCTCTCTCTCTCCTCCTTCCCTGTCTCTTCAGTATCTCTCTCTCTCTCCCCCTTCTCCCTCCCTTTCTCCCCATCTCCTCCCCTCTCTCTCTCTTCTCTCTTTTCCACTCTCTTTCTCTCTCTCCTCCCTTGCCTTTCGCTTCAGTCTCTCTAACTTTCTCTCTTCCTCTTCCCTCCCCCCTCTCTTTCTCTTCTGTCTCTCTCTCCTCCTCCCCTCTTGTTCTCTTCTGTCTCTTTTTCCATCTCTCTTCCCTGCTGCCCTCTCTTTTCCTTCTGTCTCTCTCTTCCCTTCTCTTTCTCTATTCCAACACATCCCCCTCTCATTTGTCCTTTCTCCCTCTCTATCTCTCGCTCTGTTTCACCCTCTCCCCTCTGTTTCTCCTCCATCTCTCCCTCTGTATCTCTCCATCCCCTCTCCCTCTATCGCTCTTCTCTCTCTTCTCAGCGCAGAGGGAGATTGTGTGAAATAAATGCGTTTGTGCTTCTTAGAGCGTTTTAAATATAGTATAAATCTCTGCGCCTCCTCCAGTGAAAATCAAGTTTGTGCCGCAAGTCATTACCATTCTGTTTCTCTCTCTCCGCTCCTTCTCTTTCTTTCTCTTTCTATTTATACTCCCCTGCCCTCTCTTTTCCCTCTCTCTTTCTCTCTCCTTGTTCGTCTTTATCATCTCTCTCTATTTATACTCGCCTGCGCTTCCTCCTCTTTCTTCTCTCAATCCTGTTTCTCTCAACCCTCTCCCTCTGCTCTCCTTCTCTCTCTCCCCTCTCTCCATCTCTTTATCCACCCTTCTCCGTCTCTCTTCGTATTCCCGCGACTCTTTCCCTCTCCCCACATCAGGATTTGAGTGACAGGCGCCGTATTGCGGATGTCTCCGGCAGAAACCCAAGCGAGGGAGTGGGGGAAAGAGTGCGAGAGAAGGACGGAGGAGAAAAAAAAGAGAGAGAAAGAGACGGAGAGACAGAAGAGGCGATAAGGAAAAAGTTGGACGCCGATACACTGCTTACTAAGATATTTACAACGATAAAGATGCGACGGCGAAATGTGTCTGGACATAATTGAATCTTCTCATTTATTTCTCCATCAGCTTGACGCAAGAGCTGTAACTTAAAAACTTTTAATTTAATTCTCCTCCCGCAGTTCGTAGAGACTTTTTGGCTTTCGATCCGATTTTTTTTTTTTTTTAAGGAGTGCCCTTTCCGATACCGATCCGATCTGGCAGAGTCGTGAAGGAAGTTCATAAACGTGGCTCCGGAAAGTCCATTCGGCGACTGCTCCTCACACCTTCACTAGGACCATTTGGATCATTTCAACTCTGGACTCGTCGATCTCGACCGAAATGAAGCTCAAAGGCGGCTGTGAGCTCGGAAACTACCACTCCGTGACGTCACAAGGTGCAACCGGGACTCATAATAAAGGAACTCAAACGTGTGCGAATGAAACAAAACGCAATGTTGGAGACGTGTGCGGTGAAATGTTGGCAAACCATGTGTAGCCATATTTTTTGGACATTCCCCTTCGTACAATGTGTGACGGAGCAGGTCGGCCTCACCTGTTTCCTTGTTTCCTGTGCCGCCAACGCTACAGTACAAACGCGCAATAAACTTCACTTTTACCGATCCTCGGCTGCGACTCAGGGTGCACACACCTGGGAGCGACAGAACCATCCTTCAAAAACCCGCAATAATCGACCTTTTACTCACGCTCGCTCTGCCGCCTGCTCCTCATCCCGGTGCGAACTGGCCAAACCCGGACACACACGGAGCTTAAATCCTCCCACTGCTCCGGGGTCATGTGAGCGACACATGACTGGCCTGGACAATTAACTGTGTTTTATTTGTATGTGAACTGTTTTAAGTCATGTTTTAGGTCATGTTTTAGGTATGTGAACTGTTTTAAGTCATGTTTTCAAGTCAAGAGGCAGGTGGATAAAAAAAAACAAAAAAAACACACAAATTCTGACAAACTCCAAGCACTGATTATGCAAAAATGGAGCCATCAGTCAGGATTTGGTCCAGACGTTGCCTGACAGCTGCCAGGGAGACCTGCAGAGGTCTTGAAAAAGAAGAGTCAACACTGCAAATATTGACCTGTTGCTTGAACTCAGTGTAAATGTCAATAAAAGCTTTTGATGCTTATCAAATTCTTGTAATTGCATTTCAGTAAACCATAAAAACATCTGAGAAAACACCTAAAAACAACGAAGCAGCAGAGCCTGGGAAAATGTAATATTTGTGTCTTTTTCAAAAGTTTTGACCACGACTGTATTTTTTCCATGACAGACGGCGTTTGATCGTCTAAAGCGATGAATTCAACAATCCTCTGTTATTTTCTTGGCCATTTCGAGGTACTTTTCTCTTCTTTGAAATGCCTCCACCGGTGTTTGCTGCTGTGGCTTTGCCGTCTTGCGCTTGTAAACTCGTCGTCAAACTCGTCCGGATGATTCTTTTGTAAGTAACGAATCAAACTGGTCGTGTTAAAGTGTTAAAGTTTGTCTGTCGCTGTTTGACTCTCGTTTTGTTGTAGTGAAAAGTCCCACACGGCGACATGGCGGCATTTTGATTTACAGCTGCCGTAAAGCGCGTAGACGCCGCAAAAAACGTGAAACTGGATCGGTTCAAATCCGATACCGTCCGATACTCATAAAAGAGCCGAATCGGGAGCCGACACAGATACTGAATTGAGACGTCGAGTAGTAGTTAGAGGATATCTTGGGATCTATCTTAAAACGGCAAAATCGCAATAAAAATACATGATTCCGCAGTTAAAGATGCACTATGTCACTTTCCTGATAGGTCTCCGTGGCGATGTTACTGCGTCGCCTGGACTGTACCACTTACAGCAGGTTTTCCTCTCTTCTATCTTGTTGTTTTTGCGGCTAAAAAACGTAAATCTGACCTGTAACTTGACGCGTTTAGTGCCAAACTGCGGAACAATAACACCTGGAGATGAGCTGAACCGTGAGCCAGAAAGTTGCTTAACGTAGCTTTAAAATACCCAAAGGGATTCTTTTGTGCTACGATTACTACGACATTAAAGACACTTTGGATAAAACAAGTGCCGTCATAATTTAACAGAGCAAAGTAAAGACAGTGACACAGTTTGGCCGTATAATCTGAAGGACAATAAAGTACAGGTTATGTTTATGGGGTAAATAAAAGAAGGGAAGAGGCCGTAAAGGCGAGAAAAGAGAGAGAAGAAAGGAGAATACATGAAAAAAGAATAATAATGCAGGTTTTTTTTTTAGTTTGGAGGAACTGTAAATGTGAAGGTGCTGAAGCAGGAAATACACAGAGTTTAAAAGGAACGAGTGAAGAGGAGAGAGGGAAGAGAGACAGAGAGAGAGAAAAGGACAGAGAGAGACAGAAAGAGAAAGAACAAGAGAGAGAGAAAAGGACAGAGAGAAAAAAGAGTGAGACACAAAGAGAAAGAGACAGAGAAAGAGGGATACAGAGAGAGTGATACAAACAGAGGGAAAGAGAGAGAGATACAGAGGGAGATACAAAGAGAGAGAGTGATGCAGAAAGAGAACGAGACAGAGAGAAAGAGAGAAGGGGACAGAGAGAGAAAGAGACAGAGAGAGGAAGAGACAGTGACAGAGAGAGAAAGAGACAGAGAGGAGACAGATCGAGAAAGAGACAGAGGAAGAGACAGAGAGAAAGAGACAGAGAAAGAAAGAGAGACAGAGAGAGACAGAGAAAGAGGGATACAGAGAGAGTGATACAAACAGAGAGAAAGAGAGAGATACAGAGAGAGAAAGAGACAGAGAGAGACAGCGAAAGAGAGAATGAGACCGAGAGAGAAAGAGACAGAGAGAAGGAGACAGAGAAAGAGACAGAGAGAAAGACAGAGAAAGAAAGAGAGAGAGAGAGACAGAGAGAGAGAGACAGAGAGAAAGAGACAGGGACAAAGAGAGAACGAGAGAGAGAAAGAAACAGGGACAAAGAGAGAAAGAGACAGAGAGAAAGACAGACAGAGAGAAAGAAAGGGGAGAGAGAGAGAGAGGGAGATGGACAAAGACAGAGAGAGAGTGAGAGAGACAGAGAGATACAGAAAGTGAGAGAGAGAGAGACTCCCACAGAGAGAGAGAGAGAGAGAGAGAAGAGGAGACAGAGGAATTGTGGGTAAAAAGGACTGAACAGGTTGTAGCCCAGTGCACTGGGGGAGTGGCCCTGGTGACATTTGTGCCGCTGATAAAAGGCCCCAGATCTGAGGAGGAAAAGAGGAAAAGAGGAAAAGAGGAGGAGGAAGAGGAAAAGAGGAGGAGGAGCCGATCAGAGAGATATGGAGCTATACTGAGAATTACTACTACTACTACTACATTCTTCAGTGTACAGAGTATTTCTAGAGCTTCTGTAACTGTGATACTGTGAACGAGCTCATAATAAGAGAAGTTGTCAAACCAAGTCACCATTTAAAACAGTTCAAATCCTACAGTTACAGCGGGACAGGATTGTATTTCGTGTTGTATTTTATTAACATTTAGCAGCGGGTAAAGCGGAAGAAAACGGATGGATGGACAATCCACTGAACAAACAGACCTGCAGTTGTGTTTTGTTTCATCCACACGTGTTCAACTCATAAAATCTGTATATTTAGGCCGAGTTCTTCTCTCACAAAACACTCTGTTCCCCTTTGTGATGTCAGGAGGTAATACAACGAACCCAACGCACCTTCACTAGAAGCATTCGGATAATTTCAGCCCTGGAATTACCGATCAGCACTGAATAAATGATTGAAAAGTAGCTGTTAACTTGAAATGATCTCTTAATGACAAGGTGAGGTTGAGTTTTGAAGATGTAGGGCTATAAAACACAACTCCAGGCGTGTTTTCGAGGAGGAAACGGCGTTAGAACATGTCTAAAAGCTCACGAGAGAGTCCATTCTGCACGATATAGGGCCTTTAACACTCAAAGACCTACGACATCGTACACGATAACGAGGAATATGTTTTCTATAACCGCGCAGAACTTTCTAATTATAAAAGACAGAAACTTCCTTTTCCCCTCTGAAAGTGCAGACATAGAGGTTTCTGTACATTTCTGCGGCTTTATCCTACGTCACACTCACGCTGTGTGATGACGTGAGCAAAACGAGTGTCCAACAGGAACTTTGTTTTCCCCAAACTCATGCGCTCCGTCCATTTTGATCGAGCCAAACTTTGCCAAAGAGTGAAGTGAGTCAAGATGGTTGACTCCTGTTGAGCGATTATGTTTATACTAATTGAAAAAGCTGCTCTAAGTGCAGTTTTTTCTCAAATAAATGGCAAATTATGCATCTTTGTGTGCGTAATTGCACATCCCTTTGCTATTTTTTATTTGACAGGTTTATTTCAGTCAAAATGAACAAATCCAAATGTGATAAACACCAGGGAAATGCAGAAGTGCTGTGGCTCTGGCCCTGGACCTGACAGGAGCTGTTTCCAGGACTGGACCAGGAAAGTAATGGAGCGATTACACTTTTTTTGTTTTTAGGGCAATAAGGAGATTTTTAATTTATTTACAGACTTGATATTTTGCATATATATTTGGCCCTAAATTAATCATTTTTTATGTCCAAAAAGTTGTTTCTACATGTTTGCTGTGCATTTTGTATAAAAGAGTGGGAATTTTATTTTATGTTTTTTTTTTTTTTCCATCTCTATTTCTGGTCCTGTAGCTTTTATCACAGCCTCATGACACAACTACAGCAGCAGATTGTGAAATAACAGGTTGGACTGAACAAAAGGAGGTAGAACACTTCATTATGGGGTAAAAGGGGCAGTTTTAAAAGCAAAATTAATTTTAAAAAATCCAGGCGAATGTACTAAAATTGCCCTTAGGCGCAATTTTGAGTTTCTGAAGATGTAGGTTTACAAAACACGACTCCAGGTGTGTTTCTGAGGAGGAAACGGCGTTAGAACTAAAACGTCACGAGAGAGTCCATTCTGCGCGTTCTCGGCCCTTTAAGAGACGCGTACGAGGACCTTTAAGCCGCACACGAAGCCGCAGCGCCTCGTCAGACGCTCCGACCTTCCACCCGCCGGCTCCCATTGGCCGAGCCGCCGGCGACGCCCCGCCCCCCCCGGCCCAGAGGTCTCCGGGCCGCCGCGAGCCATTTCATCCGGCTTAATCAGACGGAAACAACCAATCACGGCCGCGTCAAGGGCGCGCCGGGAAACTGACCGGAGATTTTTATTTCATTTCACGCGTGCGAAGCGAGGGATTAAGGCATTAAAATTCACCCTGTACCGAGCGGGAAGTGTAAGGAGTAGAAGACGAGGCGGGGTGGTAATTAAATGCGGGCGTGTGCGAATCGAATGGGGCTTTTATGTCAGGGGAGAACACCGGGGGGTAATTTCAATTCAGGGTCCGTCTCAGTAAATGTCAGAGCTGTGTGTTTTTAAAGTTGACAGTATCGCCGATAAGAGCGTCTGGTTGGACATAATGGTGTTAAATGAGAATCAATAAGGCCGGAGTGAAAGAACGACTCGGCTGCATGTTAAATATACGAGTGTGTGAGATATGGTCTGAGCGGCGAAGCCTGTTCGCTTTGAGGCCAGAAATGCGCCACAATCATTCGTTTTTTTCAGAATAAAACCTAAAAAAATTAGAAAATGAAAACACAGCTCTTATCGTCATTATTTGTCTCTAAAGCCAAAATGAAAAAAAAAAAAAAAAAAAATGATAAAGATTAGTTTTTTTTCAGTTTTCCATTTTGTGCTTAAATGAATAATGGAAAAAAACAGATAATGGCCTTTTCACCAGGGCTAAACCAGGACTAAGCCAGGACTAAACCAGAGCTAAACCAGGACTAAGCCAGGACTAAACCAGAGCTAAACCAGGACTAAGCCAGGACTAAACCAGAGCTAAACCAGGACTAAACCAGAGCTAAACCAGGACTAAACCAGAGCTAAACCAGGACTAAGCCAGGACTAAACCAGAGCTAAACCAGGACTAAGCCAGGACTAAACCAGAGCTAAACCAGGACTAAACCAGGGCTAAACCAGGACTAAACCAGAGCTAAACCAGGACTAAGCCAGGACTAAACCAGAGCTAAACCAGGACTAAACCAGAGCTAAACCAGGACTAAACCAGAGCTAAACCAGAGCTAAACCAGGACTAAGCCAGGACTAAGCCAGGACTAAACCAGGACTAAACCAGGACTAAGCCAGGACTACACCAGGGCTAAACCAGGACTAAACCAGGACTAAACCATGATTAAACCAGGATAGAACCAGGACAAAACCAGAACTAAACCAGGACTAAACCATGATTAAACCACGACAGAACCAGGACAAAACCAGGACTAAACCAGGACTAAACCAGGACCAAACCATGATTAAACCAGGACCAAACCATGATTAAACCAGGACTAAACCGGGACTAAACCGGGGCTAAACCAGGGCTAAACCAGAACTAAACCAAGACTAAACCAGGGCTAAACCAGGACTAAACCAGGGCTAAACCAGGGCTAAACCAGGGCTAAACCAGGACTAAACCAGGACTAAACCAGGGGGGTCCTGGTTCAGTCCTGGTCTTGTGGATTATGGGAGAAACACATCCTTATAAGCAGTAAAATGAGAGAAACTGATCATTTTGCGGTGGTCTCTTTTTTCCAGAGCTGCATGTGCTTTTAAGAGTCAAAAACACAATAATTAGTCGGTAAATAGCGTTGCCTCCCCGCAGATCTGACCCGTAACGTCGCCTACAGCTGAGACAAAGAGGTTTAATGCACCAGACAAAGCGATAACAACACTAAATGAGACGGTGAGTCCAAACTTTCGTCGGGTTTATCCATTTCTCCCGACGCAAAACAAACAACTTCAGCCCCGGAGTCAAAGGGAAAGTGTCAGACTCATTGGCCCAAACCTGTAGGGAAAATGTTTGGAAGAAATGCCAATAACTCAAGAATATATGAGGCCGACTAAACGCTGCCAAACGTCCTGACACAAACCTGGCTCCACCCGACGGATCACAAACAATATTTAAAGCGGCTGCAAAAGAACAGCGCTCGTTTCCCTCGCCGCATAAATCAACCGTATACTTTTTTTCTCCTTTTTTTTTTTACAAGTTGTAGAGTTGTTGTTATAAAGTCGTAGAATATAAAAAGTCGAGTTCGGGAGTGTTTCAAAACGATGCCTAAACGTGGAAAATGAGAAGGGACAGAGAAAAAAGTTATAAATGGACCGGAAGCGAACGAACGAATCTGGCAAAACTTCACAAATACGGCAGTGTGATTGACAGGTGGGTTAAACCAATCAGAGAGCGGCGTGGTCCCTTCGCGTCAAAACGTCCTGAACTCTTTATTTCTCCCTCGCTCTTTTTCTTTTTGTCTCTCTGTCTCTACTAACCCTTCGTCTCTCTCTCTATTTCTCTCTTCCTCTCTCTATTTCTCTCTCTCTCCTTCCCCTCTCTCTCTCTTCCTCCCTCTCCTCCTCGCTCTCTGCCTTTCTTTCCGCCCTCCCTTTCCTCTCTATCTCTTTCTCCCCTCTCTCCCTTCCTCTCTCTCCCCTCTCTCTTTCCTCTCTCCCTCCCTCTTCCCCCTGCCCTTTCTCCCTCCCTCTCCCTCTCTTCCTCTCTCTCCCTGTGTCTCTCCCCTTCTTTCCATCCCTCCCTCTCTATCTCCCCTCTCACTCTCTTCCACTCACTCTCTCTCATTCTCCCCCTCTTTCTCCCTCCCTTTCCTCGCTATCTCTTTCTCTCTCCCCTCTCTCTTTCTTTCCCTCTCTCACTCCCTCTCCCCCCTGCCCTTTCTCCCTCTCCCACCCTCTTTCTCCTCCTCTCTCTCCTCTCTATCTTTTTACTTAATAAGATGAGATTTTTTTTACTTGTTTCAAGATGTTTCATCCTGATTTATCTTATGTAGATATTAAACTTCTTCTAAGCACTTTTTATATTAACTCAGTCCAGGTTAAGCCTCTTTAACTTCCTTCTCAAACCAATAAGGTGAAAAATCTTGCCATAAATACTTGAAACTCGTGTTTTCTGCTTAGAACAAGATTCATATTTCGTCTTGTTTTTAGAAAACTTGGTAAGTGAAAATGTCTGACTGCACTGGCAGAAAATTTCACTTAAAAAAGGGCATTTTTACCTCAAAATTGGTATTTTTTCTTATTTTTTTATAGGCCTTTTTTGCAGTGTATTTGAGTATTTGATCCAAATGAATCTAAAATGAGCCTCGCCCCTGCACAGATCTAACGCATAAGCGGCTCTTGAGGTCAAAATAAGTCCCCTGTGTTCTGTCTGCATCTGATTTCAATGCGTTTTAATGTCCGAGAGGTCATCAGGAAGTGTGCAGTTAGCATGATAGTTGTCGTTAGCTTAGCCGTGAGAACAAAACTGACGTGTGAGGGCTGTGAAATCTGTGATCGTAGTGAACCATGAGGACGCTCCGAGTGCAGGAAGTAAATAAGGAGTGACTCTGGATCAGTGCAAACTCTTCTTCCTGTTTTTAAGACGGATAAAACGAGGGAGAGACACAAACGAAGAACAAAATCAATAAAACTAATCAAAACAAGTGCGAAATGAGAGTTAAAATCTGCAGTTTTTCTTCTGTGCAGCAGAGGAGGAGAAAACCCAGAGGGTCTGAGGACTGAAGGAGGGAAAAGACTGACAACTTATCCTCCTATAGGCCCGGAGAGAGGGAGGAGGGAGAGAGGGAGAGAGGGAGGAGGAGGGAGGGAGGAGGGAGAGAGGGAGGAGGGAGGAGGGAGAGAGGGAGGAGGGGAGAGAGGGAGGGAGGAGGGAGGAGGGAGGAGGGAGGGAGGAGGGAGAGAGGGAGGGAGGGAAGGAGGGAGAGAGGGAGGGAGGAGGGAGGAGGGGAGAGGGGGAGGGAGGGAGGAGGGAGAGAGGGAGAGAGGGAGGGAGGGAGGGGGAGAGAGGGAGGGAGAGAGGGAGGACAGAGAGAGAGAGGGGGAGAGAGAGAGGGAGGAGGGAGAGAGGGAGGGAGAGAAAGAGGAGGGAGAGAGGGAGAGAGGAAGAGAGGGAGGAGGGAGAGAGGGAGGGAGAGAGGGAGGAGAGAGAGAGAGAGGGAGAGAGAGAGGGAGGAGGGAGAGAGGGAGGGAGGGAGGGAGGGAGGAGGGAGGGAGGGAGGGAGGAGGGAGGAGGAGGGAGAGAGGGAGGAGGGAGAGAGGAGAGAGGAGGAAGGGAGAGAGGAGGGAGAGAAGGAGGAGGGAGAGAGGAGGGAGGGAGGGAGGAGGGAGAGAGGAGAGGGGAAGGAAGAGAGGAGGGAGGAGGGAGGGAGGAGGAAGAGAGGAGGGAGGGAGGAGGGAGGAGAGGAAGAGGAAGGAGAGAAGGAGGGAGGAGAGAAAGAGGAAGGAGAGAAGGAGGGAGGAGAGAAAGAGGACGAGTGCATGTGTAAGAATGTGTTCACCGTTACAACAGGCGGCGAGTGTCACGATCGATAAACTCACAGTTGTTTACAGCAGCGACAATACGCAGAGAAAATATGAAAACACACAGAGCAAACCCACTGCAGCTCTGCCCGGAATGTTCCGCAGTGCAACTTTAAACACAGATCACCCTGTTCCCTTTTATTGCTCTGAAAATGCTAAATTAAAGAGCCCGTTTTACACTGTCGCCTTATGCCTGTGATGATAACGTCGTTTCCTCGTCACAAACGGACCTGGAGCTGTGGTTTCTGTTTCGTTCTCACACGTTTATCGCACAAACTCGGCGCATTTACGTAAAAATATCTGCCAGAGCGGTGAGATTTTTGTGCTTAAAATATGAAAACACATCTTGCTGCACTTAAAATAAGAAAAAACAACAACTTTTTGCACTTGAAATAAGGAATAAAATGAAATGTTGCTTGAATTAAGATAAAAAACACTTATTCCCCTGGCAGAACATTTCACTTGTTAAGCTGAATCTGCTCAAATAAAGTAAAATTTTCTTGACTTAAGTCATTTTAACTCACCTAGAATTAGTTTTTTCTAGTGTGAGTTGAACTTTAAATAAATCTCCTGGTGTGGATCCAGCTTTTCCAGATTCCCCACTTCTATGAGTACAATTTTCACTCATTTTTCCCCATAAATTTTCCGAAAAAAGTGTGTAAAATCCTTCAGTTTTCCAGGTCGAACCCACGGTAAAGGAGAAATTCAATTTGTCAACTGGACAGAAGTTTATTTTGTACATTTTGCTGCTCATCGAAGCTGCAAAACGACCAAAATAAACATTTGTCCAGTTGATAAATTGAGTTTCCCCTTTGACTCGAAAAATGAAAAAAGGTTTTGCAAACTCATCTGTCTTCTAAGATCTATAATTTGACTTAAAATCTGTTTCCCAAACTTTATAAACCACCAAGTTATTAAAACATTTCCCTGAACCTTTTAAAGATTTAAATGTTTTCTGACAAAACACAACTCCAGGTCTGTTTTTGTGGAGGTAACAACATTATAACACGACTTAAAGCTTAAAAAAAGCTTTTCTTTGTATTATCGTGTTATTTTATGTTGCGATTAGGCTACAGCTCAATATAAATGTCCGGTGGAAGAAAGCGCCTCCACGAGCGACAGAACCCGACGCAAAAAACGTGTAAAAGTGTCGAGGAAAGGCTGTTGTCGCTTCGTTCGCTCGTGTAAACACAGGAAAAGGCGGCGAACGCAAAGCCGCAGCGTCCAGAACCGACTCTCCCGACGCCACTTCCTGCCGGAGACTACTGTTCAGAGCCAAAGTGAAGGAGAGGAGGAGGGAGAGAGGGAGAGAGGGAGAGAGGAGGAGAGGGGGGGAAGAAAGGAGGAGGAAAAGAGCCAAGGTGAGAGAAAGAGACGAGCTTCAGGCGGGAGTTTGTGTTCAGAGAGGAGGAGGAAGAGAGAGAAAGAGAGGAGGAGAAGAGGGGGAGAGGGGGAGAGAGGCGGGAGTAAGAGAGGGAGAGGTAGAGAGGAGAAGAAAGAGAGAGAGAAAGAGAGGAGGACAAGAGGAGGAAGAGAGGGAGAGAGGCAGGAGGGGAGAAAGAGAGAGGAAGAGGTAGAGAGGGGGAGGAAAGAGAGGAAAAGAGAGAGGGGAGAGGGGCGAAGGGGGAGGAAAGAGAGGAAGAGGTAGAGAGGGGGAGGAAGAGAGGAAGAGGTAGAGAGGGGGAGGAAGAGAGGAAGAGGTAGAGAGGGGGAGGAAAGAGAGGAAGAGGTAGAGAGGGGGAGGAAGAGAGGAAAAGAGAGAGAGGAGAGGGGCGAAGGGGGAGAAAGAGAGAGGAAGAGGTAGAGAGGGGGAGGAAAGAGAGGAAGAGGTAGAGAGGGGGAGGAAAGAGAGGAAAAGAGAGAGGGGGAGAGAGAGACGGGGGGAGAAAGCGAACCAATGTGAGAGAAAGAGACGAGCTGTGTGTTCAGAGAGGAGGAGAAGAGGGAGAGGGAGAGAGGGGGAGAAAGAGATTAGAAGAGAGAGAGAGGAGAAGAGAGAGAGGGGGAAGTAAGTAAGTATGTGGTTTACTGTCAATGTTGACAAGAGTAGAGAGAGAGAAAGAAAGGGGGAGGAAGAGGGGGTGAGAAAGAGGGGGAGGGGAGAGAAGATGAGAAGGAGCAAGGTGGAGAGAGAGAAAGAAGGGGAGGGAGAGCGGTAGAGACGGGGCAACAAGAGGGGGAGAGAGCGCGAATGAGAGAGAGAATTAATAGGAGGAGAGGGAGAAAAAGAGAGAGAGAATTAGGTGGAGGAAGAGGAGGGGAGGAAGAGGTAGAAAGAGGGGCAACAAGAGAGATGAAAGAGAGGGAGGAGGAGGAAGAGAGAGAGACACGGAGAGAGGGGAAGAGCAAAAGAGGGAGAGAGGGGGAAAGAGAGCTACAGAGAGAGGGAGAGAGAAGGGGAGAGGGAAAGAGGGGAAGGGAGAGAGAGAGAGAGAGAAGGAGATTGGGAGAGCGGGAGAGTGAGAGTGAGCGACATAGGGAAAAAGAGAAGGGAGAGAGAGAGGGAGAGGAAAAAAGAAAGAGAGGAGGAGACTGGGAGAGTGACACAAAGGGAAAACGAGGGGGAGGGAGAGAGAAAGGGAAGAATAGAGAGGGGTAAAGAAAGGAGGAGAGAAAGGGAGAAAAAGAGAGATGGATGGAGATAAAAAGAGGGAAAGGGAAGCGGAAAAGTGGTTCTGTCTGATCTACACACAGATACGAGCGGCAGAATGAACCGAAAATTAGCAAATCTCATCACATCACAAGAAAAACACCCCGAACCTCCACAATTTTACGAAGGAAAAAGCCCCAAAATGCGCAGTTCCGGCTTGAACATACAGAACGTCACATTTATGGTGAGCGTGGTGTGTTCTTACCGCAGCACGCAGGAGTAGTAGCCCTCGTCCTGCAGCTCCGCCGGCCTGAACCAGATGGCGTCCTCCTCTTTGCTCATGCGCGTCCCGTCGAAGCTGATGGGCTCCTCGAAGTCCCCGTGCCCGGCGCTCTTGTACCACATGAGGCTGAGGCCCGAGCTCTGCGCCAGGCTGTAGTTGGCCCGGATGTAGCCGTAGAAGAGGGCGCAGCGGATCCGAACGGGCTCCCCCAGCAGCGCCTGGTACCGTTTGTAGTCCACGGACCAGTCGGTGCAGCCCTCCACTGAAACCAGGGCAAACGGTTAGGATTTAACACAGAACCGGCCAAACTGTGAGCATCACAGGCGTCTTTTCTGTTTCTATTGTCCGTGTGTATTGTCCCCCCCCAAATTTGACCTCCTGTAACTCTGCAAACTCACAGGTCCCGTGTGAACACTCGTGTCTGCGATTGACCCCCTTTTACGTCAGCGCGTCGACTCTAATCGAGATGGAAAACGTCTCTGCAGGTCTCTCCAGGTCCAAACACAAAAACACAAACCAAAGCCCGAATCACACGGGATAAACGTGACCGGGGGACGTCTGGTAATTTGCAAAGCACAGCCCCGTCTCTGAGTTACTTACAGGGGGACACGGGACACACAAAGTCTGTAAATGACTCGACTTTTTTGACTAAAAGAAAAAAGAAAGACGTACACTGCAAAAAAGGCCAATCAAAAATAAGAAAAAAATTTAAATTTTGAGGTAAAAATGCCCCATTTTAAGTGAAATTATCTCCTAGTGCAGTAAGAAAGTTCCACTTAAAGTTCCACTCCAAGTTTTCTTAAAACAAGACAAAATACAAATCTTGTTCTAAGCAGAAAACACGAGTTTCAAGTATTTATGGCAAGATTTTTCACCTTTTTTCACCTATTGGTTTGAGAAGGAAGTTAAAGAGGCTTAACCTGGACTGATTTAATATAAAAAGTGCTCAGAATAAGTTTAATATGTAGATAAGATATATCAGGATGTTAATATCTTGAAACAAGGAAAAATATCTCATCTTATTAAGTAAAAACATCTTAAAATTGATCTTTTAAGTCAGTTTATGCTAGAAAATCCTTTTTTGCAGTGTAGAAAAGGTGCAAACACTGAACTCCAGATTCACACGGGACGAATATTATCAACGTACGTCTGTGTTTGGTGGAATTTTTAATTTACAAATGACAGAAATGGCGCATTCGCACGGGATAAAGATCTCAGGCGTCCTCCACGATTATTACAAATCACCAAAGGTCCAAAGGTAAAACTAATCCCGAGAGAAGAGAGTTTAAATCAACAATATTTATTCTCCACCGACTCTAATCCAGGCTTTTCCAGAATAAAGTCCCTAAAAAGAGAACACAAAGTACACAAAAAACTCAGATGTCATTGGGTAATTTCAATTTTACAGATGTTCCTGTGTCAAATGAATCCCACACAAACAGGATTATAGGTGTAACTTTCTGCTTTGGTTTAGTCCTGGTCTAGTCCAGGTTTAGTTTTGGGTTTAGTCCTGATCGTGATGGGGTGAAACAAGCCATGAACATATCGAGCTCTAAACCAAAATCTAAGCTAAAATACAGGGCCCAACAAGGAAGTAAAACTGTAAACCAACATTTAAAAACCAGCCCTGATATGCAGTAAACGTTTAAAGGTCCGATATTACACAAAATTGACTCTTTGAAGCTTTAAATCATGTTATAAAGTTGTTTCCTCATCAAAAACACACCATTCATTTCATTTCAATAGCTTGATTTGATTCAGTCTTTCTGTTTATTCTATTTCTTTGTATTTAGGATTAGAATTAATTGAATTGTTTGCATCATTGTCCATTTTTGTACGCCATTTTTATGCTTTTTGTATCGTTCTTTTGTTGCAAAGCGCTTTGTAATCCTCTGAATCTACAAATCCTCTAATCGTTTGAGAGAAAAACTCAGCCTAAATATGCAGGTGTGTGTGTTAAACAGGTGTGAATGAAACGAAACACGACTCCGGGTCTGTTTGCAGAGTAATAACACAGTTTAAGCTCCGGCGCTGTCCATGGTGCTGAGACGTGAATGGGACTTCTCCATTGAAATCAGAGAGTATACAAAGACAGTGTAGATTTTCTGTAGCTGTTTTTAGCCCGAGGTGTGAACCAAAGAGATAAAGCGAAGCAGATGGACTCCTTTCTCCTTTTTACTATTTCTCGTCGCATCTATAACTCCCACATAATGTCTCTAGTCACAAAACATTTAAGATCTTAATTTTAGCATCAGAGAAAGACACTGTTTTACATATGCAAAGCTCCACTCCCATCTGCGCCTTCACTCAGCTTCGCTTCTATAATTATTCGGACTTCAGACAACAGAGATGCATCAATATAATGGGGTTGATATTCATGATTAATCGGGATTTAATTGAAATCGCAATTTGAATGGACACAAAGGCGGCAGTTTTTAAAGTACCATTGTTTCCTTCACAACAAAACAACAAAATATGACGTCTAATATTAATTTTAACTTATTTACATCTTTTCAGCATCGTGCATGTTTATTTTGTGTAAGAAAATTGGCCGGAAAACTATTTTTGTGAGTGAATAAAGAGATATTATGATGTATGTAAATAATGGAGAGGATATTTGAGATTATAGAACTGCAAGATTAATCGTGTCTGAACTGAAATCACAACTTGAATCACAATGGACACAATTAGCCCAGCCCAAAAGCAGCTATTTTTAAAGTACCGTCGTTTCCTTCACAGCAAAACAACAACAAAATACAGTGTCTAATACTTAATTACTCACTAAATTCTTTCTTTTTTACTTTTTTTTCTACAGAATCTTGTATTTATCCACTTGTTTTGGAAAACTGGAAATGGGAAAACTGGTCAGAAAACTGTTTTTGTCAGCGAATAAAGAGATAGTATTATGACTTTAAAAAAATTATACATAACAAAAACAAAAATAGACGGAAAAAACACGGAAAAAACAGACAAAAAAGCTCCCAGAACCAAACCCTCTGTACACAGTAACGTATTTATTCCTTATACTATGATATGACTTGGTTTGGTGAGACAGTATCTTACTTATTTACTTATTTACTCATTTATTTCTTTTTTCCCGCAGAATCTCGCATTTATTTATGTATTTTGTATAGGAAAATTGACCAGAAAACTGTTTTTGTGAGCGAATAAAGTGATATTATTTTGTTTTTTTGTTTTATTATACATAAAGAAAACTAAAATTGACCAAAAAAAGCTCCCACATCCAACTTCCCTCTCTACTTGGCTTATTTACTTATTTATTTCCTTTTTTTGCCCCAGAATCTTGCATTTATTTATTTATTTTGCAAAGGAAAACTGGTCAGAAAACTGTTTTTGTGGCCGAATAAAGTGATATTATGGGGTTTTTTGTTTTATTATACATAATAAAAACAAAAATAGACCAAAAACAAACAAAAAACGTCCTCTTTCTCCACACTGTAAGATATTTATTCCTTATCCTGTTATGACTTTCTTATTTACGTACTCGTTTCTTTCTTTTTTCTACATAATCTTGTATTTATTTTGTGTAGGAACATTGGTCAGAAAACTGTTTTTGTGAGCGAATAAAGAGATATTATCAGGACTTTTTAATTAAACATAACAGAAACCGAAGACCAAACAAAACAAACACATAAACGCACTTATTTCTTATACTCATTTCTTTGTTTTTTCTCCAAAATCTTGTATTTATTTAATTATTTTGTGTAGGAAAACTGCTTTTTTGTGAGTAAATGAATAGATTAATACATTTTTTGATTATATTTAACAAAAACAAAATAACAAAAGAGAAAAAAATAAATAAAACTCCCACAACTTATCCCTCGTTCCACACTGTGACTTACTTAATTATATAGATGGTACTTGTAGCAGACAAATTGCATTTTTAGTACCATAATTTCCTCCACAAACCGAAAATCTCCTCTTATTCTGCATAAAAACGGCAAAATCTGTAGTGTAGATCAGCACAGATGTTCTGAAATGTGATTTTTGTGTTAGTTTAGGTCAGATTTCAGGGGGTTTTTGTACATTTTTTTGGTTTTCAAACGTGAACTTTGAACAGAACGATATTTTTTCCCCACATTTTGCAGCCCTTTTTCGTACTTGGTTTGGCGGGACAGCGTCTGCGGTGAATATCGATCGTAGTTGGCGTCGGCGTTCAGTTTTCAGTGATATATTTTAGAGTAAAACGTCGTCTAACCTCTCAAACTTTTCTTACATTTGGGCGAATCTTTCCGACTTCCCGTTTCTCGACTCGAGCTCTTAAAAACATCTGGCGATCGCAGCTGCCGCCGCCTCGACAGCCCAGCGCTAATTGAGTCTCCATAAATGTTTTATTTACCCAAGATGCAATGCGGCAGGCGAACGGGGGAAGAGGGGGGGTGTTAGGTCCGTGGTTGCCGTGGGTTACGGGTCGATTACGCGGCACGTCCATGGTCAATTACACGAGCTGATAACTGCGATTTACGAGAAAAATCCATGTGTAAAACTCAACTGTGCCTTTTATTTTGCCTTTAAAGATGCATTATGGAACTTTTCAGGTGTTGGAATCAGGCCAAGTTACAGGTAAGATCTGTGGAGAGGTGCGCATGTTTGTTTTTCCAGTAAAAACATATGTAAATGGATAAATACAGACACGTTTAATGGCACACTGTGGGACATTTTTAAAAAAATACAGAAAAAACTGAAAATTATATAGAAAAAAATGAAAAAATAATTTGTGTAGAAAAAAATTTCAAAAGTTGAAAAAAATGGAAAATAAACAGAATAAATTGAAAAAAATTGACAAAGCTAACAAAAAATGTACTGAAAAAATTTTTGCATATAAATTTTTTTATCTACGGAAACAAAAACTAAACATTTTATAGACGAAAACAAAAAAATTGTACAGAAAAAATTTTATAAAAAAAAACAATTATATAAAAAAAATGTGAAAAAAATTGACATTTCAGGCGAAGCAAAGCTGTTTCCATGGAGACAAAAGTTGAGATTACAAAAGTTAAGACGCACTATGTCACTTTTTCGATGGACCAGCTGCCCGTTGCCATGGAGATGTTATTGCTTTCCCCTGTATGGTAGTAGTTTATGTAGTAGTAGTAGTATAGTTTATATTTTATGCACTTCAGCGCTTTGATTTTAAAGCTGCACTGCGTAACTTTCTCTGAGACATGGAGACGCCGTTGCTTATCTTAAAATGCTCCGCAGTGTGGCATTAAACGGCTCTGTTTTGCATTCACTAGACTGCGGAACATTCCAGCTAAAGCAATGGGACAAAATAATCCCGGAGACAACGCATCAGAAAATGGCGTGATATTTTTGGTTGGGGGTCCGTCGCCTGCTTGTCTCTATGGATACGTCATTGCTCTGCCTGGAATGTTCCGCAGTGCGACTTTAAACAGCTCAACTTTACATTTATTCACTCAAAGGTGGTTTTATAGCTCAAAAATACCTAGAACATTCCAGATAAAGCGATGAGACAAAATAATCATGGAGAAAAACCATCAGAAAATAGCGTGATATGGGCCCTTTAAAGCTTCACTGTGTAACTTTTCGGGTGGGGGTCCGTCACCTGCTTGTTTCTATGGATACGTCACTTCTCTGCTTTGAATATTCCACAGCTCTACTTTACGTTTATTCAATTACAGGTGGTTTTACAGCTCAAAAACACCTCGTAAAACAGGCGTTCCGACTGTGAGCGGGGTCGCCTCTCCACGGATCTGACCTGTGACTGGGTCTGATTTGGTCTCCATGACGACAGGAAGGGATCCTCCACCAGAAAAGTTACACAATGCACCTTTAAAGCTCATGAGAGTCAATTTTGCATCGTATAGGAGCTAAAATAATGGTTATAATTGGATTTGTGTTTTTTGTGCTATTTCCTTGGAGAACGGTGAGTTTGAGCGTTTTTTAATATATTTTTTTAAATTTCTTTTAGTTGGGAAACAAAGCACTCCACTTTTCTTAGATATATTTCACTGAGCACGTTTGAAATATTACCTTTTGTTTCTCATTTCCCCCACAAAAGCTCTGGCGCACTTCGGATAAAACTAAAAGCGTGACCCTTTCCAGTTTCCCTCTCATTTGTTTAATTAGTCTCGCCTTGAGGAAGAAAAACAGGCGGAAACAAAAAGAAAAAAAAAGGAAAAGAAAGAAAAGAAAAAGGAAAACGAACCAATCCTTCACTGTTACCGCGGCAACGGCATGGGTCCCTCCACACTTATCAGCGACGCGTTAATGAGTTTGTACTTTAAGGTTTCGGCTTTAAGGTGGGCGCCGAAAACAGTCTCAAAACATCTCAAAACGAAGTCGCTTCTTGACGGAAAGTGTGAAGTTTATCGAATCGGGGAAGTGCGAAAGGTCGCGGAGAAGATTGTTGGACTGAAGTGCGCGAGCGACGGACAAGAGGCGATTCGCTAAAGACGCTGTCGACTAAACGGGGAAAACATTGTGATGTGGAAACGAGAGGGTTTGAAGAGACGTTTATTTGATGAGCGTCGCTGAACAGAATTATCTTAGTGGCGGAACGGTGGCTGAGTGGAAACACTCAGGCCTCACAGCAAGAAGGTTGCGGGTTCGATCCCCGGGTCGCCCGGGCCTTTTTGTGTGGAGTTTGCATGTTCTCCCCGTGTCTGAATAGGTTTCCTCCGGGTGCTCCGGTTTCCCCCATCAACCCAAAACATGCAGCACCTATGAACTAACATCAAGGACCATGTTGTCCACCCTCCTGTGGGCTCACCACCTGCAGAGGGGTTCATAGGGGGGGGTCAGGTGCTATGAGTATTGGGCAGCAAACTGCCCCCGCGACCCAGCCGGATTAAGCGGGAGAAGATGGATGGATGGATTTAAGTTTGAAGTGTGTTAGAGCTTAAAGGGACTGTGGAAATTAGAGCGAAAAAATATAGAAAATTGTGAAGAAAAAGCTAAAAATAACAGAGTAGCAAAAAATGGAAAATAAACATAGAAAATTTTTGAAAAAAATAGAAAAAACTGAACAAAATTTAAAATATTTTACTGAAAAAAAACTGTATAGAATTTTTTTTTAATCTATAGAAACAAAAACTAAACATTTTATAGACAAAAAAGTCTAGAAAAAAACAAAAAACTGTACAGAAAAAAACAAAAAAATGTATAAAAAGCAATAAAATAACTATATATAAAAAAGCATTCAAAAATGGAAATTGTATTTAAAAAAAGCCTAGAAAAAAACAAAAAAATGTACAGAAAAAAACAAAAAAATAAACATTTTATAGACAAAAACAAAAAAGTCTTGGGGGAAAAAATACAGAAAAAACAGAAAATTGTATAGAAAAAAGTTTTTCTTTTTTTTTTTTTTTTAAATCTATAGAAACAAAAACTAAACATTTATACGGTTCATATGTTTAATGCCGTACTTTGGAACATTCCCGGAAACCCTGACCCAGGTGAAGCAACAGGCAGTGGTGTAACCTGAACCAGAAAAGCTGCACAATGCACCTTTAAACACCTTAACAAATAAAGGGCCTATAATGATTTAACATTACAACTCCACATTCATCTAGAGTGAAAACACCCAAAGTTGTGCAGGGTTATTAGTCGATTTCCCATAATGCATTGCAGGGACGGCCCGGTAAAGCCCGTGTATTGTTCTGTGTAATGGGGTCTATATGTCACCCGCACTGTGGACTTCGGAGGCCTTTAAACTCGCTTCACGTGGATCTGCGCTCGTTAAACTTTCGCCTGCTGCTTCAAAGATGCACTGTGGAACTTTTCCCCTGGGGGGGGTTCGGCCACCTGCTCGTCACCATGGAGATACTGTTTTATTTCACCGCAAAAAACAAAATCTGGTCACATTAGGATGACTTGCATTAGCGTTGTAGCGTCCTTTACTCCACTTCACTTGTCAAGTGGAATCTGCTCAAATAAAGTAAAATATTCTTAATTTAAGTCTTTTTAACTCACCTGGATATTGTTTTTTCCCAGTGTCGCACTACAAAAAAGGATTTTCTAGAAAACTGACTTGAATTAAGCAGATTCATCTTAAGAGACCAATTTTAAGATTTTTTTTTACTTGTTTCAAGATATTTCATCCTGATTTATCTTATCTCAATATTACAACTTATTCTAAGCACTTTTTATATTAACTCAGTCCAGGTTAAGCCTCTTTAACTTCCTTCTCAAACCAATGAGGTGAAAAATCTTACTGGTTAAATACTTGAAAACTCGTGTTTTCTGCTTAGAACAAGATTCGTATTTCGTCTTGTTTTGAGAAAACTTGGTAAGTGAAAATTTCTTACTGCACTGGCAGTAATTTCATTTAAATGGGGCATTTTTACCTCAAAATTTGTATTTTTTCTTATTTTCTGATAGGCCTTTTTGCAGCGTGTGTTAAATCTATAAAATATGACACAAAACTGACTCTTTTGAGCTTTAAGTGGTGTTATAAAGCCGTTTCCTCCTCAAAAACACCTGGACTCGTGTTTTGTTTCCTGCACAAACGTTCTCAAAATGATTTGTCTTTCTAAACTTTTTCCTTTTGCGTTCAGTGTTTTTAAAGCACGTTGAAAATATAAAAGCACAATGAGGCGTCGACGCGGGGCCGTCCCAGCCGCCGAGCTCCGCCGCCCGACTCCCGACCCTCGCGAACCCGCCGTTACCGTGGCAAAGCGCGCGCTCTTATGCTAATGTATGCTAAGTCCGTTTTATCAGTGGCCTTTCCGCCTGATTAAAGAACACAGAGGCACTCGGGGACCCAAATGAGCACGCTAATGGGGCAATACTGTCGATAAAAGCTTGATTTTTAGTCCCGAGCGCGTTGCCGTGGTTACTCTGAACTTTTCGCGGACACAGGAAGCCGCGTTTGCAGATTAGAAACGAGTGTGAGTTTAAGTTGTCATGGCGATGTCGCTCCACCGCAGACAGACCGTGTACAGAATGTGTAAGCGGGGCTTTCGTCGAGAATGTTCCACAGTATGGCATTAATCTTAAATAAAACCACGGAGACAAGAGCACGACGGCGGCAGGACAAGCCTCAGGTAGAACGTTCCATAGTACGGCATTAAACTTTGAACCTTTATGAATAGGAGGCGTATTTAAAGAGTAAGTCGTCATGGCGATACTGTTCTGCTGGAAACAAACTGTGTGAATGTGTCAGTGGTGCCTTTACTTCCTAGAATGTTCCACAGTACGGCATTCAACTTTTAACTTTGATGAAGAAAAAGTAACCATATTGAAGACTAAAAAGTTGTCATGGTTATACTGTTCTACACAAAAACGAGAAACTAGAATGTTCCACAGTACGGCATTAAACTTTTAACTGTTATAAATAGCAGCCATATTTAAAGACTTAAATGAGTGAAGTAAGTTGCCATGGCGATATTTTATTCTGCTAGAAAAAAAACAACTGTGTGAATGTGTTAGTCGTGCCTTTTGCCCTTTGTCTCCTAGAATGTTCCACAGTACGGCATTAAACGTATCTAAAAACCCATGGAGGCAAGTGCACGACGGCAGTGTCAGGTAGAATGTTCCACAGTATGGCATTAAACTTTGAACTTTTATGAGGAATAAGTAGCCATATTTAAAGACTCGAAAGATTGATGTAAGTTGTCATGGCGATACTGTTCTACTACAAACCGTGTGAATGTGCCCGTGGTGTTTTCACCTCCTAGAATGTTCCACACTATGGCATTAAACTTTGAACTTTTATGAATAGTTGCCATATTTAAAGACTTGAAAAACTGACACAAGTTGCCATGGCGATATTTTGTTCCGCTAGAAATAAAACTGCGCGAATATGCCTTTTGCCCTTCGTCTCGTAGAATGTTCCACAGTACGGCATTAAACTTTCAGCTTTTACAAATACATGCCATATTTAAAGATGTGAAACCCTGAAGTAAGTCAGCATGGTGATATTGTTCTACTATGAACTATGAATGTGCCAGTGGTGCCTTTGCCGCCTAGAATGTTCCGCAGTGCGGCATTAAGCAATCAAATCAGTCCGAGCGTTCACAGACCCGTTTAGGCATTTGAATTTTGACAAAAAAGTGAGAGCAACTGACTGAAAAACTGTTGGCGAATGTCAGCTCACCTCTCTGCTCTTTGTGTTAAAATGAAGCCCAGATTACTGTATTTTTCGGACTATAAATCACACTTTTTTCAGGGTTTGGGTGTTTCCTGCGGCTTATACTCAGGTGCGACTTATATAAAAAAAATCACACTGACAGCCCAAAGACCAAATATATGAATCGTATATATGAATCAAAAATGAAAAAACTAATCGTTATGTTTTTCCATTTTGGTTTTAGAGACAAATAATAAAGAAAAGAGTTGTTTTTTTTTATTTTCTTATTTTTGGTTCTATATTGAAAAACGAATGATACACGGATTCTTCTCTATTGGGTTGTTTTTATTACTATAACTTCTATAACTTGCCTTTCAAGATGCAATGTTGGTTCGTAGTCTCTGATTTTATAGAATAAAAGTGCGACTTATACATGTTTTTTTCTTCTCCATTGTGCATTTTTTGGCCGGTGCGACTTATACTCCAGAAAATATGATAAATCTAACTTGAACAACATCTCCAGACACAGCAGAGCCTTCAGTTAGCACCTTGAAAACCCTACATTTTTACCACTCTGCTGCTTATGTAGCAAAACAACAACAACAACAAAAACGTTAGCCTAGCACCAGCGACCTCTCCAAATACAAGGACTGGATGGAATATTTAAACAAGGAAATGAGGAATTACATCCAAAAATGACCTTAGACTACTTAAATATTTAGCCCATGCTCTGCTTAAACATGGACAGTTTGTTGGTTTCATCGATTTCTGAGTCGTTCCTAACTTGTCGGAACAGTTTTCCTTAATTACGCACTCGATTCGCAGTTTAAAATACCGAGAGTGTTTTTGATTCCGAAACTCTGTTCACCTCATGTAAAACCCACATTCTCACCGTCGGCTTCCTCTTCTCCCTCGATCTATAAGATTATCCGTCAAACGAACGTGCCGCTCTCTCTTACTCGATCCGTGTTATACTTTTATGGAGAAAAATGTGCGCTCTCCCCCCGTACGACTGCTTATGTGGCAAAAAAAAACCCCACTTCAAACCGTGACCCGAGTCAATTTGCATAGCATTAGCCCGGAGCGGACCTATAACCCAATTTACGAGGTGACGGGCGAGCTGGAAGACATAACGTTAGCTCGGGTTTATTGTACATTGGCCTTTTAACTACAC
The DNA here is from genome assembly GCA_030686955.1 of Odontamblyopus rebecca. Classification (NCBI taxonomy): domain Eukaryota; kingdom Metazoa; phylum Chordata; class Actinopteri; order Gobiiformes; family Gobiidae; genus Odontamblyopus; species Odontamblyopus rebecca. Next base: position 6,852,006 of record CM060675.1, read on the forward strand.
ATGTATCATATAGCGACGCAGTGGTAGCTTTACTTTTACCGGCGTGTTCTCCATCCCCATTACGCGGCACCTGACAGCGGGACGGCCGAGATTTGTGGTTTACGGCGCGGCTTTTGGACGCGTATGGACCGGGGGGGTTTGGCGTACGGCGGGATTCGCGTGTAAGCGTTTTACAAATGTTAATAAAGAAAACGACATGAGGTGAGGTGTCGGCTAATGCGCGTAGGGATGATTTTATTTTATAAGACGGTTTTGGTTTTACGACGCGGTTCAAGATGAACATTTCAAACCACGAGTGTTTTAATTCATTTACTAGTCAATAAAAATCCACTAAAGCGTTATTTTTGTCATCTTTTTAGTTTTATTTTAACCTTTACAACGATTTTTTCCCATTTTGTAGATATTTTTATTTTAAAGTGTTCAGAAATAACTTATTTTTGCATTAGGTGTCCTATGTAATAAGTACTGAAAAACTGCAATTAATTAAGTAAAACCTTTACTTTGCTTAATTCAAACTCAAGTTAAAGTAAAAATCTAAAAAGCTACTCAAGTAAAATTAAAAATAACCAGTTAAAAATCTGCTTGAGTAAAAGTAAAAATCTAATCAAGTAAAAGTCAAAATTAAAAAATCTACTCAAGTAAAAGTAACCATCTAAAAATTTACTTGAGTAAAAGTAATCATCTTAAAATCTACTCAAGTACAAGTAATCATCTAAAAAAAATCTACTTGAGTAAAACTACAAGTAACCATCTAAAAATCTACTTAAGTAAAAGCAAAAATCTAGAAATCTTCTTGAGTAAAAGTACAAATCTAAAAATCTACTCAGGTAACAGTAAAAATGTAAAAATCTACACAAGTAAAAGTAAAACTCTAAAAATTTACTCACGTAAAAGTAACCATCAAAAATCTAGTGAAAAGTGAAAATAAAAATAACCATCTAAAAATCTGCTGAAGTACAAGTAATCATCTAAAAATGTACTCAAGTAAAAGTAAAAAGAACCATCTAAAAATCTACTCAAGTTGAGAAAAAGTAAAAAATAACTATCTAATAAAAATCTATGAGTAAAAGTACAAATCAAAAAATCTACTCAAGTAAAAATAAAAATAACCATCTAAAAATCTACTGAAGTACAAGTAATCATCTAAAAATCTACTCAAGTAAAAGGAAAATCTAAAAATCTACTCAAGTAAAAGTAAAAATCTAATAAAAATCTACTCGAGTAAAATTTAAAAAGTACTTCATTTAAACTGTAATTTGAGTAAAAGTGACTTAGTTCCTTTTCAGTTATTTGGTGTAAAAAAAAATCTAATCCAGCACAAGTCGTTTTCATCGACTTTTAGGTGACAAACAGTGTCTGACCCTGAGCTCTTCCTTCTGTTTATAGAACTTTATAAAACTTTAACGGCATCACAAATTTAACAAATTTAACAAACCCTAAATTATATGGTCCAACTCACGACACTACAGCTCTGTGCGATTCTGCATAATGTTATTCTCTATTTTGAACACAAATATCTGTCTGAAGTTTGCCCGAGGCTTTCCTTCTCTTTCCTCTGGAGAATTATTCATTGCACCTTCGTCTTGAATATCGACGGAGACGACCTCGATCAGCACCAGAACCATCCACATCGATCAAGACTGACTGACGGTTCTGCACAAAGACTGAATATTCCAGAGTGAAAATTTCCTTTAGTTTCCGGCGGATTGGGTTTGGTTTTTCACATTTCCTTTTTTTTTTTTTTTGTTATTAATGGCTGTCTCCACTTCCTGTTTCCGGCTGTGGACTGTGGCGCGTGGCAGAGGCGGCTCAGACCCGCCCGCGGTTTTCTGAATTCTACAACTAAAACTCTCAGACTCAATGGTCAGTTTTGTTTTTTTGTTTTTTTACACCACACCATGAACTCTGATTCCTCGTTCTGAGGTGACGAGCTAAAACCAGAACAATCTACAAACTGATCTGTCTCCTGTCCCCCTGCTCCTGTCTGCCCCCCTCAGCCAACTGCAAAGGTCACAACTAAATGGGCTCAGTCTGAACAATGGGCCTGAGACGTCCCACTCCACTATCACCTATTCACTTCAACCAGGAAGCACTTTTAAAGAGACTGAACCAGCAGCAGTGAAAGAGCCAAATGCAGAATACCACCTTAAACTTTAATTAAAATAGACTATACGTACAATCATCGAGTGTGGACGAAATTGGCTATGGGAACGTCATGGCACTTTGAAAAATAATTTAAAAAACACATACACAAATGCAGTTTGCATTAAACTCCATGACCCAACATGGTCCGACACTTCAGCAACACATGGAGGTGTACACGTCTCCATGACAACGAACAGTAAGACCAGGAACCGGCTAAACCCAGGAATAGCAAAACACCGGAAGTGGGCGGCATTTCAAACTGTTAATCATTCGCGAACTGTGTGGGACCCCAAGGCTAAACCTAAGGATCTATTAATTGATCACCTGAATATAAGAAGCTTTTTATCCAAAAGTGAGCAAATTCAACATTTATTATTGGATTCTAATATTGATCTTTTGTGCTTCGCTGAGACCTGGCTAAAACTAAACACTCCTGCAGCAGCACTGAATATTGCTGGTCACGACCTTTATAGGAGGGACAGGGAGAGTTCAAAAAAGGGAGGGGGGGTCATGGTTTATGTTAAAAAATTCCTTAAAATGTCGGCAAATACAATTTACAAAGTGCACTCAGAATGTCTAGGACTGAAGGTAGTACTCTCACCACAAATGTCCTTTGATGCTGTTGTTCTCTATCGACCCCCATCAGCTGACAACAGTTTCTATGACAACCTTGAAAAAATGATAAGCGAATGCGATCTTGAAAAGGAAGTTGTAATTATGGGGGATTTTAATATAAACTGGGAAGATAAATCCACAAGAAAAAAAACAAACAGATTACAGACAAATTCGACCTTACTCAAATTGTTTGTGGCCCCACAAGAATAACAAATTCTTCCAGCACACAAATTGACCTAATATTCACTAATAGGGCAGAAAGAATTATAAAATCGTTCAATATGTTAACAGGTGTATCTGACCACAACCTCACTCTAGTGGCCAGGAAACTTAATAAAAGGCGCTTCTACCCATCTGCGAAGTTAGGTGAAACCACTGGGATACCCAAAAGTAAATATCGGGACTTTGTTGTGGCAGCACATCACCTAAACTGGGATGACATACTGTCCGGCATTGATGGTGAGAAGGACAGTATTACATTTCAAAAAACCCTCCAAAAAACCATAGGGGACTACACTCAAAAAATCAGACTCAAACAACTACTACAACTACTCAAACACTACTTCCTGGATAAATACAGATATAATTAACCTCATGAAGGAGCTCCATGCTCTCAAAAAAGCACTAAAAACCAAAACCACTCATGAAAGAGGTCTCTTTGCCATGTTAAGAAACCGAGTAGTTAGAGCACTAAGGAAAGCTAAAGCCAGTTTCTTTCTCAATATAATCAACAACGCAAATGGGAATTCAAAATTGATATGGGATCAATTAAAGAAAATAACAGGACAGAACACAAAAGACGACAAAAACCTCGAAAACAAAATAAATGACCGACTTACAAATGACCCTCCCATTTTAGCTGATGCCTTCAATTCTTACTTCATTGAATCTGTTGCCAACATAGCGAAATGTTTTACGCCTGCAATCCCAACGACAAACACAGCGGTCTCTAACTCAATGGTTCTTTGCTTAAAACCCATCACTGAAACAGATGTATCTCAGACTATCAACACACTTGGACCATCCACATGTAAAGACATCTTTGGCATGAATGCAGTTATGCTCAAGGACATATCCACATCATCACAGCGCCTGTCACCAAACTTATTAATCTGTCCATATCTCAATGCAGTTTCCCTAGTTCGTGGAAATCCTCGGGTGTCATTCCCATATTCAAAAGTGGAGATCCGCAGTCCATGGCCAACTACAGGCCCATCAGTATTCTGACAACAGTCTCAAAAATTGCTGAAAAACTAGCAGCAAAGCAAATCACTACACATCTCAACACCGCATAAATATACTCTCCATCCCATGCAGTTTGGCTTCAGAGCCAATCACTCGACTGAAACAGCAACCTGCTACTTTACTGAAAACATCAGAGCACTGCTAGACCGGGGCGGGGTAGTTGGGGCGATATTTTTAGATTTAAAAAAGGCCTTCGACACAGTTAACCATATGATATTGCTGTCTAAACTCTGTACATTTAACTTCTCACCAGATACACTCAAATGGACTGAATCCTACCTGGCCAACCGCTCTCAACATGTCCGCATACAGTCTCAACAATCTTCAGCACTTACTCTGTCCACCGGTCTTCCTCAAGGGTCCACATTAGCGCCACTGCTATTTTCACTGTTCATTAATGATCTTCCCTCCGTTTGCAATGATGTCCATACACTAATGTACGCTGACGACACTGTAATACACGGACACACGGAAATAACATCTCACAGGTTGCTGACAAACTCACTCACTCCATGGCTCAAACCTCATCCTGGCTAAATCACTCTTGTCTCAAATTGAATACATCAAAAACAGTTGCTATGCTTTTCAGTAAATACAGTAACTCTTCCCACACAGTTCCAGACATCCTCGTCTCCGGAGAACGGCTGCAGATTGTCCCACAATACAAACACCTCGGAATATTAATTGACTCAAAACTGTCATTCAAATCTCATGTCAATAAAATTAGTAGTCATATTAAATTCAGCATTCGCAACTTCAAACGCATCCGGCATCAAATGTCCACCCAAGCAGCTAAAATGTTCATGCACTCAATGATTCTTTCCCACATTACTGTTTACCCGTCTGGTCCCTGGCAAATATCACAACACTGAAACTTCTGCAATCACTTTACAAACGAACTGTTAAAATTCTGGATATAAAACCAAACCAATTTCATCACTGTCCAATACTCCACAAACACCGGTTACTCAGCCTGGAAAACATGATCAAATACTCCAATCTCTGCTTAATTAATAAAATCATTCATGGTCTATCATCTCCACCACTCAGCCAATTTATCACCATCAGAACCTCCACCCAGAGCAGAACCAGAGGAGCCGTGAGTGGAGACTGCGTCATCCTTTTTAGGAAAAGTTTCTTTGGGCAAACAGCCTTCTCTGTTCGTGCTGCCTCTGATCAGAACCTCACACCCAAACATCAGATCCACAAACACCCACCACACTTTTAAAATACAGTTAAAACAATGGCTAATTACAAACCAGATCTGTGAACACTGACTACTTCCCTCGCTGCCCCCTGCTGGCCTCCTGCCCCTGTGTATGTGTGTATGTATTTATGTGTGTATTTATGTGTGTATGTATGTGTGTATGTATGTGTGTATTTATGTGTATGTATGCGACTGTCATAGATGTATTGTTCTCATTATGAGTGGTGATCTGTTGTTGAATGATTGTTGTGTGTCTGTCATCTATTGTAAATAGTATATTGTATATCTTTGACTGTTTCCCATCATTCTGTCTTTATTATATTGTAATTTTTACCCTTGTTTTTAGGTGACAGTGTCGACTGTCAAGGGACTACAGATGAAAAATAGCCTTTGGCTAATTCTGGCATATTTACAGAAATGTTGATTAATATGCACTGTCCCCTTAAATAAATAGATAAATAAATAACCTATCAGTCTGATTTTACTCAATAACAATGCATACTATGGTGCATACTAGGATAAGAGGAAAAGTTACATAATGCATCTTTAATCTCTCTTTGTAATGATCTGAATGTGTTTTTCCAATACACAGTGAGTTTTGTTCGCTCCCGTCGCTTTGTGCCCAGGTTCACGTTTGTTCTGTGGTCAATTTCACAGTCCAAAAACCACCATGGCCCAGACTCAGTGTGTATTTACCGGGTCGTCACACAGGGGGCAGCGAAGAGACACCAGAAATCCTGCCCAAAACAAACATGGCCGACAGAAACGCCGCCCAAAACAAACATGGCCGACAGAGGGACGTCCAGTCCAGGAGCAGCAGATCTGTTATTTCTGTTATTAGCAAAACACTCGATTTGACGGGACATTATGTGACGAATTATAACGTTGGCACAGCGGTTAAGCTTCGCCTCACAACGGGAAGGTTCTAGGTTCAATTCCTGGACAAAATAGGGAGTTTATTTGACATTTTGGCACAGGTTTACTCCCATTTTCCTTACCCCAAAAACAACGAAAATAAAGCATTGTAGTTTTAACTTACATTATAATGAGCTTTTTAGTCTTATTAACCTCTTAAACTTTGAATATTATGTAAATTTTCTGGTGAAGGGTGCGCTGAATGCTCGTCTCCATGGATGCGTTATTGCTTTTTCCTGGAATGTTACACAGTACGACATTAAAGTGCCCATTTTACGCTATTTTTTGGTTTATGTTATGGTGTATTAAGTTGTTTCCTCATCATGAACAGACCTGGAGTTGTGTTTTTTTGTTTCATTCGCACACAAATCCTGCATATTTAGGTTAAGTTCTTCCTTGTTCCACTTTGTTCCACTTTGTGATGTCATGAAGTGGTAGTTTTCGAGTTAACCGCTAACTTTTATTACCTTTACTTCAGTAAAGATTGGCAATTCCAGGGCTGAAATGATCCAAATGATTCAAGTGAAGGTGTTTGGGGTTTAAAAAACACAGTGGAGCACTTCCTGCATCACCGCATGACATCACAAGGTGGAACTTTGAGAGAAAAACGTAAATATGAAGCATTTGTGTGTTAAAACATGTGAAAGAAACAAAATAAAACACAACTCTGGGTGTGTTTGTGATGAGAAAACATCATTAAAACACAAATCAGAAAATATCGTGAAATTGTCCCTTTAAAAAACGCAATAACATCTCCTTGGCGACAAGAAAAGTCGCGTAGTGCACCTTTAAATGTGTCTTTTGAGCTTTTCCTTTGTAAAATAGTGTTGTAAATTACGCCGGTAAGATTAACCATAAACTATGTAGAGTTACGGCTCAGATCTTGGTTAAAACGTTAGGAAAGTTAAGGGAACTTATTAGGGCACTTTTAATGAGAAAACTTTGCTGATGGCCGCTGAAATGAGGCCAGAAGCGGCGAAGAAATATAAGCCATGGTCATCGAACTCTCAAAGTCAAGGCGAGGAAAGTGTTTGAAAGGAGATCTCGGTGCAAATCTATGGGATTACTTCAGCGCTCTGCGGGTTTGTTTTGCATATATAGAGGAAAAACCGCCTATAGTTCGCCAAAGCTCGTCCTTTGCAAATCAGACGACACAAAATAAGCTTTGTTTTGTCCAATAAAAGCCACTCTAATGTGTCCGTCCGTTCATTTTTGCACAAGTCTTTATGAAGTGCCACATAAATTAGTGAGGATGTTTTTCGAAGTGGTGATTACGCCTTTGGGACGGAGCGCGGGCCGTACTCCATATATGACAATTTGTTCGATATTGAAAACAAGACGGCGGTACGCTGAGTTGATAACGGCAGAGCGGTGTCTAGTCGGGTCTGCGGAGAGACGCGTAATGACAAAATCAGCGCCCAGTTTCCATTCGGCAACAGTAATATCAGGATCTAACAAATACAGCGGGAGGAACAGGCGCTAAACAATAACACAGGAGCGAGAGCAGGGTCGGAAATCAGACGCAAATCGATACTAAAACTGGTTTCGAAACTAGATCCTCGTTTTTGGCAGGTATCGATACTAAAAAAGTCTGGCAATGGTCCTAATCTTTCAAAGTTTGGTCCTGGTTTAGTTCTGCTAAGTTCTGGTTTGGTCCTGGTTTAGTGCTGTTCTGGTATAGATCTACTTTGTTCCTGGTTTAGTCCTGGTTTGGTTCTGGTTTAGTCCTGATCTGGTTTGGTCCTGGTAAGCCCTGGTTTGGTCCTGGTTTAGTCCTGTTCTAGTTTAAGCCTAGTTTGGTTCTAGTTTGATCAAGGTTTTGTTCCTGGTTTAGTCCTGCTGAGTTCCGGTTTGGTTCTTGTTTAGTCCTGATCTGGTTTGGTCCTGGTTTGGTACCGCTCAGTTCTGGTTAAGATCTAGTTTGGTCCTGGTTCTGGATTAGTCCTGGTTTAGTCCTGTTCTGTTTAGATCTAGTTTGATCCTGGTTTTGTTTCTGGTTTAGTCTTGCTAAGTTCTGGTTTGGTCCTGGTTTGTTCCTGGCTCTGGTCCTGGTTTAGTCCTGCTAAATTCTGTTTTGGTCCTGGATTAGTCCTGATCTGGTTTGGCCCTGGTTCAGTCCTGTTCTGGTTTAGATCTGGTTTGATTCTGGTTTTGTTCCTAGTTTAGTCCTGTTGAGTTTCGGTTTGGTTCTGGTTTAGTCCTGATCTGGTTTGGTCCTGCTAAGTTCTGGTTTGGTCCTGGTTTGGTCCTAGTTTGATCCTGGTTTTGTTCCTGGTTTAGTCCTGCTAAATCCTGGTTTGGTTCTGGTTTAGTCCTGATCTGGTTTGGTCCTGCTAAGTTCTGGTTTGGTTCTGGTTTCGTCCTGGTTCTGGTTTTGTCCTGGTTTAGTCCTGTTCTGGTTTAGATCTGGTTTGGTCCTGGTTTAGTCTTGTTTTGACCCTGGTTTGGTCCTGGTTTAGTCCTGCTAAATTCTGGTTTAGATCTGGTTTAGTTCTGGTTTAGTCCTGCTAAGTTCTGGTTGAGTTCTGGTTTAGTCCTGCTAAGTTCTGGTTTAGATCTTTTTTAGTTCTGGTTTAGTCCTGCTAAGTTCTACCTTAGTTTAGGTTTAGTCCTAGTTTAGTCCTGCTCAGTTCCGCTGTAGATCTGGTTTGGTCCTGTTTTAGTCCTTGTTTAGTCCTGTTTCAGTCCCGCTCAGTTCCTCTTTAGATCCTGTATGTGACTGACAGGCAAAGATAAGGCCAATACTCGAGACTTATTTGGCTCCATTTGGTTCAATTACCCCCAAACTATTTCAAAATCCAAATTACGTCTCTCCAATTTGACCCAAAACTCCAACATAAACTTATCTTCTCACTGCCAATTTCCTCTGACCTCATTTCCACGTTTTTCCCACACCGTTAACTCAATCCCCATCTTTCCAATCCTCCGTTTTACTTTTCTTTTTTTTCCATCTCCTCTATCTGCTGCATTCAAGCGGCAGGCGGGCAGTTCAAAGACAGCAGGAAATTATGACATCGCATTGATCCGAGTCAGAGGCAAGGGCAGCGTCTTTGTGGATGGAGAGAGGAGGAGGAGGAGGACGGAGGACGGAGGGGAAGAAGAGGAGGAAAAGTGGGAGGAGGAGGAGGGAGCCATTAATCATCGCACAGTGTCAGATAAATCCTACAACAGTCAGCGGTGATGGGCGCCCCGTCAACGTCACCGCCGACTTCAGCTGTCCTCCAAAGCAGATGGAGCTTTCCGAAATAAGATCGTTAAGAAAATGGAGTTGGGGTTTTGGCGTTTTCAAATTTTCAAGGAATAAAGGTGGAAGTCGGTGACCTTTTCGCGCTTAAAAAAAAGAGAAAACCAGGATCAAACCAGGTCTAAACCAGCCGTATAAACCAGACGAGTTCATTAAATCTCGTCAAAAACAAACCTGGAGTTGCGTTTTGTTTCATTTACACACGTTTAACACACAAATCCTGCATATTTAGGCTGAGTTCTGACCTCGAACTCTCTCAAAAACACGGAAAAACGGAAGTGCTCTGTTGTGTTTCTAAACTCCACAAGCCTTCACTAGAATCGCTTGGATCATTTCAGTCCATTTGTCACATTTACAGGAGAGTTTTAAGCACACAAAAATAATTTAATCCTGAATAAAAATGAATTCCGCTTTAAAAAGACCATGTGAACAATTCTGAAACACTCCTGATGAAAATGATTATTCGGAATTTAACTTATTTCCGAGGTAAGTGGGTGGTTTATTCTGATTTTAAAGCCAAATTAATTTATTCCTGGATCATGTAAACGTTTATTCTTCTTAAAAATAATCCCGGTCGTTCATGCTCGTTGGTTCGTCTCTCGGGACTTTCCTCCACGTCTCTTTGGATTTGTGAGCGGGATGTGGGAGTGGGCTGAGGTGTGGCAGCCTCAGCCTCAGACTCAGTTTGTCGTCTTCCTCCTTCTCCGACACTCTTCCCTTCTCCTCCTCAGCTCACAGACGTAAAGCGTGAGGACAGAATTCTCCAGCTGCTGCTTCATTATCATCGGAACGACCGCGGGAAAAGTTTGGATCGTGTTTGCGTCGGCGGCGAAACAACAAACCGAGATGACAGAAAAGCCGGGAGCAGCTGAAGTGTGGGTTTTCTTCCCAGAGACAGAAATATGTTCGTGTCGCTGTCCAATCAGAACCTTCCCCACCCCCAGACGCTGAGCAGAATTAAATAAAGATGATTTAACGTGTTTTCTATGTAAACTTGAAGGAGAATATTGAAATTATGAACTATTTTATTAAATCGGAATTAAAAAAACATCATGTAAATGTGACCATTCTCGACTGAACAAAAGGTAAAGGGTAGACATTAACTTGAAAACTACTGCTTCATGACATCATAAAGTGGAACAGGGCATTTTGAGCTTTGTTGTAACACTAAAATTACACAAGAAATAGGTATTTTTAATGCCATACTGTGGAACATTGTGCCTCCACCACAAAAGTTACACACTGTTCCTTGTTTCCAATCCAAACCACTTTATTTCTATAGCAGATTTCATAAGCAAAAGAGTTTCCAAAGTGCTGCACAATACAAATAAAAGTATAAAATAAAGCTCTATTTAACTTCACTAGTCCTTGTTAAGACAATAAAATGAGTAAAATCAAATAAAAGCAAGAAAACCAATAAATAAAAAGGTAAAAATAAATAAAAGATTTGTTTGTGATTAGCTTCACAAACTTGCCATATGAACCTGATATTAATCTTGATCTTGGGGTTGAATATTGGCACATTCTGAAGTTATTCTGATAAAATAATCTCACTTTTGTTTATTTATTCCGACAGAGGCGACTTTGGAGTTCGTTCCAGTTTTTGTTTCGCGTGAATAGGCTGAGTAATTACAAAGATATGAGCCATAAACCCGGCGACAAATCTGCAATCCCACCGCAGCACTCAGACCAATCCTCCAGCTCCATTTCAAACTAAATAGAGACCTGAAATACTGAGCAGGAGTAATATACAGCGGAGTAGTGTGAATTCCCGGCTCACAAACAGACCCTGAAAGCCTCGCACAGGCCCGGTCTGTGTCCAGGACGTCCTATTAGAAAACATTAGTGTCAAAACCTGGAGGAGCACCGGCTTTTATTGAATTACAAACTCCATAATACGACGTGGCGCTCTCTGCCGCAGAGGAGACGGACGGTGACAGCTGGCAGACATGTTGTTTTACCCATAACGCCGAGCACTTCCATCACATTTTTGGAGAGAGGGAGGGTATTTCTGGCGGCTGTCTCGTCGATTTGATTGAATTTTACAAATGAGGCGACGCGCCACCCGCTCCGAGTGTCTCCGAACTTTGAAAACAGAAAGAAACAAAAAGAAAAATGTCTGCGGCGCTTGGATTTGTGTTCAGTAAAACGCGTGAATTAGCAGGAATACAGAAATCGCATCATGCTGGGGGTGTTCTACACGTGTCTCTATGGTGGGATGTTCAAAGATGAGCAAGCGCGATTAAAAAAAAAAAAGTGTTAAGATGGTGTGAAAGCGCAAGAAAAAATGCAAAATGGATTTAAATCAGCGCGTTTTCGGGAGGCTGTGATCAACACGAGCGTCCATGTTCCTGTTTAGGAGTTTGATTTTCAACAAAAATCAAACCCAGCCCAGAGATACTTGAACTCCTCCACTTCGGTGCAGCGTCGGCAGTGATGCGGTCGCTGTATCAGAGCGTCGTGGTGAAGATTTACCTCAGTCTACGTTCCTCCCCTCACCTATGGTCATGAGCTCTGGGGAATGACCGAAAGGACGAGATCGCGGATACAAGCGGCCGAAATGAGTTTCCTCCGCAGAGTGGCCGGGCCGCTCCCTTAGAGATAGGGTGAGGAGCTCGGTCACGCGGGAGGAGGCCCAGGGGAAAACCCAGGTCTCTCTCGATTGGCCTGGGGTGAAAAAGTCTAAGAGTTCCTGCTTAGACTGCTGCCCCGTGGCCCGGGAAAAGCGGTAGAAAATGGATGATTTTCGACAAAAAGGTGAAAGTGACTAACTGAAAAACTAATGCTGGCTAGCTTGTGACTGTAATTTTACATGTGAGAGACGTTTAACGGTGCAAATTCGCTCACCTTTTGTACTTCCAACTAAGTCTAAGTTCTTTCTGGTCAGATTATGTTAAAACAAAGCTCAGATTAAAGTCTAACAAAACCTCAGACAGAACAGTGCCTCCAGTTAGCATCACACCCCTCGGGAATGTTGATGACACCAGCTGCAAAGTACCAATAGTAGGAATGGGAAAAACTACTCTACTGTGAACTCCTCAGTACTATATTTACCCATTACCCAGGTTATTGCATTGCCTAAAATACCCCACACTATGGCGTTAAATTTATCTATCTCCATGGTGACAAGCAGGGGAGGTCACCGGGCCGAGTTACAGGTCAGATCTGTGGAGAGGCGAGCCCACTCACAGTAAGAATGCGAGTTTTAAATGATTAAAACATCTGTAACTGGTCAATTAGATTCGCCCAGAGAAAGTCGGTGGATCAAATCTCCAGCTTTGCACAACACCTGCCATTGTGCCATCGAGCAAGACATGGTTTAAGCTGTTATTGTTCAGTCAGATGCCCTCCCATTACACATTCTAACATACTGTATAATGCATTTTAATAATCTAGTACGTGGCAATGAATTTAAAATAACGTTTCTGTCCTAATTCAAAACCCAAACTCTGTACAGTCCACGAATAACAGCAGGTTGGTAGTTAAATTTCCAGTATTGTGTAACTTTTCCACTGTGTCACTGAGCAGGACATAATTTGTGTTTGTTTTATTAAGTCAGATGCCCTTTATCAATCATATAATGCATATCATAATTTTGCATTTAGTAATTTACAATATATTTTTGCCTAGTTCACAAAAGCAGGTTGGTAGTTCAAACTTCCAGTGTGTTAAGTTAAATTATGGATATTATTTCATTTGTCTTTGAACTGTATCTTTATTTAATTGTAAAACTCTGGCCTCCGACTCTCACATTTGTAATGCCTAAACTCTCGTCTTAAGTTAAATAAAGGAAACCATTTGTATTCCCTCATTATGCGGCAAATAATACGTCAGAATAAGTTTAATTATAGAGAAGCTCGGGGCGGGCGGAGCATTTGGGTCAGACACTTTTAGCTCAAACTCATTAGATCTGGAACTTGGTCATTTCGAGACACTGGAGCTACAGCGAATTATTTAAAGGCCCTGACATGGTTTTTGTCCACGTGTCCAGCGTCCTTGCATCTAATTATAGTGTTATACTGTCCGCTGATGAGGAAGTGCGTGGTTAGCATGTTGGCTGTTGCTTTATCGTCACAACAAAACTCATAGTGATCCAGCTTTTCCAGTTCCAGTACCGATTTAAATTCTTTGTTTTTTGCTATTTGCAGTCAAGATCGAACTGGTCGAGACCAAGACCAGTCCGAGACCACAGGGACCCGAGACCAGGACAAGACCAAGACCTCTGAGGGTCGAGACCAGGACAAGACCAAGACCTCTGAGGGTCGAGACCAGGACAAGACCAAGACGTCTGAGGGATGAGACTGAGACAAGACAGAGACCACGGCCCCTCGAGACCAAATCAAGAGCATTTTTGTCATTTTTTATCATTTATTTGTATGTTACAGTTAGTTTGGCACATATATATTAATGTTTTTATAAATCTGTCTCCGTTTTATCACTTGTCAAGTGTCAGACCTCAAGACCAAGACAAGACCGAGTCCAAGCGCCTTCAAGACCGAGAAAAGGCCAAGTCCAAGCGCCTTCAAGACTGAGAAAAGGCAGAGTCCAAGCGCCTTCAAGACTGAGAAAAGGCCAAGTCCAAGCGCCTTCAAGACCAAGACAAGACCGAGTCCAAGCGCCTTCAAGACCGAGAAAAGGCCGAGTCCAAGAAGAGACTGAGTCCAAACACAGTTGAGTCCGAGACAAGACTGAGTCCAAACACAATTGAGTCCAAGACAAGGCCGAGTCCAAATGCAGTCGAGTTCGAGACAAGACCAAGTCCAAACGCAGTTGAGTACAAGTCCAAACACAATTGAGTCCGAGACAAGGCCGAGTCCAAACACAATTGAGTCCGAGACAAGACCAAGTCCAAACGCAGTTGAGTACAAGTCCAAACACGATCGAGTCCAAGACAAGATCGAGTCCAAATGGGGTCGAGCCCGAGACAAGACCAAAACCAGGTCCAAACATGGTCGAGTCTGAGACTAGACCAAGACAGTGAACAAAAAACAGTCGAGCCCAAGACCGGTCTCAAGTACTACGACATTAATATCCGATATAGGGACTGAAAAAGACATCTAGAACACAGTTAACGTGCAACAACATGTATCCAGTTGCTGAAGATCAGTAACAGAAGTGCACTGTTAGCATGCTAGTTACTAAAAAGCACTTATATAAACACATCGCTGTACAATTAGGATGCTCAGAATGCACAGGGTAAGTGTGGAATAACTTTGAACCACTGTAAACAATTAAAAATGCACTAATTCTGTTTTTTTCCCCACATTTTTAAACCCGTAAAAATCCCGTAGAGCTACTTTAACGGGGCCGTATCTTCGTTAATTCCAAGCGCGAGGAATACAGAATATGTGATGAGCCAAATTAGTAGCTTATAAGATTTTCATTACCTGTCTTGTGCGTTTAAGTCTACGGGGAAGCGGTGGTCAAAAACGGATTCGGAAATCGTGTAGAGCAAATTGGACCCCTGATGCAAATCGAATCTCCCGTAATTCCAGGTGGAGAGAGCGAATTGTGGACTATGAAATTAAAATGGGCTTCCAGGAATGTAAAAATGCATAATTGATTAAACAGAGGAGCGTGTTGTCGGGCGGACGAGTGCAAAAGGCCATGGTAGGAAATGTTTTAAAAGAGTCATTTTAATTTGAGTAATTTATTAGGCCGATATAACAAGACCCGCAGGAAACGTGGTGCGTTTTTTTTAAAGATGTGAAAACAGAAATGCAAAGAATACGGGGGCAATGGGGCTGAAGAAGAGCAAATACGACACAAGGGGTAAGAAAGAGCAGTGGTTTCTTAGCTGGAAGGGCAAATACTGCGAAATAATCATCTAAAAACCAACAAAAGGCAACAAAAATGTATATAATATAGCCAGAAAAACATCAAGCAGGAGGCATAAGTCAGGTTTGTGGAGGTTCTGAGAAAGAATGTGTTTTTTCTTGGGTTTTCAGCGCAATAAACACAACCATATAGAAAAAAAAAATCATGTTTTTATTGCAGTCGATTATTTTTGGGGTTAAACTGTTACGTACTGACGCTTTAATATCAGTGTTTGTGATTTCTTTTACAATACAAGTCGTAGAATTTTTATAAAGCCACACTAAAATTACTTAAACATATTATATTACAGTATATCAATATAATAATTATTTTTTGACATTTTATTACTTATTTTCCTATTTTATTTTGACTTGTACATTTATTTATGGGATAAAAAGTCAAAATTATGAGATAAAAATAACATAATTATGAGATAAAATCAAAATTATGAGATTAAAAAGGCAAAATTATGAGATAAAAAGTCATAAATATGAGATAAAAAGTCAAAATTATGAGATAAAAATTTTATATTACGATAAAAGTCAGAATTATAAGATAAAAAGTGGAAATTATGAGATAAAAAGTTGAAATTGAGATAGTCATATTGATGAGATTTTAAAAAAGTCAAAATGAGATTAAAAAGTCAGAATTATGAGATAAAGTCGAAATTATGAGATAAAAAGTTGAAATTGAGATAGTCATAATTATGAGATAAAAAAAGTCAAAATGAGATTTTAAAAAGTCAAAATTATGAGATAAAAAGTCAAAATTATGATAAAAGTCAATTTTTATTTCATAATTTCGACTTTCTATCTGATAATTATGACTTTTTATTTCATAATGATGACTTTCTACCTCATAATTTTGACTTAAGATAATCTTTTTTTCTTTTACTGGCGGGAATTTTCCTTCCACAGATGTGAGCGACTGTATCAATAAAGTTTGTCTGAATCTAAATCTATTGCTCATTCTTATTTTCAACACTTTATCCAGTTTCCGTGGTAACGTTCGGCTTTAGGATGTGCCTGATGGAGGAGACGTGGACTAAACATTCGATCGATAAGAGAAGTCAGAGTCTCGTCTCCACACCTCAGCCTTCCTCCAGTTCAAAAACAGCATTTCAGAAGTGTCTTATTGTTATTAAACCGAAGATATACGGCACATCTCATCGATTTATTTCTTCCGGGCCACAACAAGGTCACGCGGCGCTACAGGTAACTGTCTATTATGTAATTTCCTTCAACCAGGACACAGAATTCAGTCTCATTTGTCTGGTTTTCCTGAAGGAAGTCAATGAATAAAACATTTTCAAAAACATCCTGCCTTTCTTTCATTTTTTCCAGATTAAAGGCAATGCACCTGATTTTTACAGTCTTAAAAATGTGAAAACAAAACTGCAAACTGTTTAAAACTAGTCCAAAAGTAGTTCCTCACTTACCTTTATGTATTCAGAGTGTCCTAATTATTCACCCCGATGAGTTTATAAGAGCTTTTTACAAATTTTAAAGACCACAGTGCAGTTTGGGCTCACAATAACTAGCATGCTAACACCCATTTCCTGTATCAGACAATAAAATGCTTAAAATAATAAATGCAGACAGTACAGAGTGGACTTATTTTGACCTCAAGAGCTGCATATACAATAAATCTGTGCTGCGGCAAGACAAAGATTTGCTCAAAAGCTGGAAAAAACAAAAACAAATCTGGTACACAAAAGTCGCCCAAATTCTTATTTTCTAATATTCATTTATATTTTTAAAGGTGCACTGTATAACTTGTGTGGCGGAGGGTCCGTCACCTGCTTCTCTCCATGGAGATGTTGCCTGGAATGTTCCGCAGTGTGGCATTACACTTATTTATCTCAGTTACAGCAACCAGAATTTCCCCCATTATGGAACAAATAAAGGTTCTCTTAAAGCTGCACTGTATACATTTTTGGTTGGGGAATGGGGGGTCCGTCGCCTGCTTGTTTCTATGGATACGTCATTTCTTACACCCTGGAATGTTCCACAGTGTGACATTAAACAGCTCTACCTTAAATTTAATCAATCACAGGTGGTTTTATAGCTCAAAAATAAGCAGAAAAACAGGTATTCGGACTGTGAGCGGGGACGCCCCTCCACAGATCTGACCCGGAACACGGCCTGATTTGGTTTCCACGGAGACAGAAAGGTTGAATAATAAAAGGTTGCGTTCAGACTCTCATATAATGTCGCCCTCCCTTCTTAATTTTATGAGTTTTGATTTCGTTTCTATTGTGATTTTAATGTCTTTCTTGTACAAATTAACTTTTTTTTTTGCCTTTCCTAAGACAAAACTGTGAAACCTTCCAGACAAAAGCAGTAACATCCCCGTGGAGCGAAGCATTCGAGGGACCCTCCACCGGAAAGGTTCCACAATGCGCTTTTAACTCGTCTCCCAAAATGGCCGGGACGTTTTGGGGGGAGTCTCGCGAACCCGACACGGCTCCGTCTCTGCGGACGGCATTAAAATACTGAGTGCACTGTCAGGGTTTTGAGGAGGAGCCGTCTGCTTTAGTCGAGAACTTTTGGGAGGAAAGTTTGCAGGAAAAGTGCTGTCAAACTCGGCGCAGGTCTGGACTAATGGGACCCTCGCTGCAGCGGTTACCTCAGTTTGACTCCATACATTTGAATACTGTTGAATTCTATAGAGGAGGGGAATAAATGAGTGGGAAACTACAACATCCAGCAGGAGTTCGGCTGATCTGCTCATTTTTCTGACAAGCAGTGCGATTAGGAGTGCGCAAAAATACTGAAATATCGACGTATCGAGTATTTTCTGGTAGATTTTACTAAATTATCTCGTTACAGCTACAGTTTTGTTGGATGGAAACTAGGGCTGCAACAACTAATCGATTAAATCGATTAAAATCGACTATTAAAATAGTTGGCAACTAATTTAGTAGTCGATTAGTTGACTAGTTCACGTGACAAAGTCCTAGCGGGAGAATCTGGTGTTGTGAGATGTGTAGATATTGTGTCTATAGCTCAGTGCAGGTTAGTGAGAGAGGGTGAGTGATTGCGTGCGCGCGCCGGGTTCTCGCTGGATGTTTGTCCGCGCGGAGCAGTGGAGCCGGGTCTCGCTCCGTGTGTGTCCGCGTGTGCTCTCAGGGATCGGGCACGGCGATCGGGCACGTAGAGGGTAAAGGTGCTCCTCCTACAGTGTAGTGAGCTAATAAAGCCCCACTCTGCAGCGAAACGGCCTCCTTTTATTTACATTTTCATACACCGCAAACGCACGAGGTCCTCAAGGGAGTTAACCCGGAGGAAGCAATCCCCGGCCCTGGAGAAGACGATCTCCCTGTGCTCCCCAACCACGGTTAGGGGCGAGAACAGGAAAGGTTAACACAGGGGGAAAAAAGAGGACACTTGAGAAATGGCGTCTCCCCTTTAAAATCAGTCGAACTCTGGTGAGATTTCACAAACATATTGGCAACCTTTTTTGACATGAAAAGTAGTTGGGTTGCATTACTGGTACAAGTTAATAGGAACGTTTTAATCACAACGTATTGTTTGACACTATACAAGTTAAACCGAAGTTGCTTGGTGTTAGCTAGTTAGCACATATTAGCCGCGATTGCATTGGAACAATGTGTTTCTAAGCCATTAACTAGTCCAGTTAACCTCTTAAACCCTCTCTGTGATTCGCTGGTGCTCCTGTCCATCACAGAGTGTGCTGTACAAGCCCACGAACCCCGTGATTGGTCAAAGCTTTGTTGATCTGACCGCGTTCGTAATAGAGAGAGGTTGGCAGAGCGAGCATAGCTTCCGTGCGTAAACCCAGGACGCACGGCTAACTTACTTTTAGCACAGTTTTGGAGCACTTTCCTTATTTTTATCCGATTAATAATCGATTAGTTGAAAAATAATCGCCAGATTAATCGATTATGAAAATAATCGTTAGTTGCAGCCCTAATGGAAAGTTGTTTATGCGACACATTTGGCTGATTTTCACTGTTCTGATGAGTAAAATGGGCGTTTTTCACATGAACTTTGCACAAGAAGTGGTTTAACAAAGACGTTTAGTGTCACAACCATGATTTATCCTTTATTTTTTATTGAAACGTATCAAATATATCTGAAATATACCGTATCAAATCGAAAGCTCATCAAATCGTATCGTGGCCTGCGTATCGACACATGTAACGTATCGGTAACTTCTTAATGATACCAGGCCCTAATTGCGATGGCTATTTTTCTTTTTATATTTCATTTATAGGTTCAAAAGTACGAATACAAAACATCTAAATGGCCCAATACTAAAAAATAAGCATCTAGAAATTAATAAATACATAAGAAATCAAAAATAATAATAACTACGCTACTGTCGCTCAGTCTTCATTCTCATTTTGCTTATTTTGATACAATCATGAATAGATTTCTGTGCGGTCTTTATCATTATCAGTTTGTATGACCATAGTGTGTAATTGTACATAAAAAACAGATAATTTTTGATGTCATGAACCGAGATGGGTTAATATACGTGTTTTATTCTTCCTGCTCCTTTTCGAGAAATGTGCTTTTCTATTTACAATGTGTACAGTATGTAGTAAGTTTATGATTATTGTTTCTCTCTTGGCACAAACTCCAAATAAAAACGAGTAAATCAATTTAAAAAAAACACGTGTTCTTATGTTTTCTGTGGCATCCGAGCAGAATTCTAACTCCACGAGCCCAAATGAGGCCTTTTTAAACTCCATTCGTCTTCCTTAAGCTAAAGCGGCTCGAACGCAGCTCCAGCCGTGACCTGCGACCCGCGAGTCCCGTGTCATAAATCAAACGCAGCCGCCGGACGACGCCATAAACGCGAAACACAACATCAGATCGTGCGCGCGATTCGTCATCTTCAATCTACCCACGATGCACCTCTGCCCGTCCACGCCGCCGTCCGCATCTTATTCAATCAGAAATACATTTTAGGGGGGGAAAAAAAACCTTTAAAAACGTATTTGTCTGTCAAAATGTGGAGAAAATGTAGTGATAAATCCTGGTAAATGGAGCGCGGGAGGAAATATGGCCGACCGTAATGTGCAGAGTAAAAAAGAGCAAGAAGAAGACAGAGAGAGGAGAGAGGGAGAGAAAGAAGAGAGGGTGGAGGGGGGAAAGAGAAGATAGAAGGGAGAGAGAAAGAAAAGAGAAAACAAGACGGAGAGAGAGAAGGAGTGAGAGACGACAGATAAAGAAACAGAAGAGAGGGAAAGAGAGAGAGGAGAGGAGTGAGAGACGACAGATAAAGAAACAGAAGAGAGGGAAAGAGAGAGAGGAGAGGAGTGAGAGACGACAGATAAAGAAACAGAAGAGAGGGAAAGAGAGGGAGGAGAGGAGTGAGAGACGACAGATAAAGAAACAGAAGAGAGAGAGGAGAGAGAGACGACAGATAAAGAAACAGAAGAGAGGGAAAGAGAGAGAGGAGAGGAGTGAGAGACGACAGATAAAGAAACAGAAGAGAGAGAGGAGTGAGAGACGACAGATAAAGAAACAGAAGAGAGGGAAAGAGAGAGAGGAGAGGAGTGAGAGACGACAGATAAAGAAACAGAAGAGAGGGAAAGAGAGAGAGTGACACAACAGATAAAGAAACAGAAGAGAGGGAAAGAGAGAGAGGAGAGGAGTGAGAGACGACAGATAAAGAAACAGAAGAGAGGGAAAGAGAGAGAGGAGAGGAGTGAGAGACGACAGATAAAGAAACAGAAGAGAGGGAAAGAGAGAGAGGAGAGGAGTGAGAGACGACAGATAAAGAAACAGAAGAGAGGGAAAGAGAGGGAGCGAGTGAATATCTTGCAGAAATCCACGAGCCAAGGTCAGCAGAGATTACCGGGAGCATGACTAAACCGCAGCCCCGTTTAAGCTCTCTTTTCTGGGGTCTGTACAGTGACGTGCCCCCCTCCCTTCGCCGCAGCCTGGAGGAGAGAAACGCAGAAGAAGAACGACGGAAAAAAAAGCAATTTAGAGTGAGATTTCATGTCAAAATGGTGGGATAACGTGTGAATGAGTGCGTGATGGACTGTGCCCGTTTTGTCCCCATGTAACACAGTAAAGTGAACTGTTTGCATCTGATTATAAAGCGTTTTTAATCCCCCGAGAACCAGGAAGTGCTGAAATTCACCTCATTCTTCTATATAAACTCATCGCTGTGAATAATTAGTGTGGTAAGAATGCACTGAGTAATACGTTTTTTTGTGGGGGTTTTTTTAAGAGAAAAAATCAGGTACAGCTCCTAAGATTTAGAGATATTTTGAGAACACGGGTCAAGTTGCGCAGTAGCTTCATGTTTGCACTTTTACTATCAGTCCGTCTACATCTGCAAAGCTCAAAATGCTCCGTTCCACCTTGTGACCTATTGTATTATCGTAATATCGTAATAATACTCTTTGTCCTCACATGTTCATATGGTCTTTTTCCATCGATCGGCCAAAATCTTACCGATATGGGCCAATATTCCACGTGGACATGTTTTACCTTGTTATAAAGCTCAGACTCTCTATATTCAGCCCATTTAATCCAATTTACAGACAGATAAAGGTCCTGATACGTGGCGCCGCATCACTGTTTATCTGCGGAGTCATTTGCCTGTGACGTCGTCCTGTCCCTGAACGCATCGCCATGTGCGCTCACCGCTAAAGGCGAACAGCGGTAGTTTACTTACAGAACTTTCTTCACTCGCTAGAACATCACACAAAAATACCATTAGGACGACCTACTGTCTTTAAATATGACGTACAGGGGCAGAAGAACAATAATAACAATAAATGTCGCCTAAATAAACCCAGTTGAAAATCTAATAGAGCCGAACCTAAGTTTTATAAACAACTGAAGAGCGATCGGAGCGCCAACCCCCATTTTATCGGTATCATATCGGTCGGGCCCCACTTTGTTCAGGCTTAGACCCTCAGAAGGACTCACTACATTTGCAGATTTCAATAACATGCAGTAAAAAGTGCTATTTGCGGCAGTACGGGTCAATTCACCTGGAAGCCTGAGGGCCAAAACAACTGTTCTAAGGCATAATGTCTAATGTAAAAATGTCTGAAAAAGCAAAAGAAAAGAAAGAGGTGCGAAGGGATGGTAAATTCTGTTATAATTGCACCAGTGTCATCCGGCTAATACTCTGTTCCATTGTAACAGAATGTACAATAGTTGCTTACTTGTTTTGATTGCTTACTTGCCCTAAATAAACAAGCAAATAAATGTTACAGAGCGGTAGTTTTCAAGTCAACAGCTACGTTTTACTTTATGTTTAAGTAGAGATCGGCAAATTCCAGGGCTGAAATGCTCCAAATGATTCTGGTGAAGTCGTTTAAAAGGAGTTTAAAAAACACACTGGAGCACTTCCCGTATCACCACGTGACATCACAAGGTGGAAACATGCAGGATTTGCGCGTTAAACACGTGTGAATGAAACAAAAAAACACAACTCCAGGTCTGTTTGTGATGAGATACAAGACCTTTAGTATTAAAACTGCAATAAGCCGCTACGTTCTTCTCTCCGATTGGCCAGAATGGTTTTAAATCCCGCCCACTTCCACCTCTCTTCCCTCTTTTTTCCCTCTCTCGCACCCCCCATGGAGCCTCCCACTGGGCCTGGACACTTCAGAGCAGAGCAGGGGAGGAGGGGGGTAAACATAAACCTGCTGTTACATCATCCCAACACTGGTCCAGAGCCTGTCCTCATCACAACACATGGATTCTCTCTTTTTTTCTCTCTTTTTCACGCTCAGGGTCACTGAGAGAAAGAAATTATTTAGCTACGATATCTCCACAATGTGCTACGCAACAATGTACGGGGACAAAACCGCCAAAAATGAAAACTGATGCCAAATTTAAGCTAAAAATTCAATTTAACTAAGAAATCTGTATAATCAGTGACGTACTGCTGCGTTTGGCTCTAAATTAATGACAAAAATAAACAAAAAAACCCGGAGCAAAGCCACCTCTAGGTTTAATTTACAGTTTCATATCTTGCGTGAATTATGATTAGAGAGACCGATATCTATAATAAGTAACAGTTTGGAAGTACGTCTTAAGTTATTAAGTTATGTCTGTGGTATAGTCAGGGGGTTCCCACTTTTCCATGATTTTTTCACGACCTAAAGTGAATTTTCCATGACTTTATGGCACCAATAATATAATTTCTCAGACTTTTAGGGCTAAATATGACATTTTAACCCTTTCCACTCGCATTATGGTTTGGTATTATAGTTTTTAAACATTCAAAATCCTGTCAGTGCATTTATAGTCGTCTATTTTCAACAAATAACCTTATTGTGTATCGATCGGAAATAATCATAGAAGTCTAATGAGAACTTAAAACGCTGAAGTTGAGTGAAAGAGATACTAAAATTCCATGTCTTTTCCAACACTTTCATTGAATTTAGAACATTCAAGGCCAATTTCAATGACTTTTCCAGGATTTCCATGACCGTGGGAAGCCTGCACAGTGCAGGGAGCTTTAAGTTACTAGTTTAAATAACTTACACAGTGCGGCTTTAAACTTATCTGTCTTGTATTTATTCAGTTCCATAGTTAGACTGCTTCAAAATAAGTTTATAAGGATGCGTTCTCACTGTGTGCGGGGTCGCCTCTCCGCAGATCTGCCCTGTAACTTGGCCTGGAGGCATCGCCTGTCTCCACGGAAGTAGATATTTTTAACATTATTTCATGAAAATAAAAAAATAAAAAGTTAAAACCGTACTTTCGAACACTCTCCATGTAGATAGATGCTTTATGAGATACTGTGGGAAATTATTGTCAAAGAAATATTACCGTGGCAACAGGAGGAGGCCAGGTTTGTGGAGATGCGAGCCCGCCCACAATAAGGAAGCATGATATTCTAAGTTTTTCCATTGCAATAAGCACAACAAAACCGAAAAAAAGAAACACATGCTCTTATTTTATGATATTTTTCATGTATTTTCATGTATTTCTCGCTAAAAAAGTTCCATACTGCGGCTTTAAGCAGATATTTAGCGTCTCATAGCATAAGTTTCAGTCACGGCGGCTCGTTTTAATCACGATCACGCGTTAAAACATCACTACGCCTCAAGTTTGTGAAGGCGAAAAACGTCCCGAATGTAACTGTGCATCTTTTGGTTAAACTATTAGTTGTGGAGTTGAAAAGCGAAAGGGAAAAGCGGGACATTTGGAAAGGCCACCGGCGCCGACACTAAACATTCACAGACCTTAATATAAAATCAGATCCATCGATTTAAACCGCGGCCCCGGCGTCTCGTTGAAAAGTGCTGCAGGAGGCGTCTGGTTCTGCACACCGGGTCTGGCCGGGGTCTGCAGACATTACGCCGAATTAGACGCGGCGCGATGGGGAGTTCGCGAGAAATTACAGAGAAATTACCACCGTTGCCATAGCGATTAACGACGGGAAAACCCAGACTTAAACGTTTTGAATGAGGGGGGGGGGGGGGGGGGGGAAGCCCCCCAAATGTCGCGTACAACAGAGAGCGGGAAAACCGTGATTATCGAATTATTCTGATGTTTTTCGTTTTCTTCTTTTGGCCTGGGGGTGTTCTACGTGCGAGTCTTTGGCGGGACGTTCAGGAGTTACCACGGAGACGCAATGCACACAGCAGAAAGCGCAATCTAGTCAAGCTAAAAATGACTCGGATTAAGAAAGTTTTATCGTGATTTGAGTACATTTTCACTTGACAAGTAAAATTATCGGCCAGAGCAATGAGATTTATGTACTTAAAATATAACGAAAACACATCTTGCTGCACTTAAAATAAGAAAAACGACAACTTTTGCGGTGGAAATAAGAAATAAAACCAAATGTTGCTTGAATTAAGAGAAAAACTTTTATTCCTCCGTCAGATAATTTCACTTGTCAAGTTGAATCGGCTCAAATAAAGTAAAATGTGCTTAATTTAAGTCATTTTAACTCACCTAGATATTGTTTTTTCCCCCGTGCATTAAGAAAAAGTCAATACGATACAGTGAGTTTTCAGTTCGATACGATATATTTCAAATCAACTCGATACGGCTCAAGTCTAAATCGTGGCTGCGATGCTAAAAGTGTTCGTTAACCCTCCTGCTGTGTTCGTTTGTCATTTGCTCGGGGGTTAATTTGACCCTCTGCATATTTAATTATCCGAAAGATGTCAGAAACCGAACAAATCCGAACAAGCGCCGTTAATATTCCATTACCGACTCCGTCACTAACGATTCTATCAAAATTCAGAGCGCCGGTGTTCCTGACCTCCAACAGGTGAAGGCGTTTGTGTCTCTTATCGATTTTATTTTATTTATTTTACTTCTGCGCGTTCTTTATGTTTCCTCT
This sequence comes from Odontamblyopus rebecca, assembly GCA_030686955.1. NCBI lineage: Eukaryota > Metazoa > Chordata > Actinopteri > Gobiiformes > Gobiidae > Odontamblyopus > Odontamblyopus rebecca. Next base: position 6,877,502 of record CM060675.1, read on the forward strand.
CTGTGCAGCACTTTGGAAACTGCTCCGTTTGTAAAAATGTGCTACAGAAATAAAGTGGATTTGGAAAGGTAAAAAAACAAAACAAATGAACCCGAACAGCATCTATGTCTTTTAACTTCTTAGGTTCTTTTTTAAGACATAGTATGTCGTCTTATGCTCTTATATTCTTGTAAATTTGCACATTTTCTTGTTATATTATAGCTTATTGTTTCTACTTCATTTTATTCTATTTTATTTGTTGCATGTTAGTGTTTCTGATTCTGAAGTGTATTTACCCTGTCGACATGTTTCTGTATCTGTGTGACGTAAACGTGCAGGAGGTGGTTACAGATATGTGACACGAACCGTTTTCATATTAGATGTTGATTACAAGAATTAAGACGGGCGGAAGAGGCGTCACACTGAACAAATACTTACACGTAACCACTTTTCCTACATCTTCAAACTTTAAAATAGGTCGATTTGAGCCGTGACGTAACAGTTGAACCACTTACTGTGCAAAGTTCATGTGAAAAACGCTCATTTTAATCAGCGAAACCGTGGAAATGTCAAATGTGCCGCATAAACGAATTTCCGTCCTCGAAACGGCAACAAATCTGTAGCTCTGTAACGAAATAATTCAGTGAAAAAATACTCTTGATGATACATCGATACAGCAGAACACGATATCGATACTGTATCATCACATTAAACAATACGATATATCGATATTTTAGCAAAAACTGCCCAAGAACGCGGGTTTTTAAATGTTTTCAGCAGCAACAAAAACAACTGGAGTTTAATATCTGAAAGCAGGAGATTTCTTTTTTACTTTAATTAAAACATTTTATCGACAATCAAACAGAGATGAGTTACAGTTATGTACAATTTGCTTTTATGTGCTTTTTTTTTCTTTCATCCTTCGTTCACATGCTTAGTTTCCTTCACTTCACATCTCTCTCTACTGTAGAACTGAACATTTCTTTTTTTCCCCCTTTAAGAATAACAAAGTAAAATTTAAATAAAAAAGCAAGAAAAAAACAAATATTTATAATACGTCTGAGAAAATTGGAGAGAGAGAAGAGAAAAGAGGAGAGGCTAGAGAGAGAAGGGCGAGAGAGAAGGGATAGATAGAGAAACAGAGGAGAGGGAGAGAGAGAAGAGAAAAGAGGAGAGAGAGCAATAGAAGAAGAGAGATAGAAGATTAGAGGAGGGAGAGAGAGAAGAGAAAAGATGAGAGGAGAAAGAGAGAAGAGGGGGTAGTGAGAGAAGAGGGAAATAGTAGAGAGGGAAATAGGGAGGGAGAGAGAAAAGAGGGAAGAAATAGGGAGAGAGAGAAGAAAGAGAAAAGAGAGAAAGAGCAATAGAAGAAGAGAGATAGAGAGAGAGGAAAGAGAAAATAAGAGGGAAGTGAAAAGAGGAAAGGCGAGAGAGACAAGAGGGGGCGGGAGGGAGGAAAGAGGAGAGAGTGAAGAGAAGAGGAGAGAAGAAGGGGGAGAAAAAGAGTGAGAGACGGCAGATAGAGAAACAGAGGAGAGGGAAACAGGCAGAGAGAGAGAAATAGGGGATGGAACAGGGAGAGAGAAAAGAAGAGAGGACAGATAGAGAAGGAGACATTGGAATTACGAATCTCTCCGCTGAACTAAAACCACCACTTCATGACATCACAAGGTGGAACAGAGCATTTTGAGCTTTGGACATGTAGACAGACTCATAACAGAGTAACTTAAACATTGTGAATGAAACAAAACACAACTCCAGGTCTGTTTTTGATGAAATAACAACATTCTAACACGACCTAAAGCTCACAAGAGTCTATTTTATGTCATATAAAACCTTTAACCCTCGTATACGACTCCGAGGAATATGTTTTATAAAACAACAGCGCAGAACTTTCTAACCGTAAAAGACAGAAACTTCCTTTTCCCCTCTGAAAGTGCAGACATAGAGGTTTCTGTACATTTCTGCGGCTTTATCCTACGTCACACTCACGCTGTGTGATGACGTGAGCAAAACGAGTGTCCAACAGGAACTTTGTTTTCCCCAAACTCATGCGCTCCGTCCATTTTGATCGAGCCAAACTTTGCCAAAGAGTGAAGTGAGTCAAGATGGTCGACTCCTCTGTGCGTTTATGTTTATAATAAGTGAAAAAGCCGCTCTAAGTGCAGTTTTTTTCACAAATAAATGGCAAATTGCGCATCTTGGTGTGTGTAATTGGGCATCCCTTTGCTATTTTTTATTTGAAAGGTTTATTTAACTGAAAATGAACAAATCCAAATGTAATAAACACCAGGGAAATGCAGAAGTGCTGTGGCTCTGGCCCTGGAACTGACAGGAGCTGTTTCCAGGACTGGACCAGGAAAGTCATGGAGCGATTGCACTTTTATTAGTTTTTAGGGCAATAAGGAGATTTTTTATTTACTTACAGACTTGATATTTTGCATTTTTGTAGCTAAGGCCCTAAATTAAGCATTTTTATGTCCAAAAAGTTGTTTGTACATGTTTGCTGTGTGTTTTGTATCAAAGAGTGTGAACTTTATATTCTGTTTTTTTTCCATCTCTATTTCTGGTCCTGTAGCTTTTATCACAGCCTCATGACACAACTACAGCAGCAGAGTGTGAAATAACAGGTTGGACTGAACAAAAGGAGGTAGAACACTTCATTAGGGGGTAAAAGGGGCAGCTTAAAAAAAAAAATCCAGGCGAGGAGAAATGTTCTAAAATTGCCCTTAGGTCTTCAGGGGTTATAACCTTTTACCCATAATATTTATAATTATTTCGTCCGTTTATTTCCTCCGCAGGTTCGTTTTACTTCACACGGATGTTCTGGAGACCGTGTGCGTCAGTCTGAGTTTGATTTTGATCCCCTCTGGCCTGACTCTCGTTTCTCAGACGGGCGCATCGACAGGCCGGCCCACCGCTAATGACATTCCTCCTTTTTTATCGGGATTAATTTGTCTCGCAAGATAATGACCGGCTCCCGTCCTCCCCCTGGCCAACGCGTGCGCTCCACGATTGGCGGGGAAAAGGTCCGCTCACGCCTCCGCTCGCCGAAATAAACAAGAGAATAAATACGACAGAGGTGCTGGTTCTTCTCTTCGCGGAAATGTTTTCAGGTTTACCATCGACTTACGGGTTCAAAGACGCTTCATTCTCGTCTAGACTTCGTTTATTTTAAGAAAACTCGTCTAGTAAAATCATCTTGCTGCGTGGGCACATAATTTAACTATTTTTAAGTCATTTTCTGTTTGATTTAAGTGTTTATATCGTAAATTCTGGCCAAGATTTGTTGCAGATCTGTGGAGAGGTGAGCTCGCTCTCTCTTTTTGAGCAGCCGTAATTGAAATAAACGCAACATAAATGAGTTTATACTGCGAAAACTTTCAGGAAAACAAACAATATCTTCATGGAAAATAATTTTGTGGTGGACCTGCTACCAAAAATGTTACAAAATTAACCTTTAAGGACATGTTTTCAGTGCAAAAACCCCAAAAGAAGTCTATTTTTTGGGTTTAATATTTTGAAATAACACTAAAAGTTCTCCATACCGATGCATAAAGTGTTCATCTATCCAAAGTCATGTGCAGATCCGTAACTTAAATATGAATTAACGAGTGTTTTTCAGTATTTTTTCCTTGTAAGCAGCTTTGTATTTAGAGCAAAATCTGAACCGCATCCTGTCGTGTCAGGCAAAGCCGAGTGGTTTTAAAGGAGCGGGGACACAATGGAGCCAAGGACAGATCTGACGTAATTCGAGGAAGAATCTGCAGTTTGAAGTGTTTTGAATGAGAAACCAAACGCAACAGCAACAATGGAGCGAGCAATTCACTTTCGCTAAAAACACACTTAGTTTTAAAGGTAAAGCTCCCGTGTTACGTAAAACAGACTCTTGTGAGCTTTAAGTCGCGTTATGATGCTGGTACCTCCTCGGAAACAGTGCCCACGGAGACATTTCTTGGCATAAACTGGGCTCAAAACTCCTTATATGTATTAATCCTGTGATTTTGTTTCTTAGTTTAGGTTGTTTTGTGTGTGGGACGCCTAAAATTTCTGTCCAATTGCAATTTCCTCAGTTAAAAAGGTTCAAATTTCATAATAAATCACCACATTTCTGTAGAACCAAATCATTTTTTCAGAAATCATGAGTTATTCTGCATGTTTTTTGTACTTAAAGTGTTAAAATGTCATGTGGTGCGACCGTGCATCATGTGGTGCGACTAATAACAGCAGGAATTTTAATAACAAAGTAAACTTGGGTGAATGGTTCTTTAGGCATTTTTCTTCATTTTCCAGGGCAGTAGTTTGTTCATTAAACTCAAGCAGGCGACTGTCATATTGGAGCAAAAGAAAACATCAATATGCATTAAAAATGTAAAGAAACGCAACAGTTTGTTTCTATACACTTCATATTACTCACAACTTACATTAACATCCCAGCCATGTCTTAGAAAATAAAACTATTTTAAGGTCATTCTCGGTCGCACCACATGACATTTTACACTAAAAATGCTTCATATAAATGTTAAACACAGATTTATGCACCTGACACTGGAAATATTTGAAAAAGTTCAATACTCACTCATATTTTTTATATTTTATAAAAAATTTGCCTGTTGAAAATCCTTATACATCATTGATAAGTGTATATTTTAGACCACGATTGTTATTCTGCCTTTTACAATCCTGTTTATTAAATTATTACTTTATTTATACCATTTTTCCAGATTGGTTTTTGTTGCTCCCGTTCCCTGGTGGAGCTGGGTCATGATAACATCTGAACCAAAACCTAGACTAGGACTTAATCAGGACTGAGCCAGGGTCTTTTTAACAGACAAGTCTAAACCCAGTCATTAAATGCAGGAGGTTTGGAGGCGAGTTCAGGATTTTAGGAGGACGTTTTTCTATATTATAAGCTACATAGGACAGAGTAAGGTGCTTGGTTCTTGTCTTCATGGAAATATTATTGCTTTGTCCAGAATATCCCAGGGTATGGCATTAAAAATGTGTCTATTTCCATCAAAACCAAGTCTTCGTCTAGAGCTGCGCCAGGATGATCTTGGATCTTTTTTAACAGAGAAGTAAAAGCCTGAGGTTTGGAGATAAGTTTAGGATTTTACGAGGACATTTTTATATTTGTTTTTTACCAAATTTTTCTCATGTATTTGTGCGAAATGCATCAAATATGTTGTATAAGCAGCTCTCGAGGTCAAAATAACTCTGCTGTGGACTGTCTGTGTCTAATTAGTATAGAATATAGTAATACAGGATAGTATTTTACTGTTTGATGATTAGGAAGTGCGTGGTTAGCATGCTAGTTGCTCCGCTCTGGCCTCTGAAAGTTGAGAAATACGCTCATGAACTCGTCGCCGTGAGTGAGGAACAACTTCTGGACCGTTGCAAACTGTTTCAAACGAACTAGTTCCGTCTTTCGCCTTTTAAAGACAGGTTCGGCTCCTTCAAAATTTCCCCCGAATACGAAACCAAAAGTGGTATTTATTTGTTTTAATGGGAGAAACTGAAAGTGTCACATCTTTGGGCGCACTGTCAGAGCGCACGCCGCCGCCGCCGCAGCAGCAGCAGCAGCAGCTCAAGCGATGTGAGCGACGTGATTAATTACGGCGGGAACGTTCACATGGCCCTGAGCTCTTCCATCCTTAAACACATCTGAGAGACACGGCAAACACGCGCAGATGGATTCGCTCGCTCTCCGTCGGCGTTCTGCACCGACGCGATAAAAACACTGAAACATTTAGCTCCCGCTCAGTAAATGTAAACACAGGCCTCCCCGAACGGAACATACAGTGGACTATTAATGGTCGGCGGCCACGAATAAGGATTAACAACGAGCTTCGAGGGGGGAAAGAGTCGTTAGAACAGTCGCAGCAGAAGCAATAATCTTAATAATAATACATTTTTTATTGATTAGGCGCCTCTCTGGACACTCAAGGTCGTCTCACAGCAACAGAAACAGATTAAATACGATAAAACATACAGTTAAACACGGGAAAAACAACATCTAGGTGAGTTAAAATGACTCAAATCAAGAACATTTTATTATATTTGAGCAGATTCAACTCGACAAGTAAAATGATCTGCCAGTGGAACAAGTGTTTTTTTTTTTTTTGTTTCTTATTTTAAGTGCAAAAAGTTGTTTTTCTTACTTTAAGTGTAGCAAAGATGTGTTTTCATATTTTAAGCACAGAAAATCTTGGTCCACTGGCAGATAATTTTACTTGCCGAATTAAATTTACTCAAATCTTGATAAAATTTCTTATTTCAAGTCATCTTAACTTGGCTGGATTTTGTTTTGTGCAGTGAAAGCGTAAAGTTAAAGTGGGAAAGTATTTAATTGATTGATTGGATTTAGTATTTTATTCATATTTAGTTTTTTTTTTTTGGTATTTAGTATTGTATTAGACACTATTTTAACTGGTTGATTATATTGTAAAGGTGGTAGTAGTAGTAGTAGTAGTAGTAGTAGTAGTAGTAGTAGCAGCAGCAGTTAAATTTATTATTAATTTGGGAAGAGAAATCACATACAAACTGTTTAATCTTACAAAAGAAAAATTATCTTTAAGCTGTACGGCTAAAATATTGTAGTTGTAGTAGAAGAAGATTGTAGTAAAAGTATTAAATGTCATAGTAGAGTTTTAAATGTAAACACAGCAGCAGTGGTAGTAATACTTGTAGTTATTGTTGCAGTAGTAGCAGTAGTAGTAGTAGCAGTAGTAGTAGTAGTAGCAGTAGTAGCAGCAGTAGCAGCAGTAGTAGTAGTAGTAGCAGCAGCAGTAGTAGCAGCAGCAGCAGTAGTAGTAGTAGCAGTAGTAGCAGTAGTAGTAGCAGTAGTAGTAGTAGTAGCAGTAGTAGTAGTAGCAGTAGTAGTAGTAGCAGTAGTAGTAGCAGCAATAGTGATAACAGTAGTCGTATCTGAAATGATATTGTCGGCCATTAAGCCTCTGTGCTTTAATTTGATGTCAATTTGGCATCTGGACAGATTTGTGTCAGACGTCTTATTTTTAGTGTCCATCTATCTCTTCATCCTCTTCCTGTTCTCATTCCCTCGTGTACGCGCTCTCTCTCTCCATCTATTCATCTGTTTATCTATCTATCTGCTACTGCTACTACTACTGCTACTACTACTATTACTACTGCTACTACTGCTACTGCTACTACTACTACTACTACTACTACTACTACTACTGCTGCTACTACTACTGCTGCTACTACTACTGCTACTACTACTGCTGCTACTACTACTGCTGCTACTACTACTGCTGCTACTACTACTGCTACTACTACTGCTACCACTACTACCACTATTACTACTACTACTACCACTACCACTACTACTACTGCTGCTGCTACGACTACTACTACTACTACTACTACTACTACGACTACTACTCTACTACTGCTACTACTACTACTACCACTACTACTACTACTACTACTACTGCTACATACTACTACTACTACTATTACTGCTACTACTACTATTACTGCTACTAATACTTACCACTACTACCGCTACTACTATTACTACTACTGCATTACTACTTGTTGCTACTACTACTGCTACCGCTACTACTGTTACTACTACTATTACTGCTACTACTGCTACTGCTATTACTACTACTGCTACATTACTACTACTACTACCGTTATTGTTGCTACTAGTACTACCGCTACTTATTGTTACTACTACTACTTATGCTATTATATTACTATTATTGCTACTACCATTATTGTTATTGTTGCTACTAGTACTACTGTACTACGGTTACCACGGTTACATTTACGGCCACTACTATTGTTATTACTACTACTACTACTGCTACTACTACTTACTACTGCTATTACCACTACTACTGTTATTACTACTACATTGCTGCTACTAGTACTATTACTACTAATACGGTACTGCTACGGCCACTACTATTGCTACTACTACTACTACTACTGCTACAACTACTGCTACAACTACTACTACTACTACTACAAGTACTGCTACTACTGTTACTACTACTACTACTACGTATCTATGTATCTATGTTAAAATGCCCCATGTGGCTCATATATATTTTTACCCCGGTACAAATCCTGCGTACTTCCACTTCTAAAAGTCCCCCACAGTTTTACGCAGATGCCGGTTTTATTTTTGCCTTCAAACTCCTCTCCTCCTCCTCTTCTCCTCTCTCTCTCTTTCTTCTTCTTCTTCTCTGTTGTTTTGAAAGCTGCAGATCCAGGACACCGTTCTCATGGGGAGCGCCGATTCTTACATAACACCATAAAAAATTCACCCTCCGCGCGTTTGGAGACGAGCGCGTTCGGAGATACGGGGGCCGGGGGTGCGATCGCAAATTAGAAATATCTCATCTCTGAGGGAAAGACGGGAACGCGAGGCTCCCGGTGAAGTTTTGGCAAAAATGGGTGCCGAATCGAGCCAGAAAGCAGCGGGGAGTCGACACTTTTACGAGTGGTTTTTGCAGGACTTTTCAGGGACTATGTGCACTGCAAGGCCATCTGCATAATTACATAAGAAGGAAAAGGCAACGCTAGTTTGTTTGTTTGGTAAAATTCGTCCTCGTGAATTATAATAAAAAATGCACTTTCTTTCGACAATATGATGTGATTTTCAACATTTAAAGCTGAACTGCGGCACGTTTGAAGCTAAAGTCCGTTGCTAGAGGTGGTGGGATTCTGTCAGGAGCCAAAAAACGGCACAGATCAGTGTTTCCTCGGTGGAGATCTCACTGTGGCACTGAGTCTGTCAAGGCAACAAACTAGTGCAGTGATGGGGGCAAGTTCTTCACTCTCAGGTAAAACTAAACCAGGACTAAACCAGGACTAGAACAGGACTAGAACAGGACTAAACCAGGAGTAAACCAGGAGTAAACCAGGACTAAACCAGGACTAGAACAGGACTAAACCAGGACTAGAACAGGACTAAACCAAGTCCACAAGAGGACTAAACCAGGACCAAACCAGGACTAAACCAGGAGTAAACAGGACTAAACCAGGACTAGAATATGACCAAACCAAGTCCACTAGAGGACTAAACCAGGACCAAATCAGGACTAAACCAAGAGAAATCCAGGGTTAAACCAGGACTAGAACAGGACCAAATCAGGAGTAAACCAGGACTAAACCAAGAGTAAACCAGGACAAAACCAGGGCTAAACCAGGACTAGAACAAGACCAAACCAAGTCCACAAGAGGACTAAACCAGGATCAAACCTGGACTAAACCAGTGTGAGCATGGCCTTAAAGGTGCGCTAACTGTCTGCTTTGCCTGGAATGTCCCACAGTATGGCATTAAACTTATCTCCCTGAAGACGAGCAGTTAACCCGTTTTGGTTGGTTTGTTTCAATTGCTCTGCCTGGAATGTTCCACAGTGTGACTTTAAACAGCTCTACCTTATATTTATTCAATTACAGGCAGTTTTACAGTTCAAAAACACTGCGCTCTTGTACTTGTTTGACAATGGATTTTCGCTGCATGGAGACGTTATGGACTTACGGAAACTTTTAAAAAAGACAGTGAACGTTGTAATCTGTTCATTTTAGGGTTTACTTGAGAAAAGTTACTGTTTTGTATTTTGAAATTGTGCCGTGCAATAATGTTTGGATGCATTTTGGTTTAACATTAGACTTCAGTCGTGTATAGAACAGCTCATAAATAAATAACTTTTACACCAAACCTTTTTATATTTGAGTGTATTTAGAAAATTATAAAGTGACTTTTCTGCTCAAGATCGTTCTAAAACGGGTCAGGAAAGCTTCATTTCTGTCCTCTCGATGTCACATTTTTAGTATTGATACCTGATAAATCTGATTTTCGACACTTAAAAGTAATTCAAAGGGCTTTACAGATTAAAATAAGACATTGAAATCACAATTGAAACAGTAGTTATGTATATTAGAATCATGTTACAGGATAGTAAACTGGGTTAGATAACTTCGATAAGACTTGCGATTTTTATTTTAAATCAGGATCCGTTCAAAGTTCAAATCTGAAACTTGTCCAGAAGCATTAATATTTGAGAAAAATAAATACAAAAATACAAAGGTCTAAACTACAGGGTTAGCAGCTTTTTCCTTTTAAAAACACAGAACAGTTTTGCCTGGGATGCAGAAAACTCACTTCTTCAATACTTTATGAAGATGTGAGTTCACAGATGAGTTCAGGGACGTGATTGACGGGTGGATCAGCCAATCAGGGACAAGCATCGTCCGACCGTGTTAGAAAAACTAAAGAAAATATCACAAGAGGCTGAAAAACACTGGGAATTTCTGTAGAATCAGTGAGCGAAGCACTAAACCCTGAATCTGAGGTGAGAAATGTGTAATTTTGTTGTAAATTATTATGAGTAATGAGCTCCTTTGTTTCACGTGCGCCACTGGAATAAACAGATCTGATTGGACGATACTGTCTGAATGGCTTGAGACGTGACCAGACTAAAAACAGTATTATAGAAAAAACAGAGAGATAAGATTCTGCATTTACCGGGCCAAGAATATTTTGTGTTTGCAGAGAAAACTGTGCGTCCAAAAAAACTGAAGCTGTCGTGATCGGGCCTGGAGCCAGAGGTGAAGTTCCCGAGAGAATCTAAACAAACACGGAGCCACTTCAGGCTGTTTCAAAAGTCCTTGTATTCCATTATATCCTAGGGGTGTAACAATAACCGTCAAAGGTCTCACAATATATCGAATCACAAGTCTCTTTGCTTAAATTAATAGTTTTGATGCAGAAATGGCTAAAAAAAAACAGATGGAACTACATAGACCATGATCCTTTGCTCCGTTTCAGTGCAGACGACATGAAGAAATAACTGTTCTAAGCACTTTTACATCTTCATTCTTTGGATTAAGTCTTGTGAAGGCGTTTTTAGAGGAAAAAGAAGCAGATTCGCCACAAAATATTGCAGTAAATCTGGTACGGTGAGATGTTTATGGTGAAAATATCGTGCAGAGAGATCTGGATATCGTTCCATCCCTAATGACAATAAATGTTGCACCAAATGTCTGGTCAAAGCGTTTTATAATGTCAGTCTTGTTATTATGTAGAATATCGTAATATCGTGAGCTTTCCCATGATAACGCTCAAAAAATATCGCACCATGAGGTTGGATATCATTACATCCCTCGTAAACAATGATCTAAATGTGTTTTGTAGTTGTTGTTTATCATTTAAAGCCTCTACAGAACCGCTTTGGAAAAATAAAAACTCAATATTATGAGGTATTTTAGGAGAACACTGAACACTGACTCTTCTTACTCCAATTTATCGACCAAAAAAAAAGGGATATTGACCGAACTGATACCTTGGAACCACCAAAATGTTTGATACTGGCTTTGATATCTGATAAAAGTACAGCCCCTAATATTTTCTGATCTACAGTGTGTTATAATGTAGTTTCCTCACCACAAACAGACCTGGAGTTGTGTTTTGTTTCATTCACACATGTTAAACGCACAAATTCGGCATATTTAGGCTGAGTTTTTCGCTCATTTGGATGATTTCGACGCTGGAATTACCAATCTCCCCTGGACAAAATGTAAAAACGGTAGATGTTAACTTGAAAACTACCGCTTCTGCTATTCAAATGTGGTGTCAGCGTGGTTTTAATATAGTCCTCTTTTTAAAAAAAACAGCATCCCTGAATCATCCGTGTCCCATATGAACCTTTGCACCGGCTCCATATACTGTTCATATCTCCGTAATATCCCCCGTGTCACCCCGCATCCCATTTCTCCCGAACCCTCCGCACCATCAGAGTGCCGTCGCTGGGAAAAAACAATACAATTACCGGTAAATTGATGGCTGTCACCGCACGCTCCCCTCTCGCTCTTCCTCCTCTTCCCCCCCATACATCATCACAGCTGCATACGAGACTAATGGAGCCCACAACAGCACCGCCATCAACACGCCGCGCACACATTCTAAACAGATCCACCGAAATATATCCAGCGTGGGCTTTTCGCCGTCGACGCGCAGTCAGCGGTCGGCCGGGCGTGTCGGTGCGGCCGTGTAATGGACCTGATTTAAAAAGCATAAAAGCGGTTTACATCGCGGCGCATGTATAATTAATGGACTGGACTGTCTGCTGTGGTTTGAAACAGGCTCTGGGACGTTGTGCGGGCATTAGTCATTACCGCTGCATACCTGAGCCGAGGGAGGTGCACCGCTGACAAACACGGGCTCTATTACAGGTCCGAGATCACACAAAATCCACTCTTGTGAGCTCTAAGTTGAGTTATAATGTCGTTATCTCCTCAAAAACAGACCTGGAGTTGTGTTCTGTTCCATTCTGCGCCTTCTTCATCCTTATTTTTAGTTTGTACGACCAAAGCATGTCATTTATTTTGTGTTTATGTAAATATATGTGAAGTTCTGTGATCAATATACATAAAAAAAAACACCACCTGCTCCTTTTCGACAAATGTTTTTTCTGTTGTTTACAAGTATGTGTGTGATTATTGCTTCTCTTTTGGCACGAACTCGAAATCAAAATGAATGAATCAACCAAATTCACACACGTTCACGGCAAAATCTTAATCTAGTCAAGTTAAGGTGACTTGAATTAAGAAAGTTTTACCATGATTTGAGTAAATTTCACTTGACAAGTCGAATAATCTGCCAGTGGAACAAGACTTTTTGTACTTAAAATATGAAAATACATCTGGCGACACTTAAAATAAGAAAAGCAACAACTTTTTGCACAAAAATCGAATGCTTGAATTAAGAAAGATCATTCGACTTGTCAAGCTGAATCTGCTCAAATAAAGTAAAATGTTGTTAATTTAAGCCATTTTAACTTACCTAGATTTTGTTTTCTTCCAGTGTTTGAATAATCCTGGTTTATAAATCTGTCTACGTAGGCAATTCCAGGGCTGAAAATGATCCAAATGATTCTAGGTGAAGGTGTGTGGAGTTTAAAAACACAATGGAGCACTTCCTGTATCACCGCATGACATCACAAGGTGGAACAGAGCGTTTTCAGTCTGAGAGAAGAACTCCGCCTGTGTGTGAATGAGACAAAACACGACTCCAGGTCTGTTTGTGATGAGGAAACGACATTATAACAGATCAGAAAACAGCGTAATATGGGCCCTTTAAAGGTGAACTATGTGATCTTTCAAGTGGAGAAATGTTATTGCTTTGCCTGGAATGTTCCACTGTATGGCATTAAACGTATCTATCTCCAAAAAGGTCATTCCACAAGTTAGTTACAGGTCAGATTTGTGGAAAGGCAGCTCCACTTGTGTTAAAAATGCCCTTATATAATCAAAACACATTTCCAATAAACAGAAAGTGCTTTTGTTTTGTTAGAAAGTTGTGAAAAACTCTCATAAAATCATCGTGGTGAATAATTAGGACGGTTTAAATGCATAAAATAAGTGAGGGATAACTTAGGATCACTGCAAACTGTTTAAAATTAACTAATTGTTATGTTTTTTTTTATGTTTTTAAGGCAGTAAAACTCAGAAACGGCGCCTTTAAGGTCCCGCTCTCCAAAGCTCGACGGTCGCGTTTGTTTCTGTGACGATGGGGCCCAGTGCGCAATGTTAACGAGGATTTATCACAAATTAATTACGGTAAAGAAAGGTCCCCGGGTGACGGACTGGCTTATTCTGGCGTCGGGTAAATCTGCTATAATCCGCACGCACAAGAGAGCGGAAAAACACGGCCAAAAAACTCAAACGACAAAACAAGTGGAAGCCCGGCAGCGCTGCAGATGATTCCAAATTTAAAGAGCGCGTTTTGAGCTAAATATGTCTCGCCCCAGATGTATTGTAGAAGCAGCTCTCAGGAAGTGAACGTTAACATGCTAGTTGTTGCCGCTCTGGTCTCTGAAAGTTGTTAAAGCTCTTATGAACTCATTGTGGTGAATAATTAGGATGCTCAGAAGGCGTAACATCTCCAAACTTCGCTCTTCTCTCTCCCTCCCTGCTGCGGAAAAGCTCGTCCATGCCTTTGTCTCCTCCAGGCTGGGCTACTGTAACGCACTCCTCATCGGGATCCCTGGCAGGAGCATCCAAAAGCTCCAGTATGTCCAAAACAGCGCTGCCAGGGTCCTGATGAGGGTGCGTAAACACGAGCACATCACCCCTATTCTTCACTCCCTGCACTGGCTCCCCATCCACTTCCGTATTCAATACAAAGTCCTCTTGCTCACCCATCACTGTCTCCACGGTGCGGCCCCCACTTACCTCACTGAACTGCTCACACCTCACACCTCCACTAAGACCCGGTCAGGCCAACAGCACCGTCTGGTCATGCCCAGGACACGGCTCAAGACCATGGGCGACAGGGCCTTCTCAGTGGCTGCTCCCCGTCTGTGGAACGCCCTCCCAGACCACCTCAGGGCTCCACAGACGGTGGATGCTTTTAAAAAAGGACTAAAGACCTGCCTTTTTACCCTGGCCTACAGCTAATACCTGCTATTGTTTTATTGCTTTTAAATTGATTTTTAATTGTCTTCTGTTTTTAAAGTCTTTTTGCACTGTAGCACTTTGAGATTTGTTGTCAAATGTAAAGTGCATTATAAATAAAATTTATTATTATTATTATAAGGATTAACTTTGGACCACTGCAAACTGTTTACAATGGAACAGCTTTGTTTTTTACATTTTTAAGACAGTAAAAAGTTGTGGATTAGTCATTTAATCCTGAGAACTGCACATGATTTTACTCATGATGCATTTGGAGGCATGCGACAAGTCTCCAAAGAACTTCACAATAGCGTAAACCACTATGTTACCGTGATGAGACAATGCACAATTAGCAAAAAACGCGGTCAAAAAAGTTTTAAAATTGCCTGAAAACTCAAGAAACACACACAATAGATTTAAATAACACACAACAGAACCCTGGGATCAATACAAGTGTTCACGGTCTTTGTTTAGGAGTTTGAGTTTCAATAAAAAAGTGAAATATTGTGCTTTACACTTGCTTTTCCAACAAATAATGTAAATAAAATTAATTGTTAAAGCCAACGGGGATAAATACACATATATACTAACTTAATGTGAATACAGTGATTAGGATTCTAGTTTTAACCCCTTAATGCCAGTTTTGTGTGTGTTTTTGCCTTTAAGCAGATGTTAAATTACGTTGAGATTATACATTTGATTATAGCAAAAAGAAAATGTATAGAAATTTGTGTATGTTGCAAATTTGCAGCAACTAGAAACTTGCAAAGGGTTCCAGGGAAGGTTCTGCATCTGTACTCGAAGGTTCTGCATCTGTACTCACCAGTATTGGGGGAAAACAGCCGTTATCTTGTCTTATATCCTGATCAAAAACAGTTTGGTGCATATTTGTGATACTCGGCGTTATGGGGTTAAAAGCCCACAAGGCTGAATAGCTGTTACAAGGTTGAATAGGTGTAATATTTCTTTGTAAAATACATTAAACGGCAGGTTTCTTGTTACCAAATTTACATTTATGCATACAGTACTTTGCTATCATAATTGCACATTTATTTTAGCGCATTATTAGTTCATTTGTACAATTTGTATAATATATATATACTATTTGTATAATACAGAAGCTTGTGTCTGTATGTTATGTGTGAGGGACTTGTTTAATAAAGCAGTTCTGCTGTTGTAGTTCCAGCTAAATCAGCTCTTTCTGGTCAGATTGTGTTAAAATAAACCTCAGATTAAGTCTAATTTGAGCAACAGAGCTTCAGATTGAGTCGTGGCCCAGTGACATTAGCTGCAAAATATCTATATTATATACAATGACACGGCAGTTTCTGAGTAATAAACAAGAAATGCATCAAATTTGTCCCTGTCTGAACAAGTTTAATCACAGAAATACTCGGGTTTCTTTTTAAAAATCTCCCTTCTTCTTGTAAATATATTTTTTATGGATTTTCATGGGCATTTTATTGATGTTGACAAGCGTCTGTGAGTCCAGAATGAGGTCTCCCGTTGGGTGAGCAAAGGCCAGTTTAATATCCAAAATCTGTCCAGCTCTTCAGAACACATTCCCACAGAGCAGAGGAGATATGAGATTTCTGACATTTTCGACGCGCGCTCAGCTTTATTCAACATTGAGTTAGATTTAAAGTTTGGGAGGGAAATTCACCAGTGTTAATATTACGCCATTTTTGTAGTCCATCTGAAAAAGTGGACTACATGAACTACAAAAATGTCCGTCTGTATATCGTATTGTCCAAGAGAAGTAGTAATTCAATCATAACGTTTCAGTGCGAAACGTTATGGTCTTGGTCTCGTTTCAGATTCGAGCGCATTTGGACTCGGTCTCGTCTCGGTCTTGAAGGCGCTTGGCCTCGGTCTTGTCTCGGACTCGAGGTCTGACACTCAACGGGTGCGATTATATTTTTTATGTTTTATTACGGCTGCTTCTGTCGGCAATAAACTTGTGCTCGTTTGATTTACATGTGCCAAAAGAACCGTAAAATACAAATAAAATAAATGTTGAAAATGAAAAAGATCACCTTGATTTGCTCTTGACCAGCCGTGATCTCGGACTTTAAAAGTCTCAGTCTTGTCTTGGTCTCAACCCTCAGAGGTCTTGGTCTTGTCTCGGTTTTGACCCTCAGAGGTCTTGGTCTTGTCTCGATCTCGGTCTTTAAAATTCTCGGTCTTGTCTTGCCCTCGGACTTTAAAAGTCTTGGTCTTGTCTTGGTCTCGATCGTTAAAAGTCTCGGTCTTGTCTCGGTCTCCACCCTCAGAGGTCTTGGTCTCGAATTTTAAAAGTCTCAGTCTTGTCTCGGTCTTGACCCTTAGAGGTCTTGGTCTTGTCTCGGTCTTTAAAAGTCTTGGTCTTGTCTCGGTCTTTAAAAGTCTCTGTCTTGTCTCAGTCTCGATCCCTAGAGGTCTTCATCATGTCTCGGTCTCAGAATTTTAAAAGTTTCAGTCTTGTCTCGGTTTTGACCCTCAGAGGTCTTGGTCTTGTCTCGGTCTCGACCTTTTAAAGTCTCGGCCTTGTCTCAGTTTTGACCCTCAGAGGTCTTGGTCTTGTCTCGGCCTCGACCTTTAAAAGTCTCGGCCTTGTCTCAGTCTCGACTTTTAAAAGTCTCGGTCTCAACCCTCAGAGGTCGTGGTCTAGTCTCGGTCTTGTCTCAGTCTCGACTTTTAAAAGTCTTGGTCATGTCTCGGTCTCGACCTTTTAAAGTCTCGGCCTTGTCTCAGTTTTGACCCTCAGGGGTCTCGGTCTTGTCTCAGTCTCGACATTTAAAAGTCTTGGACTCGTCTCAGTCTCGGCCATTAAAAGTCTCTGTCTTGTCTTGGTCTCAACCCTCAGAGGTCATGGTCTTCTCTCAGTCTCCACCCTCAGAGGTCTTGGTCTTGTCTCGGCCTCGACCTTTAAAAGTCTCGGCCTTGTCTCAGTCTTGACCCTCAGAGGTCTCAGTCTTGTCTCAGTCTTGACTTTTAAATGTCTCGGTCTTGTCTCTGTCTCAGCCTTTAAAGGTCTTGGTCATGTCTCACTCTCGGGACCCTGTGGTCTCGGTCTGGTCTTGGTCTCGATTAGCTTGACAACAACACTACACACACCTTTCACACACACATTCATACTCCAGTGCACACAGACACTGGGGATGAGGAGGGTTAAGTGTCTTGCCCAAGGACACAACAGCAGCTTTATAAATACATTAAAGCTCATATATGACACAAAACTGACTCTGGAGGGTTTTAAGCCCTGTTATAACGCTGTTTCCTCCTCACAAACACCTGGAGCTGTGTTTTATTTTCGGGAATGTTTGTGACACGGAAACAACATTATACCGGATCGGAAAACAGCGTAACGTGGGCCCTTTAAACTTGTTGTCAAAATGAGCGGCGGGCAGTGAAAATAAGTAGTAAAAATAGTTGGGAAATGGCCCGGAGCGTTTCAATAGGACTCCGCTTGTTCTCATGTGACCTTATTGCTTCTATTCTGAGCTGTGTACTCCCCGCATAACTCCGCTCTCAAATCAACATCTTGCAAACAGAACATTGCGTAATTATTCTGTGTGCCGTCGCCTCGTCTCGTTCTTCTCTCAACAACAGGAAAGTTACAGTTTTTCCGAAGTGTTTAACTCGGGAAAAGCCCCCGGAAAATAAAGCGGCTATTATGAAAGGAAGCATTCTTAACATTTAGGGGGGAAATACCGTCGCGGCAGAGCTGAGTGTGTGGGGAGGGCTGCTTTAAAATGGCTGGAAGAGATGTTTTTCTGCCTTTCGTTCTGTTTTAGTCCGTGGTAAAAGAATTATTCGATTTTGTTAGTAAAAGTACAGACACTGGAGCGAAAAAGTACAGATACTGGAGCAAAAAAGTACAGATACTGGAGCAAAAAAGTACAGATACTGGAGCAAAAAAGTACAGATATCAGAGCGAAAACATACAGATACTGGAGTGAAAAAAGTACAGATATTGGAGTGAAAAAATACAGATACTGGAGCAAAAAGTACAAATACCGTAGCAGAAAAGTACACAAGAAAAAGTTAAAAGTATCACGAAAAAACTACTTAAAGCTGCATTGTGTTGCTGACTGGTCTGGAATGTTTCACAGTATGGTATTAAACCTTTCTATCTCCATAGAGACCAAACCAGACCAAGTTAGAGGTCAGATCTGTGGAGAGGCGACTCCGCTTGTTTAGATCCTAGTTTAGGTCTTGGTTTAGTCCTGGTTTAGTTCTGATTTAGTCCTGGTTATTACATTTCTTATGTCGGGAGCGGGATTCAAACCATCAACGTTCAGATCAGAGGACGAAAGCAAGTTTTATAAAATCTAAAACAAATAAATATAATTGGTTAAACTTTTCTATCGTCCTGGAGACCAAACCAGACCAAAGTTACAGGTCAGATCTGTGGAGAGGCGACGCTCACAGTCAGAATCCCTGTTTTTCTAGGTATTTTTAAGCTCAAAAACCACTTGTAAATAAATAAATGTAAAGCAGAGCTGTTTAAAGTCATACTGTGGGACATTCCAGGCAGAGCAATGATGTCTCCATAGTAACAAGCAGGTGACGAACGCCCAACCAAAAAGTTACACCATGCATCTTTAAGTAAAAGTATTAAAGTACACGTTTAAAAAGTAAAAAGTAAAGTATTTCACGCAGATTTTGAGATCTAATAAAGCTTCAAATGTACTGACTGTGATAAAGATTTTTTGCTGAATTTTATCCATAAAAAACAACTAAATTAATATATTTTCCAAGCTTTTTATTTGTACATAAAAAGTAAACCCTGAGCCTTTTAAGCAGGTCTCAAACTATAATAAAAATACTACTTAAAAACCTCAAATGTAGTGAAGTAAAAGTAAAAAGTATCTGCCTCAGACCGTACTTAAAGGTGCACTGTGTAACTTTTCCGGTCCGTCACCTGCTTGTCTCCATGGCGATGTTATTGCTTTGCCTGGAATGTCCCATGGTATGACATTAAACATTCCCATGAAGCATTTACTTATTGTTCCTGTTGCTCAAAAACAGTGATTCCTTCAGTTTATAGGGGCGCCTCTCCACAGATCTGACTTGTAACGCAGTGTAGTGCTGTAACTTGCTTATAGACGGGTTCAGTCTATACTGCGGAACATTCTGGACAAAGCAAAGGCATTTCCATGGAGACAAGCAGGTGCAGAAGCCTAAATTGTTTTCCTAAAGTACAGTACTGAACTATTTTTATGTTTTTTTGAAAATTATCTTTAGAGTTGTTAATGCAGGAAACGATTTGTGCCACTACGGTGATTTTTAATGCACCAGAGGAGTTGCCTGGTGACGCAAGGGAAGGGTAATTCAATTTATTATTTAATTTCTGCATTTTTGAAGCGTTTTCCTGTATTATTTTAGCATTATTAAGCTGCGCATACCTGATGTTACGGCCCTGGTGCGGTCATTAGAGGAATCTTCAGGGGTAGTGTTCTCGTTTTCACTTATAAATAATGAAAAAAGAAGGGGAAAAAAAAGGAAAAGCGTGATTAGAAATGCACCGGTAGAGACGGGGGACGTGTTTAAAATCCTAACTTTGGTTGTGATTGAATAGAAAGTGACGGGAGCTGTGCACATCGCGCTAATGATCAGACCAATAATGTGAATAACAGTAAATTAGCCTCTGCTCAGGTACCTCGGGTTATCTGGGGTTTTGAGGGGAAGACATATAATTATAACGGGATTGTGTTTTGATGAAAATATTTACACACCGTTGCATTAAAGCTGCTGTTTTTACTGTGTTAAAAAGTAAAAGAAAAAAACAGAACTCATTTTAAAGCAGTTTGCAATGGTCCAAAGTTCCTTGTTGTAAAAAAGGTTAAAAAAAACTGTCAAATCGCAACAGTCGAAGCCGTAAAATCTAAAACAGTAAATCACCGCAACATTGTGAATGATTGGAAATAAAGAAACTTTACATAACTTTAATATTTACAGTTGTAATACGTAGAAAACACCAAATTTTTCTATTAAAAATGTAAAAAGAGTAAAGTTACCTGTGCTCTCCTCACGACACGTGACTATGTGAAGCTAGACAGCCAGCGAACTAATAAAGAAAGGCTTGTTTTTCTTGCTTTTACTTGAAGTTTCTTGTTGACATATGTACATATATGTATAATTGTAGTAACTGAAAAATACAGAAAAAAGAACAAATTACCAAATACACTTTACATTGGAAGTGCAAAACTAATGTAGTACATGTAATTAAGCTACCGAGGTTAGCATGAAAGGTTTATGTCAAAACCCAAAAATAAAATACATTAGTAGCCTAAAACTAAGTGCTTGGGAACACAAAATACCTACAAAGACGAAAGTTTGCCAAGGTTTGAACGTTTAGAGTACATTCAGCGTGTTTTGAGTCACTTTGATTGCCTTTTTCTGCTGTGGCGTTTGCTAGTTCATCACACGAGGAAAACGTCAAAGATCCTCTATGTATAACAGGAGCGCTCACTCTGCGCTGACACGTAAACGATCCTTAAAGGGACAGATGTCTCACTCTGACATTTTTAACATAGTGTTTTTAACAGTAAACAAATTAAATGAACCTATTTATTGAGCATTTAGTAACTCATTTATAACTTTTTAACTAACTTAATTAACTTTATGAAATTACAAATGTCTTTAAAACAAAGACATGACATTACCAATACCGTTAAGTCGGAAAAGTAATAATAATGCGCTCATTACAATATTTTAGAGTAAAAAAAAATGTTTGCATGAAAAATTGTTATTTTTAATGGTAATACTGTTTTTTTTTTCATGTAATATATAGATTTATTTTTTTTTTAACGGTAAAATATTGTAATAAGCACATTATTTTCCAGGATTTCCATGACTGTGGGAACCTGCGACTAGCATGATGACCGTGCACTTCCTGATTCTTGAACAGGAAATTGCTTCACAGACAGTACAGAGCTGAGTTATTAAGTTATTTTGACCTCAACGGCAGCAGCAAGACAGAATCTGCTTAAATACAAGGCCAGCTGTAGATTAATATATTATCTTAAAATAAATAAATTATGACCTTTACTTTTTTAGGCCATTTTTTTCATATTTTTCAGAAAACAAACAAAAACAACAAAAACAAAACATAATAGTAAAATAGTAAAAGCAATAGTAACTTTTTTTTTTTTTTTTTTAAACCTTTCTGTCTTCACGGAGACCAAACTACACCAAGTTACAGGTCAGATCTGTGGCGCGGCGAGCCCGTTCACTACAACAATACATGTTTTTCAATGTATTTTAAGCTATAAAAACACCTATAATTTAATGGAGATGTTATTGCTTCATCTGGAATGGTCCACAGTACGGCATTAAACCTTTCTATCGTCATGGAGATCAAACCGGACCAAGTTACAGGTCAGATCTGTGGAGAGGCGACGCCGCTCACAGTCAGAACGCCTGTTTTCTATGTATTTTTGAGCTATAAAACCACCTGTAGTTGAATAAATGTAAAAAGTAGAGCTGTTTAATGTCACACTGCGGAACATTCCAGGCCAGAGCACTGTCGTATCCAATGGCAACCCGAACACAGAACTGTTTATATAATTTGAAGCAGAGGAAATATGTAAATGGCGCGTCTATTGCTTCTGTCTGTTGTGTTCACTCGTATTGATTTGACTCAAGGATTGTATAATTAATCACATTTGCATTTAATCAAAACACTTTAATCCTAGAGGAGAGGCCGTTTCTGATTTTATTATCATTATACCAACAGTAAATGATCTCATAAACATGTGGGCGGACGCGGCGCAGTGGTTAAGCCCTCGCCCACGGAGCTTACCGGTTCAGAACTCAACCAAAATGCACCAGTATTGAGCTGAGTTGGTAGAGACAAATGTAAAAAAAAAAAAAAAAAAAAAAGATGAAAAAACACACCAAAGAAGAGCTTTGGATGAAAATTAAAAAGATAAATAACTATGATTTTTTAAAATATATTCAAATCCTTAAAGTCAAAGTATCCACTCTTTGTTTTGCTGAAAAATATTTAGCAGAGTCTTATTTTAAAGCCCCGTTTTATGATATTTTCTGTTATAATGTTGTTTACTCGTCACAAACAGACCTGGAGTTGTGTTTTGTTTCATTCGCACATGTTTAACACACAAACCCTGCAGGATTAGGCCGAATTCTTCTCTCAAACTGAAAATACTCGGTTCCACCTTGTGATGTCACGTGGTGATAACGCAGGAAATGCTCCAGTGTGTTTTTAAACTCCACACACCTTCACGAGAATCATTTGGATGATTTCAGCCCTGGAATTGCCCATTTCTACTGAACTAAAGGTAAAAAAGGAGCTGTTAACTTGAAAACCACAGCTTCATGACATCACAAGGTGGAACTGTTCTGTATTAGACAGTATTTGAATTGATTAATTGTATTTAATTGACCTACATACATTATTATTAAATTCTTGGCTCTTTAGGGAATTAATGTAGTTAGTGTATATATATTTTTTATTTTTATCATTAGAAATAAAGGCCTATTCACATGTTTTTTTATATTTTTGAGCTATAAAACCACCACATAATTGAGTAAACGTAAAGTAGAGCTGTTTAATGTCGCACTGCGGAACATTCCAGGCAGAGCAATGACGTATCCATGGAAACCAGCGGGTGTTTTTACGGCCCGCGGAGAAGCGGACGTTTTGCACACTCATAACGATGCTGTAAAAGGTGGAAAGAGAAGTCAAATATTCTGCTGACGCGAGGAGCCGCCAGGTAAAACCGCGCGACTGAAACAAATGGGATGAAACCGTCGGCAGCGGAAACGGGCGGAAAACCTCGCCGAAACCATGGCGACGCGCATTATCCCGTAAACGCGCAATCCGGGCTCGGGAAAGATCAAAACGCTGATTCAAACCCTCCGTTCGGGAAATGTTTGTGCCGACTCTGCAGGGGACATTTCGGATTCTTTCAGGGCCCTTAAATGAAGGAACGTCGCGCATCAGACGCCGCAACTTTACGACGACTTAAAACATGAAGGAAAAGGGAGAGAAAAGACTTATTTCAACGCAAAAATACAAGTTAAACGTCCTGTATTGCACAAAATGGCTTCTTGAGACCTTTAAGTCGTGTTTTAATGTTGTTTCTGCTTCAAAAACAGACCTGGAGCTGCGTTTTGTTGCACGTACCACGTAAACACGTAAGATGTTCGTAATTTCAGTATTTCTCATAGTTTTTGTTGTTTCTTAAATATTGAAGATATTTAAGAAACAACTTAAATATTGATATAAAATTTTGACCAAAAATGGGCTAAAAAAATGGCGCCCCACACATAGATTTGTACAGAAAACACATTGAGAACCACTGATTGAATACAGATAATTAAAATAATATGTTATTGTGTGTGGAAGTTGTTTAAAGGTCGTATATTACACAAAATTGACTCTCGTGAGCTTTAAGTCGTGTTATAATGTTGTTTCTGCTTCAAAAACAGACCTGGAGTTGTGTTTTGTTGCGTCTGTTCCACCTTGTGATGTCACGTGGTGGTAGTTTTTCACATTCACATAAATATTGTTGGAGATATTTAAGAAACGGCTTAAATACTGATATAAAATTTTGATATTTGACCTAAAATGGCGCCCGACACATAGATTTGAATAAAAAAAACATTGAGAACCGCCTCCTCTTTTCTATTCCTCCTCCCTCTCTCTCCCTCAGCATCTCTCTTCTGTCTCCTCCTCCTCTCTCTTTCCCCTCCCTCCTCTATCTCTCACTTTTTTCCTCCATCTCCTCATCTTTCGCTCTTCTTCCTCCTTGTATCTATACCTCTTCCTGTCTCTCTCTCTCTAATCTTTTCATCGACTCATTCTCTCTCTCCTTCTCTATACCGCTCCTCCCTCCCTCCATCCCTCCGTCCATCCATAATCTGTTCATCTATTAGCGTTGGACGTGTAGGACAGAACGAGGGGGTGATGGGAACAAACTCTGCGGCGGCGTTTGGTGAAGCGGGAAAGGTCATCGCCGCGGTGATGAACTCAGCCTCCGGCCACATCAGGCTGAACATGGATCACACCCGGACTAAAGCCCCAGATTTGCCCCCAGGACCTGCCCCCAGGACCTGCCAACAGGACCTGCCCCCAGGACCTGCCCCGGATCTGCCCTCGGACCTGCCCCGGATCTGCCCCCAGGACCTGCCCCCAGATCTAAGCAGGCACTAAACCAGGACCAAACTGGAACTAAACCGGTACTAAACCAGGTCTAAACCGGGCCTTGATGAGGACTAAACTGGGACTAAACCTACAGTCATAAACCAGGACCAAACTAGGACTAAGCCCGGTCTGAACCAGGTCTAAACCGGGCCTAAACCAGGGCTAAACTGGGACTAAACCATGTCTAAACCAGTACTAAACCAGGACCAAACTGGGACTAAAGTAGAACTAAACCAGAACCAAACTGGCACTAAACCAGGCCTAAACCAGGTCTAAACTAGGACTAAACCAAAATTAAACCAGATCTAAAATGCCACTAAACCAGGCCTAAAGCAGGTCTAAACAGGGACTAAACCACGTCTAAACCAGGACTAAACTGAGACTAACCCTACAGTACTAAACCAGGACTAAACCAGGACCAAACTGGGACTAAACCAGGACCAAACCAGGCCTAAACCCTCATAAGTCCCATCATGGTGGCACTGAATAGGCAGCAGAGCAGTGACACGGGCCTTTCACTTTTACAGGTCTGAGCTGAGAGGTTTCATTGCGTTTAATCCCATTACAAACGCCGCCGCCTTTTGTCTGCGCCTGGACACTTTCAGACACGAGCCGAACCCTTAATACGACCGGGGCCTTAAAGGTGGGATTACATTTCATTCGCTCGCAAGGACCAAACACTGGAGACGGGCCAACGCTTCATATTTGTCCACAAGAAACTCTATTCAAAAACATCCATTTGAAAATATCAGACGTCTGGTTCGAGCCGCTTTGAGTGGTTCGCTTGTGTTTTTCAGAAGTAACAGCGTCTAAGCATAAGGATTAATTTATTAAAGCAACACGGTGGAACACTCCAGACAAAGCAAAAGCATCTCCAAGTACCATAAAAGAATAAAAAAAGATCTGAGAGATCGTACCAAAATGATGTGGTATTTTCAAGCCATTTTAACTGAATAAATACACAAAAATATGATTAAAAACTGGTATATGAAGTTTCCTGCAATAATAAATGTATAAACGCATCTGCCATCTGCTTATTCCCATGGAGATGAGATCGGTTTGCCAAGAACATTCCACAATATGGCATTAAACTCTGTTTATCTTACTCCATCTGCATTGAGACACGCAGGAGATGCCGCCAGGTCCAATCAGATCTGTACATTTTTTTAAGCAGTAAAAACACCACTTACTGAATATATGTATAGTTTAAGGTGACCAGATGTATCCGTTTACCCGGTTTTAAGCAGATTTATCCAAAACCGGTGATTTGTCCCAGTTTTATACAAGAAATGTCCCTATTTTTGACCAATCTGTTCCCTGCCAACAGCAAAGAGAGGCATAAATAAAAAAGAAACGCCCCACGTGTCCCTATTTTTCACCAATCTGATACGTTCCAACGGTAAAGAGAAGCATAAATTGTCATTTTTTTTAGGTAAAATACATAAAATCTGCTTAAAAAACGACCAAAACACAAAGAAAATGTGACTATACTGACTCACGTGCTTCACAATTTTCTGTCAATCCTGGTCACCCTAGTACAGCTACATAAGCTGTATATAATGCCCTACTGTGGAGCATTCAAGACAAAAATAATAACATCACCATGGCAACAAGCAGGTAGCAGACTTTCAATTAAGTCATAACTCACCTCAATACTTTTCTAACTAAATAATCTGCTCGTATAAGTAAGAAAATTGCACTCAAAGTTGAAAAATCCTACACGCTTAAATCCTATTGGCTAATGAGGCGTCCATTACCTTATATGGTCAATACGACAAATCCCGACACCTTCTTATTTCTAATCTTCAATCTGAACATAAAGTACCTCCTCCACGAGATTACGGACCACACGTTTTAGCCTTGGGTGACGGCAGAAACTCCTTCATATGGATTTTTATTTCTGGCCCACAGCCCAACTCATCCAAGTGGAAGAAAAGTTACAGAATAGCTTGAAGGAATCGTATTATTGCACTGTTTTCTAATCTACTGTATGTTCTAATAATGTTTTCTCAGCGCAAACGGACCTGGAGTTGTGTTCGGTTTCATTCACACACGTTTGAATCATCCTTTATTATTAAGAAATCACAATCGCCATGTTTGAAGTCCCATAATTTCCTCCCCAAACATCAACATCTCCACTGTTATTCCACACAAAAAACAAAAAGATCTGTACAAACATGTTCGGAAATGTGATTCTCGTATTAGTTTGTCTTTTTGTCAATTCTTCTGGACGCGTTTGAAATGTGAACTTTGAACAGAATCCTATAATTAAAACAGATCTGGGACATGATCTGGGTCAAGATAATAAAAATTAAATGAAATAAATTGGTCTAAAACATGACTTGAACCGAGTATAGTTTTGTACTGCAGCATAAACCCTCAATCTTATTATTATTATGATTATTACTGGTATTATTATTATTAAAGGGTGTAATATGTGCAAGAGAAAAGGAGAGTTTTTCAAAAAGCAGTGGTGGAATATAACTAAATCCTGTACTTAAAGGTGCATTGTGTAACTTTTCAGGTGGCTGGAGGCTGCGTCAGACGCTCTTCTCCATGGACCTGTTGTTGTTTTGTCTGAAAAGTTGCGCAGTACGGTATTAAACGCATCTGTCTCCGTGGAAACGAGTAAGTCACAGTAGTTATGCATGTTTTTTGAACCTGATTTTTAGCCGTGTAAACATCTGTAGCTGAATAAAAGTAAAATACTGAGTTGACTGATGGGTTCATTAAGTTAAAGTATTGGCGTATTTGCTACTCACTGGTTTGTCTGTACTTCTACCACGTTGTAATACATATTTTATGCGAAGAAACTTTACTTTTTATGATTTATTCCTTTCGTTTTTGATGCAAAGAAAAAGAAACGCAAAGAAATAAAGGGCAACGTGCATTTTACAAGACGTAACAAACAAGGGCAGTCTAAATAAATGCAATATTGTTCTATCGGTGTTTTTTGGCTTCTGTTTTGTAAATAAGATGATGGACGAATATATTAAGAGACTGAAACAAACATGACGAACCCTAAAACAAACAATCATCCATCCATCCATCCATCTTCTCCCGCTTAATCCGGCTGGGTCGCGGGGGCAGCTTGCTGCCCAATACTCATAGCACCTGACCCCCCCTATGAACCCCTCTGCAGGTGGTGAGCCCACAATCATTTAAATAGAAAAATTCCTATAAATATAATATGTATAAAGTCACTGGAGTCACAAAAGACATCGTGTGCGTCACGTTAGTCGCTGAAATAGCTTTGTGGCTTGAGGGTTAATGCCATACTATGAAACATTCCAGACAAAGCAGTAACGTCTCCATGGAAACGAGCACGTGGCACCACCAGGCCTGGTCACGGGTCAGATCTGCGCATGTTTTTCAGTGTAACTTTTAGCAGGAAAAAACGCTGTAAGTGAGAAAGGCGATAAATCCTGTCATTAAACGAATACGATTTCGTTTGGAAAAGTTCCGTAATGAAGCTTTAAAGCTCCTGTACTCAAATTTGTCCACGTATTTGAGCATTGCTGTTGCCCCAGTACAGATATTATAGTGTAAAAGCAGCTCTTGTGGTCAAAATAAGCCCGCTGTGTGCTGTTTGCATCTAATTGTGACGCATTTTATGATCAGGGAATCAAAATGTGCGCAGTTAGCATGCTAGTCGCTGCAAAAAGCTCTTAAAAAACTCATCGCTGTGAACAAATAGGACGCTCTGGATGCACAAAAGAAGTGAGGAACGACTTTGGACCAGCGCAAACTGTTTAAATGTTCTGTTTTGTGCATTTTAAGACGACAAGAATCAAATGCAGCAAGTTTAACAAATAATTCGAGCATATTCAAGGCCCGTGTCGGCCCCCGAGCGCCCGCTGCACTCGAGCGCGCCGCCAGAGAAATGCATTTGTTTCTATATTGTCAGAGCCTCTTGTTTTCCATTACAAACCTGTTCCACCCTTCAGTGTTCTCTCTGGTCCTAGAAATAATGGGACTTTCCTCCACGGCCACAACAACTCACGCGTTTAAAAGCTCCGCGGACAAATGCACTGCAAATGTGGCCGTGCGCTACAATCTGGTGCACAGCTCTGAATTTATAGCTTATTTTTAATGGTTTTCCTCACGACAATGAAGCATAACACAGGAAATAAGTTGGCGAGATAAAAGAAAAAGCTCCTATATCGTGCAAAAATGACTCTTTAGAGGTTTAAGTCGCGCTTTAATGTCGTTTAATCATCAAAAACTTACTTGGAGTTGTGGTTTTTTTTTGGCGTATCTCCGTCTCCAAAAGCTCAAAACGCTCTGTTCCACCTTGTAACGCCGTGAATTGTAATTACCGGGCCTTTCCGCACGAAAAAAAAAAAAAAAAAACTGGCACAAAGTTCCCAAAGATCTCCTCTGTCGGTATAAATAAGCAAAAGTGGAATCATTTTGTCAGGAAGCGGCGCCATTATTCAGCCTGTTGTCAGCTGAAAGGATTTTAAAAAGCGAGATTAAAACGGGGGGGGAAATGTTTGCGGGAATTGTTTGTGGAGCCGATCCCAGACAAAATAATGAAAAAGGTTCGACATTTGAGGGTGGCAAAGATGGAGATTTCTCTAAAAAACGTTATACATACAGACCCCTGCCCTCCGTCGGAAATGATGTCTTAATAAAATGGGAAAGCGTGAGCTGTTAGCCGTTAGCCGTTAGCCGTTAGCGAGCGCACACGTGTGGCCCCGACACTTTCACCGCACTCATTCTCATCATTTCAACTCAAATTGCCTCCCCGGAAATTAATTTAAACTTTGAGTGGAGCGGCTAATGCGCATAACCTCATCTGAACTCTCCTCACTGCAGCAGATGGTGAAGACTTCAGGGCGTTTGGACGTGAGGACGCAGGAACTTTCTGTTTCTGTTTTTATTCAGCGCGCCACAGTATGTTTGATATTTGAGATTTTTATGCCGTTTATTTTCATAGTTTTCAGGAAAAAAATTAAAATAAGAAGAAGAAGAAAAAGAAGAAAAATAGGAGGAAGAAGAAGAAAAAGAACAAGTAGAAGAAAAAGGAGAAGGAAGAAGAAAAAGAACAAAAAAGAAAATGAGAAAAAGAAAATAAAGAAAAAGAAGAAAGAAAAAGAAGAAAAAAGAGGAACAATAAAAAAGAAAAAGGTGAAGAAGAGAAGAAAAATAAGAGGAACAAGAGGAATAATAATAATACTAAGAATAAGAATAATAAGAAGAAGAAAAAGAAGAAGAACAAGAGGAATAATAATACTAAGAATAAGAATAAGAAGAAAAAGAAGAAGAACAAGAAGAAAAATAAGAAAAAAAACAAGACGAAAAATAAGAAGAAAAACAAGACGAAAAATAAGAAACACAAGAAAAAAACAAGAAGAAACACAGGAAGAAGAAGAAGAAAAACAAGAGGAAAAAGAAGGAGAAGAAGAATACAGGATATTTAAGTTTTTTTTGGAGAATTGGACACCCCTCTTCTTGTTTCCATGGAGATATTATTGCTTTGCTTGGAGTGTTCCACAATGAGGCATTAAACTTTCTACATTTTCTCCATGGCGACAAGCAGGCGACGCCGCTGGGCCAGGTTACAGGTCAGATCTGTGGAGAGGTGACGCCGCTTACAATAAGAAGACATTACATTATCACATCAGGTTATTTTTCACACAAACCCTGCGTATTTATTTACGACTGAGTTCTTCTCACTCTGTTCCACCTTGTGATGTCATGCGGTGATACAAGAAGTGCTCCAGTGCGTTTTTAAACTCCACACAGCTTCACTAGAATCATTTGGATCATTTCAGACCTGGAATTGCCGAAATTTGACTGAACTAAAGGTAGAAGATGTGTGAATGCAACAAAACACAGCTCCAGGTCTGTTTTTGAGGAGTAAACACATTTTAACGCGACTTAAAGCTCACGAGAGTCAGTTTTGCGTAATATCAGAGCTTTAAGACGTGGATAACTTCAAACCGCTAAACTGCGCCGTCCTCAGAGCGACTCTGGTCATGTCTCAGGTCTGAGCTTTTACATACTGAGCACAGACGTGAGCTCACAAAGGACTCTTCAGAAGATCCCCTCCCGCCCCACACCTGCCCGTTTGATCCCAAATCCGGGGCAGATTCAAGTCGTGAAAGTAGAAAATCAAATGATGCGGCGAGGGAGAGGGACGGGGCGCGAATGCTAATGCTAGCCACCTGGAAGCTAAACGTCTGTGATTGCTAAAAGCTTAAATGTTCAAAGGAAATCTCAGCGCTCTCTCCCCTTCGACCTACACTGTCCTCCACCAGACGCCCGAGAGAAAGAGAAGAGTCGGGTTTTTCAGGTGAGGAGGAATAGAAAATGAACATTTGACTTAAGACTGAAAACTGAACTTCGATTTATACTTTGATCAGATATCAAAGCCAGTATCAGACATTTTGGTGGTTCCAAGGTATCAGTTGGGTCAATATCCCCTTTTTGGTCTATAAATTGGTTTAAGAAGAGTCAGTGTTCAGTGTTTATCCTAAAATACCTCATAATATTGAGCTTTTATCCTTTCAAAGCTGCTCTGTAGAGGTTTTACATGATAAACAACAGCTACAAAACACATTGGGATCATTGTTTACAAAGGGGTGTAGCGATATCCAAGTCTCACAGTACGATATCGTCACGGTATGACCCTCACAGTACGATATTTACTGCGATATCGTGGGAAAGTTTACGATATTATGATATTACGATATAAGGATACAGTGGTCCCTCGAAATCCACGAAGAAGTCAGTTTTTTTTTGTTTTTTTTTTACATTTTTTACAATGATTATATATGTTTTAAGGCTGTAAAACCCCTCCCCACACACTTTATAAACCCTCTTCGTGTTGGTAAACTGTGGTGACGTAGGCTCGGTTGCAGACGCACACAGAGGTACGGCAGAACTCAGCGGATTGTCGAGCTCCGCCAAAGGATCATCGTCAAAAGATCGTGAGTAAAACTTTAGTCCGGCGGTAGAATATCTGACATTTCTGAATTCTGACAAACACAAACAGGAAATGTTTTTATCTCCGTCTTCTTCCGTCCGTGTTCACTTCTGATGCCAATTCTGAAGAAGAAGAAGAAGAAGAAGAGGAAGAAGAAGAAAAAGAAGAAAAAGAGGAAGAAGAGAAGAAAAACAAGAAGAGGAAGAAGAAGAAGAGAAGAAAAGAAGAAAATGAAGAAGAAAAAGAAGAAAAAAGATGGAGAAGACAAAGAAGAATATAAGAAGAAAAAGAAGAAGACAAGAAGAAAACGAAGAAGAAGGAGAAGAAGAAGAAGGAGAAGAAGAAGAAGAAGGAGAAGAAGAAGAAGGAGAAGAAGAAGGAGAAGGAGGAGGAGGAGGAGGAGGAGACCATGATCCTGCACAAAGGATCATGGTCTATGTAGTTCCCTCTATTTTTTTAGCCTTTTCTGCATCATAACTCTTCATTTAAGTGTTCACGATATTCCGGTTATTGTTACATCCCCATTGTTCACAGTACACTCCCTAGATTTAACAAAAGTTTGATTTCTCGGCTTGTTCTGCTGCCGCGGCGCTTTGACCAATCAGCTTCAAGCATTCGTCCGAACCAGTCACTTTCAGCCAGAGTCGTGCAAAACTGCAGCGTGGAGCCGAGTTCGTATCAATCTGAGCAGGTTACTGAACTACAGGGTTAGCAGCGTTTAGACAGAATTAGGCCCCACGGAGACACAGTCATTTAGCAGTAATGACTATTCAAACTGCAGATTTCATTTAGCCAAACCCTAATGACTTCCTGCTTCGGGGTTATTGTGTCAGAGCCGTAATTTAGTCCCCGTTTGGCTTATCAAAAATCACTAATCGAACAGGAACAGGAGAGAAATGGAGCTTTCCTGAATAGTTTTAGAACGATCTGGAGCCGGATCACGTGTGCAGTTGTGTTTGGTTTCATTCGTAGGGCTCGGTATCACTAAGAAGTTGCCGATACGATACATACCTCGATACTCGAGCTTTCGATTCAATAAGATATATCAAATCAAAAATAAAGGCTAAATCATGGCTGTGATACTAAAAGTCTTTGTTAAACCACTTCTTGAGCAAAGTTTAGATGAAAAACGTCCATTTTAATCTTCAAAACAGTGAATACCGTAAAAAAAAAAAAAAAAAAAGAAATACCAAATAACAGCCGGGTCCCCTTTAAACGCCGGGTGCAGGTGTATATTTTGCTAAATAAGCGTCGGTTCCAAACAACAGCGAGTCTAATGTAGGAGCTGGAAGGCAGAAGTCGTGCTGCAAAACAACAGGACGCAGGACGGATGCTTGTGGTGTCTCTACACAAACCAAACTTAAAACCACACGGCTCATTTGCATAAGCTAAAAGTGCTGAAAAAAACAGCTCCTTGTGCCGCTGATGCACAGAAACAAAACTTAAAACCACATGGCTGATTTGCATAAACGCTTTCAAATGTGGGGAAGCTAGTTTAGGTATTTAGGTCGATATTTTGTTGTAATATTTCAAATTAACTCGCCTACGTCTGCATAGAAAGAATTTGAGTGCCACATTTTCCCAGTTTTGCAAGATTCGAAGTGATTGAAACAAAGAAACAAATATTCTGATTTGGTATTTTACGGTGTGTCAAATGTGTCGCTTAGACGAGTTTCTTTCTTCTAAACAAACAACAAAACTGTGGCGCTGTAACAAAACAACTGTAAGAACTGTATCATCACATTAAACGATATGATATATTGATATTTCGATATTTTCATTCACACGTGTTTGAGTAATCCTTTATTATTAGTTATTACTGTCTGCATCTCCAAAGCTCCAAATGCTCTGTTCAACCTTGTGATGTCATGCAGTGGTAGTTTTCAGGGGAACAGCTCCTTTTACCTTTCCTTCAGCGGAGAAAGGCAATTCCAGGTATGACATTACCCGAAAGATTGTAATAAAAGACTTTAATAATCTTCCGTCGGTGCGGCTCGGGTTTGCCCATTTTCACATTTTCCTGTAAGGGTTAGATTCTGTTGAGACTTGAAAAATTTAAACCTACGAGCGCCTGTTCTGCTGGTTTTTTCTTACTTTTTTATGACCCGGTGAAGCGCTTTTGCCGTTTCTCCTCATCCGACACCTCCCGGCACGTTCGCGACGAGGAACGTGGGAGAGAAAACAGCGTAATACGGACGGTAAACGCGAGTCTGTCCTCGGAGAGCTGGAAGTGCCTCCGTCTTGAATGCATTAACCTCGGCGGTATTAAGCTAACGGGGTCGGCGGTCCACTTAGGAGCCTGTGATTGTCTTTCGCCTCCCGGTCGCAAATGTTCGTCTTCAAACTCGGCAGAACGCTGCAGACGAAGGAGAAGGAGGGGGGGGGGAATGGAGGGAGGAGAGGGCAGCGCTGAGGGCCCCGATAATAAAGCGCAGAGATGTGCGATAGGGCCCCCGGAACAGAAACACGGCGTTTTGTCCGATAGCAGCGCAGAGATAACGCTGACCTATGAACACCGCCGCCGGCACAGAGCAATCATGGAGTGACAAAAGAGAAGGGCCGAGATCAGGACCAGGCTGAGAGAAGCGCGCTCTATAATATACGTGTGCAATATTTAACAGCGAGAGCCGCGTAACAGGTGGGAGGAGTGAGCGCTGTAGGAAATTCTGTGAAATGAACGCAAAAATGAGCGACGAGAATAGTGACCCAATCAGTTTGTGAATGAAAAACTATAATTACGATGCAGAAAACACGACTCTGTTTCAAACTATTTTAAATACTGAGATGGTCCGTATCATTCTGACCACAGTGAGGCTTAAACATGTTGTTTCACGTGCATTTGTGATACAGTTTGGAGCAGTTTGCACAACACAAACTTAGATAAAAACAAGAATAAGTAAATTAAGTCATTTGTCACTTTGTCACTGAAGGACCATTGGAAACTTACTGTATGTATTGAAATTTAAAATAAATTAAAACAACTACAACAGCTACTACGACTACCACCAGTACTACCACTGCTGCTGCTGCTACAAGTTCTATTAAAACTCCTGCTACAAACTGAACTGCAACTACTACAACAAATACTACTATATACAGTACTATTTCCACCACTATTACTATTACTACCACTGCTACAATTTCCACTACAACTCATATTAGGAAATTAACTACGATAACTATAACTACTCCATCCAACAACAAGTACTACTACTACTACTACTACTGGTACTACTACTACTGCTGTTGCTGCAATGTCTATTTAAACTCTTAATATGAATTGCTTTACTTTTTCATCTACTACTATTACTACTGCTACTCCAACCTTTCCACGACTGTTTTCAGACAGTGTTTCTCCTTGTGTTTGTATGTTTATGTGTCTCGTTCTTCACCACATCACAGCAGGAGTTGTTCTCTCTCCCTTCCCCTCTTTTCCCCTCTTCTCCTCTCTTCTCCTCTCTTCTCCACTCTTCTCTTCTCTCCTCTCCTCTCCTCTCTCTCTTCTCTCTTCCTCTCTTCTTCTGTTCCCTTCTCCTTCTCTCTTCCTCTCTCTTCTTCTCTCCGCCTTTTTCTTCTTCTTCTCTCTCTCTCTCTCTCTCTCTCTCTCCCTATCCTCCGCTCTCTCGCTCCCTTCTTCTCCTCTCTCCCCCACTCCCTCTCTCCCCTGGTGCTGTGAACAGTCCTGTCGGCCATGTTGGAGTGGTACAGAGGATGACTCTCGTGTATCTCTTTCTCTCCTCCTCTCTTCTTCTCTCCCTCCTCCCCCTCTCTCCCTCGCTCCACCTCTCTCTTCCTCACTCGGTCATGTTGAAGTGGTACACAGAGTGACTATCTCTTTCTCTCCTCCTCTCTCCCTCTCTCTTCTCTCTTCTTCTGTCAGCCATGTTGGAGTGGTACACAGGACGAGCCTCATGTATCTCTTTCTCTCCTCCTCTCTTCTTCTCTCCTCCTCTCTCACTTCTCTCTTCTTCTGTCGGCCATGTTGGAGTGGTACACAGGATGACTCTCGTGGATCTGTGAGTTGCGGCCGAGGGAGCAGGCGCCTCTAGACTTTTCCATGAGTCTGTGTTCGCTCTAATGTCTCCCGGGGCCACTTCACAGCCCGGAGGATATTAACCTTTTACTTACACTCTCTTCTGTCTCAACGTTCAGCGCAAAACTCCCCTGACAAATCTCCACTCAAACTGCTACAGCGTTTTTTTACGTGCTCGCAAACGCACGGCTCAACTCTGTAAAATGAAAACGAAAATTAATCTAGTGAGGACGACAGGAGCGGCTTTTAAATCCATCATTAGAGACTCGTTTCCTTTGTTCTCAGTCTACATATCTGCAGATATTTTAGTATTGTACTGATACTTGGCACTGGCATCATGATGGGGGTGTTCTACATGGATCTGTGTTGGCGGGATGTTCAGCAGTAACCATGGCGACACAGTGCACCCGATAGAAAATACAGAGAAAAAGAAGATTTTAGATTTAAGAAAATTCTGGAAAAACTACTAAGTGCTAATAATATTACTACTGCTACTACTGCTACTACTGCTGCTGCTGCTACTACTACTACTACTACTACTACTACTACTACTACTACTACTACTACTACTACTACTACTACTACTACTACTACTACTACTACTACTACTACTACTACTACTACTACTACTACTACTACTACTACTACTACTACTGCTACTGCTACTACTACTGCTACTGCTACTAGTACTGCTACTGCTACTAGTACTACTGCTACTACTAGTACTACTGCTACTACTAGTACTACTGCTACTACTAGTACTACTGCTATTGCTACTACTGCTACTACTGCTATTGCTACTACTGCTACTACTAGTACTACTGCTATTACTACTACTACTGCTGCTATTGCTACTGCTGCTACTACTGCTGCTACTACTACTGCTACTACTAGTACTAGTACTGCTGCTGCTACTACTACTACTGCTATTGCTACTACTGCTACTACTAGTACTACTACTGCTACTACTACTACTGCTACTACTGCTACTGCTACTAGTACTGCTACTGCTACTACTGCTATTGCTACTACTGCTACTGCTACTAGTACTGCTACTGCTACTACTGCTACTACTAGTACTACTGCTACTACTACTACTACTGCTACTGCTACTACTGCTACTAGTACTGCTACTGCTGCTACTACTACTGCTACTGCTACTACACCTGCTACTACTAGTACTACTGTTACTACTACGACTAC
Source organism: Odontamblyopus rebecca (assembly GCA_030686955.1). Classification (NCBI taxonomy): domain Eukaryota; kingdom Metazoa; phylum Chordata; class Actinopteri; order Gobiiformes; family Gobiidae; genus Odontamblyopus; species Odontamblyopus rebecca. Next base: position 6,914,243 of record CM060675.1, read on the forward strand.
TACTACTGCTGCTACTAGTGCTACTACTACAGTTTCTACTGCTACAGGCACTACAGTACTGCTACTACTACTACTTCTCTGAGGTCTAAGACAAAAGAATAAAACATTTGCCATGTCAGATCGAGCGTTCTTCATAATTACGACACAAAAGTAAACAGAGACTTTGATTTTCAGCTTTTCGCTCTTTTGAATCCTTCTTTCTTGTTGCGTAAACTCGAAGCTCAGACTTATTTGGACCTGAACTCTGGAAATGTCCTCCCCGTTGCATCACCTCATTTCACAAAACTCCACCTTCAGCGTTTCACAACATTAGCGAGGAGCCTGCAGACAAATTTATGGGCAAAGTGCACGTCGGGAAAAATTACCATTATTTTTGTCTAACGCTAATGGTCGTTTTGAATCTTAATGCAGAACTTACTCACAGGCAGCAAACAAAAGAGTTAAAGGAGCCATTTTACACTGTTTATGAGTTTAGGAGCGTTTCATTCACACGTTTAACACACAAACCCTTCACATTCAGGCTGAGCTCTTGTCTCAAACTGAAAAGAAAAAACACTCTGTTCCACCTTGTGATGTCATGTGGTGATACAGGAAGTGCTCCGTTGTGTTTTTAAACTCCACACACCTTCACTAGAATCACAAGTTTCAGCACTGGAATTGCCGATCTCGACTGAGCTAAAGGTAAAAGGAACTTGAAAACTACCACTTCATGACATCACAAGGTGGAACAGAGCATTTTGAGGTTTGGAGATATGGACAGAAAGGGTTAAAATTGATTGATTGAACTGAATTTAATTGATTAACTGAATTGAAGGGTTAAACTTGATGTAGACAGAAAGGGTTAAAATTATATTAAAAGGGTTAAATAAAAAAATTATGAAAGAGTTAAAATTAAATTAAAAGGGTTCAAATTAAATGAAAGAGTTAAAATTATATTAAAATGGTTCAAATTAAATTAAAAAGGTTAAATTAAAATCAAATGAAAGAGTTAAAATTACAATAAAAGGGTTAAAATTAAATTAAAAAGGTTAAATTAAAATCAAATTAAAGACTTCAAATTACAATAAAAGGGTTAAAATTAAATTAAAAAGGTTAAATTAAATTAAAAAGTTAAAATGACACTAAAGGGGTTAAACTTAAATTAAAAGGGTTAAATTAAAATTAAATTATAAAAATTAAATTAAAGAGTTAAAATTACATTAAAAAGGACTTAAATTTGGTAAAAAAAATAAAGGGTTATTCAAGTTCCAGGTCTGTTTTTGACCAGGAAACAACATTATAACGTGACTTAAAGCTCACCAGAGTCAGTTTTGCACAATACAGGGTCTTTAAAGGTGCATTGCGTAACTTTTCAGGTGTTCTTGTCTCCATAGAAATGTCATCTATGGGCTTCAGAATTATGATAAATTAAAAGGGCTGCCATAACGACTCAATTTAAGACAAAATATCTCTTTTGAGTGGGGAAAAGTCATCAAAATGTGTGGTATTTCTTATGTACTAACTTATTTATGTAGCATTTATTTGAGTACAGGTATTTTAATGGCCACACTGTCATGCACGGGCTTGCCTCTCCACAGATCTGACCTGTAACCTGCTTTTCTACATGGACACGGACCCGTTTAAAGCCGCACTACTGAACATTCAAGGCAAAACAACTGTCCACCTTTGAGTATTTGCTGTTTTTTTTTTTTTTTTTGCCGTTTTCTTCCGTTGCGAGAGCCACATAGGAAACTGCGTTGTCATTTCTGTTTATTTACGGCGCCACCTACAGCCGCGCGGCCCGGTCGTGTTTTCAGTGGGCGTGTGTTTCCCGAAAGTTCCTGCTCTAAATGTCATTCCCCATCGCATTCTTGCAGGTAAACTCAGCAGTAACCACCATCTCATCCACTTTTATGAACTCCGGGCTCTGGTGACTTGTTTGCATAGTACATCCTGTGCAGCCCGACTCCATAAAATGTTTAAAGAACTGCACGAGGAGCTCCAAGTACCGCGTTTTCACTGCTAATGCGGGCGCGGAGCGGGGAGAAGACTGCTAATACGCCTACAATTGTAATGCCGGGGTTATACGGGTGGGAGACGCTGACAAAAACTGATATCTTTATAGTTTTGGAGCATTCAGACATAACAATACTCAGATAATATCATGCTAATCCAACAGAAATGTGATAAAACACGTCTTTAATGCGTCTGGAGCTGTGTTTTGTTTCATTTACACATGTTTAACACACAAATCCTGCATATTTAGGCCGAGTTGAAGCTCACAAGAGTCAATTTGGCGTAATATGGGACCTTTAAAAGTGTAAGATGGGGTTTTAAGTATCAGACAAATGTGAAAATACTGTGAAAAGAAATGGCAAAAATATCACTTTGTGCCCTCAGTTTTAAAGCAACACTCACTTTTCTGGAAATGGCACATCAGCTGCACATTTCCACAGCAATAGAAAGTTAAAACTACAGGGGTTTTATATCGACAGCCGATATATTTAGTGATGTAAAAATTCACTGTAAAAGCCTATTCATACTTCATGAGGTAAAACAACGTGATTTTGTTCGGCCAGCTCCTGTTGGGCAGTTCTTGCGACTTGTTCTCGACACAGCAGAAGTTTATTCGGCAGCGCTGACTGGTTATTTTTTTATGTGGCTGTGGTTTATCTACTGGAGCCAATGGGCGCGGAGGTACCGGAGAGGCCAGAAAGTGAGAAACAGAGCGTGACAACTGTAGTTTTGCGAGGATTCACGTGGTTCGGGGGAACGTACTCAAGGCGGGGGCAATAGTTGTCAAAGTGGCCGCCTTAACTATAAAGAGTTGCGGGAAACACTGCTCACTATAGAGCACCTAGAGAGCAATACGGTGCCAGAGTGTGAAAATGGTAGTTTTGCGACGTCAAGACAGCGAAAAATAGGCCCTATGGCTGTTATTTATGTTTATTTATTTATGTAATTTATTGCTGTTAATCTATGCACTTTATAACATTTGGCAATTTATGAAATACTCTTGCATTTTAGGCCTGTTTTAGATTTAAATGATTTGCTCCAACTGTATGCATATTAGTTTTAGTCTTGTAACACTCTTGACGTGTGCTGCTGACCTCTGGGCCAGGTCCCCCTTGAAAAAGAGTCTCGACCTCAATGGGTGTTTCCTGGTTACATAAAGTTTAAATAAATAAAATCACATAAATAGTTGTCAGAACGCTGGGAAACACTGCCCACTACAGACCTCCCTACAGTGGCTGGACTCCTTCATAACACACAGGGAAACGTCCACCAGTATGAATCTTCTTCAGCTTCAAACGTCATTTTCTCTTCTTCCTCCTCCCTCGATAGTTCATAAAGTACAATTTCTGCCATTGTCCCGATAATGTAACAAATCTGTGCTGCTGCGGAGCGACGTCGGAGCCCAAACGGACCTCATTCTCGTTCTTATCACCTCAAAAGTCTCGAGCCAGAACATGTGTCTGGTGGAGCATGAACAGGCCTTAAATCTTCAACCGATTCGGAATCTTAGGTTTGGCTCGGACAGTCTATGGTTTGGCTCTAATGGATTTTAAATTGGAAATGGGATTAAATCAATGTAATACAGAGCGTTTAAGCTTTATGGGACTGTTGGCCCGTAGCCGATATGTCGTCAAGTGCCCATATCGGCCGATAATATCTGCCAACCGGCATAGTTACGATATGTTTTAAGCCAAACTGTGGAAAAATATCACCAAAGAAACAACCTTTACATGAAAACAAGCCTCTTTTTTGCACATTTTTCAATTATATCAAATGAGAAAACTTTTATTTTTAGTCTGTGCTGTGTCAGAAAGTTACATCCTGGTGCTTTAATCATGTTTTTATTGTATTTTTTATTATAAATAGACTTGATATATTCAATAATCTGCCCTTGTCTTTTTACTGCAGCGTCAAGGAGCAAAGGATCATGGTTAATGTAGTTTCCCTCTGCTTTTTAACAGGCAACAAAAGTGCAACAAAACTCTGTAGGAATTTTCATTATGTGGAGCCACAGTTATTGTCACATCGTCGGTCTAGACTTGTTTGCAGAGTCAAGTTTAAAGTTTACTCAATTTTCAGGAAAGTAACCCTGGAATATTGGGGGCAATCCTCGGCTTATATCTGCCCGAGTCAGACTTAACCCGGCGCGCTGGGCTGGACCCGGATCAGAGCCAGTTTAGTTTACAAAAACAGGCCTCGTCTCTCCTGCGTGTTAAAGATTATCCAGATTAAATATCCTCGAAACTTCTCACATTTTAGTACAATACAATAAAACGGAATGGATACTGTTCTTTAAAGGGGCTGTGATCATGCAGTGGACCAAACCAGGACTAAACCAGGACTTGAACCAGACCAAAAAAAAAGTCTGCAACGGGAATAGACGAGGATTAAACCAGGACTAAACCAGGACCATAGACAGCGACATCAGCGGGATTAGAAAAGGACTAAATCAGGACTAAAACAGGACTGGAACTGGACAAAAACAAGTCTGCAACAGGACCAAACCAGGACCAATCCAAGTGACATCAGGACTAAACCAGGACTAAACCAGAACAAAAACAAGACTAGACCTGTACAAAAACCAGGACTAATCCAGAACTAGACTAGAACTAGATCAGGACTAAAACAAGACTAAACCAAGACTAAAACCAGGACTAAGCCAGAACTAGAACTAGGCCAGACCAGGACCGGATCAGGACCAAAGCATGTCTGCATCTATATTAACCAGGTCTAAAACAGGACTAAGCCAGGACTAGACCAGGAGTAAACCCAAACCAGGACTAAACCAGGACTAGATCAGAACTAGGCCAGACCAGGACCAGATCAGAACCAAAACATGTTAAAACATCCATATTAAACCAGGACTAAACCAGGAGTAAACCTAAACCAGGACTCAACCAGTACCAAATCAAGGCTAGATCAGTACTAAAACCAGGACAACCAGAACAAGATTAGAACTAGACCAGACCAGGACCAAAACATGTCTGTATCCATTTTAAACCAGGACTAAACCAGGACTAAATTAGGACTAAACCAGACCTAGATCAGACCAGGACCAAAACATGTCTGTATCCATTTTAAACCAGGACTAAACCAGGAGTAAACCTAAACCAGGACAACCAGAACAAGATTAGAACTAGACCAGACCAGGACCAAAACATGTCTGTATCCATTTTAAACCAGGACTAAACCAGGACTAAATTAGGACTAAACCAGGACTAAACCAGGACCGGCACCACCTGTATAACTAAACCAACTCTCCACATGTTTCTCCTTTGAATCTGAGCTCCTCCATATAAAACACGCACATGTTTCACTCTTATTTCTTGTATTTTGTGTGTTTCTGGCCCGTAGGAGCAGCCGTGTCACAGAAACCCGGAGTTTGTGTGTGAAGTGGATCCTCCCTCGTCACTTAGGGACAGATTTCCTCCGGCTCAGATTGGTTCCAGTCGAGTGAAGGACCAAAATGAAGTTTAGTCCAGTGATGGTGTAATGGGGAGGGCCAAATACGCATACAGCTCTGCCTAATCCCCCAAAGCACCAGGGCAGTGTGTGCGGGGAAGGATACAGGGGAAAAACAGGAAATAAACAGGGAATAAACAGGGAAATATACAGTGAAAATATACAGGGGAATATACAAGGAATATACAGGAAATGGGGGTAAAAGTGGAGCAAAATGTAGGTAAAATAACACATTACAATCAGTGATTTATAGACCAATCAGAATAGAATAGACAATACAACAGACTTATTTTAATAAACCTGTCACTAACCTGTTTTAGTCCTATCTTAGTCCTATCTTAGTCCTATCTTAGTCCTATCTTAGTCCTATTTTAGTCCTATTTTAGTCCTATTTTAGTCCTATTTTAGTCCTATTTTAGTCCTGGTTTAGCCTTGGTTTAGCCCTTGTTTAGTCCTGTTTTAGACCTTGTTAAGTCCTGTTTCAGACCTTGATTAGTCCTGTTTTAGACCTGGTTTAGTCCTTCTCTAGTCCTGGTTTAGCCCTGTTTTAATGCTTGTTTAGCACTGTTTTAGTCCTGGTTTAGTACTTGTTTCATCCTATTTTAGACCTGGTTTAGTCTAGTTTTAGACCTTGATTAGTCCTATTTTAGTCATGTTTTTGTCCTTGTTTAGTCCTGTTTTAGTCCTGGTTTAGTCTAGTTTTAGACCTTGATTAGTCCTATTTTAGTTATGTTTTTGTCCTTGTTAAGTCCTGTTTTAGTCCTTGTTTAGTCCTGTTTTAGACCTCGTTTAGTCTTGTTTTAGTCCTTGCTGAGTCCTGTTTTAGACCTTGATTAGTCCTATTTTAGTTATGTTTTTTTCCTTGTTTAGTCCTGTTTTAGTCCTGGTTTAGTCCTTGCGGTCTAGTCCCAGTTTCTGATGCATGAATGCAGCCTGAGACTAAATATTGTCCACATAAACTAGAGACCAGTTTATGATCAGTTGAATTAAAATGTGAGGTCCAAATGAAGCTGGCCTCCACATATTTTATATTCTCCTGTTTCTTCCTCCGTCTCTGGTGTCAGACTCTGGACCAGGTCTGAGTCTGAGTCTGTGGCTCTGGTCCAAAACAATAACCCAGACGCTGCAGGTGTGCGTGTCAGATTTGTAAATATCCTCCCTCCTCTCCTCCCTCCATCCACTCCTGTTTTCCTTCTCCTCATCCTTCACTCCTCCTAATCCTTGTCCATACTCCTCGTTTCCTTCCCTCCACCTCGCGTGCTCCTCCTGCTCTTCTACATTCACCTCTGTCCTCTTTTCCTTCCCTTCACCTCCTCGTCTCCTCGCCTCCTCGTCTCCTCCCTCGTTCCCTGTCAGCCTGTATTCCTCAGTCGTATTTGTCAGTGACAGTTCAGGACACGGTGCAGTCTGGCACAGAGCACTCTCACTTTATGAACAAGTCTATTAGCCGCACCACAAAAACGCACAAACACGAGACCAGATCAGGCACGGACGCGTTTACGAAAAGAGAATCAGGACAAATTAACGGAGTGGACCTGAGGAACGATTGTACAGAAGAACTTGAATTATGTAACACTCTCTTCCGCTTGAGAAATAAGTTTAAATCTGGACACTTGGACTCAGACGCCCCCTGGTTTTTGCAAAAAGACTCTGTGCCTTTTGCACTTTTGCACTGTTTCCTCTTCATTTATTCGCCCGGGAGTGAGAAACACAATTCCATTCTTTGTTTTTTGGATAAAGAATTGACACATAAAACTGAGAACTTCTACACATGATTCACTACTACTACTGCTACTACTGCTAGTACTACTGCTACTACTGCTGCTACTGCTAGTACTACTGTTACTACTGCTACTACTACTACTGCTGCTAGTACTACTGCTACTATTGCTACTACTACTACTGCTACTGCTGCTAGTACTACTGCTACTATTGCTACTACTACTACTACTACTGCTGCTAGTACTACTGCTACTACTGCTGCTAGTGCTACTGCTACTACTACTACTGCTGCTAGTACTACTGCTACTACTGCTACTGCTGCTAGTACTACTGCTACTGCTGCTAGTACTACTGCTACTACTGCTGCTAGTACTACTGCTACTACTGCTGCTAGTGCTACTGCTACTACTACTACTGCTGCTAGTACTACTGCTACTACTGCTACTACTACTGCTACTGCTGCTAGTACCACTACCACTACTGCCGCTAGTACCACTGCTAACACCGCTACCGCTACTACCACTACCACTGCTACCGCTGCCAGTACCACTGCTAACACCGCTACCACTACTACCATTGCTACCGCTGCCAGCACCACTACTACCGCCACCGCTGCCAGTACCACCGCTACCACCGCTACCACCGCCGCTTGTACTACTGCTACTACTGCTGCTAGTACTACTGCTACTGCTACTACTACTACTGCTGCTAGTACTACTGCTAACACTGCTACTACTACTGCTACTGCTGCTAGTACTACTGCTACTACTACTGCTGCTAGTATTACTACTACTACTGCTGCTAGTATTACTACTGCTACTGCTGCTAGTACTACTGCAACTACTGCTACTGCTGCTACTACTACTGCTGCTAGTACTACTACTACTACTACTGCTACTGCTACTACTACTGCTGCTAGTACTACTACTACTACTACTACTACTACTACTGCTGCTAGTACTACTGCTACTACTACTTCTACTGCTGCTAGTACTACTACTACTGCTACTGCTACTACTACTGCTGCTAGTACTACTACTACTGCTACTGCTACTACTAGTACTACTACCACTATTTCTGCTACTGCTTTAATGCAAAACCACAGTACTTTGATATCCAGCTTCAGTCAATAATCTTCTATCAATAACACTGATAGAAGTTACAAGACCATAGACCATATCCTTTCTGACAGTGACTCTGCCCCTGAGCCAGACCAGTAGTTCTTGAGTGATTGTGAGTTGTTTTTGGAGAGGACAAAATCCTCAGTAGCACAAGGACAAACTGAGCTGGAGTTTTAGAGACACAGAAATGAATCCGTCTGTTTGAGGAACTCAAGACATTTTCACTGATGTTTTATTTAAAGAAACTCACAAGATCTGACCCACGATATTCAAGGCATCTTCAGAACTGGAAATGGGTGAGAAATCTGTAGTGAAGTATTAGGACCAACTGTTACTATGAGAGTACTAACACCACTACTACTACTACTACTACTACTACTACTACTACTACTACTACTACTACTACTACTACTACTACTACTACTATTATTACTACTGTCACTACTACTACTATTATTACTACTGTCACTACTACTACTACTGTCACTACTACTACTACTGTTATTGCTACTATTATTACTACTGTCACTACTACTACTACTTCTACTGTCACTGCTACTACTACTACTACTACTACTACTACTACTACTACTACTACTACTATTGTCACTACTACTACTGCTGCTGCTATTATTGCTACAACTATTCTACTACTACAATGCAAAACCACAGTACTTTGATATCCAGCTTTATCACTAACACTAAATGGAACTTTGGCTATTAAAAAGTACTACTATTACTACTGCTACTACTATTCTTACTATCACTACTACATCAAGTACTACCTCTCTGCTGCTATGAGAGAAAGTTCCACCTGTTTCAGTAACACTTATTTATAAGAAGTGAAGCCAGAACCTGTAGCTCCTTGAGTTAATTCCCCCCAACGTGGCTAATTCCACCTCTCTTAACATCTCCTCTTTGTGTTTTGATTCTGACGTCCATCAGTCCAATTAGCTAAGTGTAAAAATTAAAAAAATAAAAGTATGTAATCTCCGAAGCGTGCTCTCTCCTTCTGCTCCTCACAGCTGTCACCGTCCCTCCCTCCCGCCCGTCCCGTCCGCCCCCCTCGTCTCTCCGAACGGATGGACCGGGAGGACGTGAGGAACGGAGTGGGATGTGTATTTGTTTAGCTTGAGGAGCGCTAGGCTAACGCACATCATCTGTGTTTATAGCGGCGGAAAGGTCACGCGCCTCAGAAGGTCGAGGCAGTAAGTGGCCTGATGGAAAGTGTCATGTGCGTTTTGGATCGGCGGGACGGACTGATACGGCACAGTGCGTTTGTTTTGATGGGAAACGTGGAGATAATGTACGGTTTAAGGAGGGAAATAAAGAAATACTACTACTACTACTGCTGCTACTGCTACGACTACTGCTGCTACTGCTACTATTATGATTACTGTAACAGCTAAAACTACTATCCAAAACAAAATCCAACAGCTCTTACTACCAACTACTGCTATTGCCTTTATTATACCTGTACGTATTACTAGCAATGTATATTAAGCCACTACTACTTCTACTACTGCAGCTGTGACTACAATTACTGCAAGAGATATACATACTACTACTGCTAATTCTACTACTGCTACTATTACTGCTACTGCTAATTCTACTACTGCTACTACTGCTACTGCTACCACTACTGCTGCTGCTACCACTACTGCTGCTGCTACCACTACTGCTGCTACTACCACCACTACTACTACCACTACCACTACTACTACTACTACTACTACTACTGCTACTGCTACTACTACTGCTACTAATACTGCTACTGCTAATTCTACTGCTACTACTGCTACTTCAAGTGCTACTAGTACATCAATTTACTGCATAAATGCTACAGTGATCACTACTACTCTTAATACCTTCCTTAACAACTCAGTACTGCTCTAACTACTACAACAACTACAACGACTACTACTACTACGAGTACTGCAAGTGCTGAAAATGCTACAACCACCCTTACCAAACAAAATATTACCACGCCCACTTCCAGTACCACCACATCTCCTACTGCTTCTACTGCTCCAATTTCAAATACTTGTACTACTACTACTACTACTATTACTACTGCGAGTACTGCAAGTTCTGTCAGCGGTGTAAATGCAGCCACAGCGACTCGTACTTTCTTACTTTCAGTCCTTTCCCTGGTGGTCCTCCTCAAAAGCGTTGTGTCTGTCTCCGAGGCGGCGCGCTGGTGTTTCTTTTGTGCCCGTGACCTTTCCCTGTAGTTCAGTGAGGGATAGATCCTTTCGTGTCTGCCTGGGCCGCTCCTTTTATGCGGCGTCCGACAAAGGCCGACTCCTCTGATACGTTCTTCTGCAGCCTTTTCAAAGTCAAGCAAGTGGACTGTACAAAGGGAGCGAGAGATAAGTTTGGAGGGAGGGCAAGACGGGACCAAGAGAGAGATAAAACGCGGTTCTTTTGTTAAGATAGACAACAAAGTGCGCGTGAAATCTGCAGTCGTTTTGGTGGAGCGATGCTAAAACGCTTAAAGTTTGGGTTGTGTTCGTGCTTTCACAAGGCCTGGAGAAGCTGAGACTGAACTTGAACTGAACCAGGAACTAAACCAGGACTAAACCAGGTCTACATCAGAACTAAACCAGGATCAAACCGTTATAATTCATGTAGCAGGTCACGTTTCAAGACTGCATGAGACTGGAATTGAGTTATTTCGCATTATTTGACGACTTGTATAACTAGGAAGTAGTGGGCTAGTACTAGAAGTAGCAGCAGCAAGAGTAGTAGTAGTCTTAGTAGTAATAGTAGTAATAGTAATGGCAGTAGCAGTAGCAGTAGTAGTAGTAGTAACAGTAATTGTCATAAGAGTAGTAACAGTAGTAGAAGTAGTAGTTGTAGTAATAGAAAATGTCATAGTAGTAGTAGTCTTAGTATCTGTGGTAGTAAAAGTAATTTTCATAGTAGTAATCGTAATAGTAGTATCAGTAGTATCAGTAGTCATAGTAATATTAATTGACAGTCGTAGTAATAGTCATAGTAGTAGTAGAAGTAGTAGTAAAATAGTAGTATCAGTAGTAGCAGTAGTGATAGTAGTAAAAGTAATTGTCATAGAAGAAGTAATAGTCATAGTAGTACAAGAAGTAGTAGTCTTAGTAGTAGTAATACTAATTGTTATAATAGCAGTAGAAGCAGTCATAGCAATAGCAGTATCAGTAGTACTAATAATAGTAATTGTCCTAGAAGTAGTAGTAGTACTAGTTGTCATAGTAGTAGTAGAAGTAGTACTCTTAGTAGTAATAATAACCCTAATCGTCATAGTAGTAGTAGTAATAGCAATAGCAGTATCAGTAATACGAGTAATAATAATTGTCCTAGAAGTAGTAGTACTAGTAACTGTCATAGTAGTAGTAGTCACAGTAGTAGTAGTAGTAGTAGTGGTAGAAGAAGTAGTAGTAGTAGTAGTAGTAGTAGTAGTAGTTCCTCTATTGTTAATGTTAAAAAACTAAATTAAACAGTGCCACATGTTTTTTGTATTTCACTGGAACATTGTAAAACCAGCATGTGATGAGTGGCGTCTCAGATCAAATTTAGCAACTTTAGCTTTATTTATGTGTAGGAAAAACCGAACACAGAACCCTGACTGTGCTGTGACGGCGCTCTGAAGGGGGAGTGACTTAGCGCAGGGAGGGACACTCAAGAGCTAAACTTATGCAACGTAATGATCTCTTTAAGAACATTCATTGCGTCCTTATGACACTACAGTGTGTATAAATACTCCATTTTCTATCCGCTACATCTGTGTGATTATCTACGGAGGATTCCCAGTGTTTCTGAGACGCTTCGGTAACTCGTCAGAAGATTCGCTGACGCCTGCTCGTCTTTATCGGTCTTCAATCCTCTGACTGGTGGTTTTGCCTTTGCTCTGGGGACGAGGCGTGTTAATTTTTTCATCTGGGCTGGAGGAGCGTGGGCGGCACTGCAGCAAGAGCCGATGTGATGGAGGGAAACACTGGAGCTCCTTCCCTCTCCGCCTCCCCCTCCTCGCAAAATCAAATATTTCATGTTTTTAAGAAGACAAGACAACATCCGAGTCCTGCTTCCTGTCACTGGCGACATTTTGAGGACTTACAGCCGTTCAGCGTTACACAACAGGACTGAAACGGGACAGAACTAAACCTGGACTCAAGCAGGTCTAAACCAGGACTAAACCAGGACAAAACCAGGACTAGAACAAGATGAAACCAAGTCTACAACAGGACTAAACTGGGATAAAACATAGACTAAATCTAGACTAATCCTGGGGAAATCCAGGACTAGAATAGGACTAAAACAGGACTAAACCAGGACAAAACCAGGACTAGAACAGAACTAAACCAACAGTAAATCAGGACTAAACCAAGACTAGAACAGGACCAAACCAAGTCCACAAGAGGAGTAAAACCAGGACCAAACCAGGACTAAACCAGAACTAAAACAGGCCCAAACCAAGTTTACAAGAGGACTAAACCAGGACCAAACCAGGACTAAACCAGAACTAGAACAGGACCAAACCAAGTTTACAAGAGGACTAAACCAGGAGTAAACCAGGACTAAACCAGGAACCAGGGCTAGAACAGGACCAAACCGAGTCCACAAGAGGACTAAACCAGGACTAAACCAGGACTAGAACAAGGCCAAACCAAGTCCACAAGAGGACTAAACTGAGATCAAACCTGGACTAAACCAGCTCCGACACCTCCTTTGCCTGGAATGTTCCCCAATATAGCATTAAACTTATCTCGATGAAGACAAGCAGTTAACGCACAGACGCTCTGTTCCACCTTGTGATGTCATGTGGTGATACAGGAAGTGCTCCGCTGCATTTTTAAACTCCACACAACTTCACTAGAAACAATCGGACGATTTCAGCCCTGGAACTGCCAATTTCTCTTGAACAAAAGACAAAAGGCAACTGAAAACTACCACTTCATGACATCACGAGGTGGAACAGAGCATTTTAAGCACAGACTAGTCATAAAACATGCGCGAATGAAACAAAACACAACTCCAGGTCTGTTTTTGATGAGGAAACACCATTATAACATGACTAAATGCTCACAAGAGTTAATTTAGCATAATATGAGCCCTTTAAACAGCAAATCCCCCCCTAAAACAGTCCTCCAGCTCCATTTTAAACTATAGGGACTGTGCCATGTTGTGCTGTCACGTGAACCCAGCCTATTAAACTCCATACAATATAGAACAATGCAGTGGGAGCCATCCTAACGCGTGCGGTGGTGTCTTTTGGTTCGGTCCCGTCTCACTTCTGTCACAGCTCTGTCCTGACTGGGGCCTGGGGGGGGACAGCTCCAACCCTCCAGCTCCTTCCTGTCACTGGAGTGCATAATTGGCCCCATGTGTCCCTCCTCTGAATCCAGGACTGTGTGTGTGTGTGCGCACGAGGACTGGAGTGTCAAATGCTCGGGTGCTGCTACGGCGCTATGAAGACATCTAGTCAGCTCAAAAATACTGGAAATACTGCTGAGATGGTTCGATGTACGAGTCTAATGTTAAAGTTTTGGGGAGCGAGTGGGCAACGTTGACGTGTGCAGAGGGAAAGTGAGAAAACGAGTCTGCTCTGAGACTGGGACGAGGAGAAAAAGGACAAAAAAATATCGGTAACACTTTATTTTAGGGCACACTTATTAACATCTAACTACCCGCTAATTAGCATCGTTGTAAATGGTTGATTTGTCATTAATTAGTGCTCATTCAGCTCTTATTAATGTCTTATTCTTAGTTAGACATTTACAAACACTTTCCTATTAGTACACTCTTTATTACTGCTTATTAATATGAAACTAGGCCATTTTTATCCATGATTTTAATAAGATTTTGGTGCAAATAAGTAAAAAAAAACATATTAGAATCATAATTCATGTACAAAAATTGGCTAGTTTCAGACTAATAGGCAATAATAAGGAGTGTATTAATAGGAAAGTGTTGTGTAAATGGCTAAATAATAGCAAAATCAGTTTATTGGGAATAAGACATTCATAAGGGCTGAATGAATGCTAATTAATGACAAATTAACCATTTACAACTATGCTAATTAGCGGGTAGTTAGATGCTAATAAGTGTACGCTAAAATAAGTTTAAGGAGTCAAACCAGGAACTACTATTTACGGATTTCAGCCAGTGTTTCTCAACCAATCAGTGATAAAGAAATTTGTATAATACTTTGATTGGGCAAGAAGAGAAAAAGTAAAACAAAAATAAAAATAAAATATGAAGTTTAAAGAGTTAAAACCAGTATTTACAAATTCCAACCAATCACAATGCACTACCTTTGCTTTTCAACCAATCAGAGATCAGGAAATTGATTTGATGATTTGATTGGATGAGAGGAGAAAAAGCAAAATATGTAAAAATATCAAGTTTAAAAAGGTAAACCAGTATTTACAACTTTAGACCAATCAAAAAACATGCATTCTTACTCGGGCTGGGCGATAAAACGATAACGATGTGTATCTCGTACCTCGACAGACACGTACTCAATCAATACAAATGATTTGATAGAATTTGATAGAACATTTCGATTGTTTTTTTTAAAGAAACTGGTGTGAGTTTAGCCAGAGCCGCTCTGGTTTAGCTCCACTTTAAATCTTTGTTGTGAAGCGAGGGTGGTGCACGAGCAAAGGCCTCGTCCTGTGGTGCGCAGCAAATCCTGGGACCGCAGACAGTATAAAGAATATAAACAGTCTATGATCAGGCCCCGACTCGAACCCGCGCACATTAAAACTCGGCCGTAGTATCTGCGGAGACGCCTCACGAACACACGGTTCTGTTTGCGTAAAGAATCCCCCTTCGTTTTGCTATTTATACTGAAGTGCACTGTCGGAAATGACCCGCGCACTCACAGGGTTCACCGCACACAGAAGCTTTCAGTGGAGTTCGGGACTAAAGCTCCTGGATCATGGAGCGAGGAGCACCTGACGCAGCACCCGACGCAGCACCCGACGCAGCACCCGACGCAGCACCCGACGCAGCACCCGACGCAGCACCCGACGCAGCACCTGACGCAGCACCTGATGCATCATGTACGAGCTCCGTTTCCGTCTCCGTCCAGGTGAGGAGCTTTGTCTTCGCGCGTTTGATTCGTGACCCGTTTCGTTCACGCTGGAGCATCGTTTGGTTGTGGTTTCGTCGCAGAACTATGACACTCCAGTATTCACACATCTGCTCCATGCGCTCAGGACACCAGGCGCCCTTTTCTTGCCTCTCGCCGTTTTCATTCAGCGACACCTGCAGAGGAAGGTTATATCCAACAATCATCCGATAATCATGTCTGTGCCTCTACTGGACTGTGACAACTGGCACTGTTTTTGTACTTTCTTTATTTTATATGTATAGTATTTATATTTCAATTCTCTTTGTAAATTTTGCACATATACTTATTCACTTTTAATATTATTTCTATTTTTATTATTATTGTTTATCTTAACTGCATCACAGTTTTTTTCCTTTTTTGCACTAAACTGTCCTGGAGCTACTGTGACTTTTGAATTTCTCCACTGTGAGATCAATAAAGTCCTGTCTTATCTTATCTTATGTTTAAAATAAACATGTGTAAATCAGTATTTTTCCCTCCTGCTCCTTAGTTTAAGGTCAAACAATGTTTCGATAATTACTGATATCGACCGGGATGAAACACTTATATCGTGAGAGAGATTTCAACCCTAATTCCTACTGCGAGCCGCCCGTCTCCGTGGAAAAACACAAGTTTAATGCCTTCACGCGGAACATCCAAAGCCACAGCGTCAGGCGCGGAGCTTAGCAGGCGATGGAAGTTTCACAAACAAGCACAAAAGGCGAGTACGACCGCAGAGTGTGGAAACAGCTTGGGCAGCAGATTCAAAACAATGTGTCTGTGCAGGTAACAGCGATGGACCATTAGACTGTGACCAAGGGACTGGCTGGAATCTCCGCGGAGACCAAACTACAGCAAAACACAACACGAATTATTCATGGCCACGGCGCCCGACACGACACGACCGGTTTCATTACGGCTTCAGGCGCCACGCTCGGGCTCGGCCATTAAGCTCATTACTTTGATTAATTTGGGTTTTTATAATCGAGACTTTGAAAAGTTGTAAAATTGCGACATTAAGGATTATTATGAGACAAGTTTATGCCTGAATTTCTAACTACAAAGCAGATTATTGTGTGATTACGCTTACATATCTGTACTAATGTTTCTGTTTAATAAGCGTATGATAAAAATGATGAACGTAAAAACCTTTCGCCATTTTTGAAAGACAAACTGCCTCTGCAAATCCTTCGAACTTTGACTTTTAACCAGTCACATTTCAAGTAATAATATCCAGTAAAGACCCTCCATTTGACTGAATAAATAATAAGAATAATTCATTTTATTTAACAGAGCCTTTCTAGACACTCAAGGACACTTTACAAAACATGAAAATACAACAAAACTATACAACATAATTAATAACACATGAAAACAGCATTACAGAAAAATGACTTCTCAATACTACTAATACTACTATGACTACTTCTAGTAATACTGCAGAATACAGCATAAAGTACACAATGTCCCAAAGTAGCATCTCTGAAGTAAATCCATGCCTGTTTTCTGCTTCCAAGTACTATTACTGCAGATACTACTACTACTACTACTACTACTACTACTATTATCACTATTACTACTGTTACTACAACTATTACTACTTCTGATACTACCACTACTACTGTCCCGGTGTTATCTTTGGAGTACATGCATCCATGATGTGTGCTTCTTCATATAATGTACTAATACTGCAGATACTACTACTACCACTACTACTACAGCTACTATAATTACTACCACCACAACTACTACCATTATTACTACTGCTACTACTACAACTACTACAGTCCCAGTGTTATATTTGGAGATACATCCATCCATGTTTTCTGTTTCCTTATATAAAGTATTATAAAGTACTGCAGATACTACTACTACCACTACTACTACAACTACTACCACAGCTACTATCACTACTACTACTACTACTACTACTGCCCTAATGTTATCTTTGGAGTACAATCATCCATGTTTTCTGCTTCCTCATATACAGTACTATTACTGCAGATACTACTACTACTATCATTACTACTACTGTTACTGCAACTATTACTATCACAACTACCACGACTACTACAACTACTACTACTACTACTACTACCCCAGAATACAGCCTCAAGTACACGTTTTCTGCTTCCTCATATAAATTATTACTGCAGCTACTACTACTTCTCTTATTAGCACTACTATTACCACTGTCACTACTCCTACTACTACTACTACTACTACTACTACAGTCAGTACCACTCCTGTTACTGCTCCTCCTGGCCCAGTGTTGAGCGTAAAGTACACAGTGTCCCCGTTGAGCGCAGTATCTGTGGAGTACATCCATCTCTGTCTCCTGCTTCCTCTGATAACGTCGGCATTGACTGACAGCCCATTAACGATCATGTAAATCACTGCTTTTAACCCACTTTAGCTAATTAGAAGATTCACTGTTTCTGCTCCAGTCCATAAAATACACTTTTTACTTTCTTAGCAGCTCACTGTCTCATAAATGAACGTGTGAGGGCCAAGCTTAAGTGGGGGCTGCAAATGTTGGGAGATACGGTGAAATTTGGACAGTACAGTCGAGTTTTTGACTGTAACATAAACGTTTTCAGCGGGTTTCAGCAGGGACTTTTGGGCTAAACTGTGTCTAAATAGAGACTAAACCAGGACTAAATCTGGACTGAGGGTCTGGACTAATGCATGACTGACCAAGGACTAAACCGGGACTGAAACAGGATCGAACAACAACTAAAACAGAGCTAAATAAGGAAACAATTACTAAACCAGGACTGCAGGACTGGACAAGAAAACCCAGGCTAAACCAGGACTAAACCAGGACTTAACCAGGCCTAGATTAGACACAGAACTAAACCAGAGCTAATGTAGGGCTAAACTAGGACTAAACCAGGACTAAACTAGGACTAAACAAGGACTGACCCAGAGCTAAATTAGATCTGAACAGAACTAAACCAGAACTAATGTAGGACTAAACCAGGTCTTAACCGGGACCAAACTTGGACTAAACCAGGACTGAACCAGTGCTAAACTAGACACAAACAGAATTAACTAATACAGGACTAAATCTGGACTGAACCAGACTAAAACATTACAGAACTAAAGCAGAACTAATGTAGGACTAAACCAGGACAGAACCAGGACTAAAGCTGGACTGAACCAGGTCTAGACCAGAACAGAACTAGACTTAAACTAACGCAGGAATGCACAAGAACTAAACCAGAAAACCAGGGCTAGACCAGAACTAGACTAGAACTAATGCAAGACTAAACAAGGACTAAACCACAACTCATGCAGGACTGAACCAGGACTAAACCAGGATTAAATCTGAACTAAACCAGGACTAGACTTGTACTTAACTCAAGCAGGGATAATGGCAAGATAATTTTACCAGAAAACCTAGACTAAACCAGGACTAAATCTGGACTAAACCAGGACCGGACTAGACATAATCAGAACTAAAACAGAACTAATGCAGGAGTGAACCAGGACTAAACCAGAACAGGACTAAATCCGGACTAAACCAGGAGTAAATCTGGACTAAACCAGGACTGAACCACGACTGGACTAGACATGAACAGAACTAAAACAAAACTAATGCAGGAGTGAACCAGGACTAAACCAGAACAGGACTAAATCTGGACTAAACCAAGCCTAAACCAGGTCTCTGTGTTTCTTCATGCCTGTATTGTTTTATATTATGTTTGCATAATTGACCATTCACCGTTTTGTTAATTAAACACTTTCCACTGAAACCTGTGCTCTGTTCCATTAAAAACAAGCCCAGCTTCAGTCCCCCTGTGTGCTTACACACAGAGATTTAAGTGGTGGTTTTGGCTGTGACGATGGCTCTCCTAGTGGGGAAGTGCGATTAGCCCGAAAACTTTTAAGTCCCTTCCCACAGAAAGCACCTGGAGGCTATGGATATGTTTGGAGCAGATAAGAACCTCCAAATCGCTTCAAAAATGGTCCTGAAATACTCCCTCAGAAGTGGAGAGGAGAGGAGGAAACACACGAATAAAATATTATAATGAATTAATACAGCGATTTTAAACATGCAAAATGATCTCTTTGCTAAACCAAACATGAAGTGCTTTGAAACTTGGGCAAAATCAGATAATAGGAGTAACAGGATCTGATTTTGGGACTTTTTTTCTTGTCAAAACCTGCACACGTGTGAACCGTCAGCTGCCAGAAATCAGATTACTCACGTCAGATGTTACTGGAACTGTACGTGGCATTTCCATAATCAGATAACGCCAGAAATCAGATTATGATCAGATTTTTAGTCCGTTATCGCGATTATTAACTCACATCATGTTCATACTGTGGAACATTTGAGGCAAAGCTACGGCATCGCCATGGAGACAAACCGATGATGACACCGCCCGCCAGAAAAGTGACGTAGTCCAGCTTCTTTAAAGGTGCATTGAGGATCCGTTAAATGCTTTTTTTCTTTGGAGATGTTACTTCTTTTGTCTGGAATGTTTCACAGTGCGGCATTAAACCTTTCTATCGCCATGGAAACCAAACCGGGCCAAGGTACGGGTCAGATTTGTGGAGAGGGAGAGACCCCGCTCACAGTCAGAACGTTTGTTTTTCTCGGGATTTTTGAGCTTTAAAACCACCTGTAAGCGAATGAATGTAAAGTGGAGCTGTTTAAAGTCACACTGTGGAATATTCCAGGCAAAGCAACAACATCACCATGGAGACAAACCGATAATGACACCGCCCACTAGAAAAGTTACGTAGCCCAGCTTTAAAAGGTGCACTGAGGATCCGTCAAATGCTTTTTTCTTTGGAGATGTTACTGCTTTTGTCTGTAATGTTTCGTATGTTGAATATGGCAGTAAACCTTTCTATCGCCATGGAAACCAAACCGGGCCAAGGTACGGGTCAGATCTGTGGAGAGGCGACCCCCGCTCAAAGTCAGAATGTTTGTTTTTCTGGGCATTTATGAGCCATAAAACCCACCTGTGATTGAATAAATGTAAAGTGGAGCTGTTTAAAGTCACACTGTGGTGAAGCAATGACGTATCCATAGAAACAAGCAGGTGACGGACCCCCCTCCACCAGAAAAGCGACACAACGCAGCTTTAAATGAAATAAAAATGCCAAAACTTGTGCTCATGTCACTCGACTGAGCTGCCTGATGGCGTAAAGCTATTAGCATTAGCCACAAGGAGACTGGAGGACACAGAGAGTCCAGGAAAGGATAAAATCAAGATGTAATCAGGATCCGGGGAACCGAACGCGTCACAACACTCAAGTTTTACGACAGCGGAGCGGTGTTAGCGGTAAAACAGCAGCGGGGGAGGGGTCCAAACAGGATTTAATTAAGAAAGTCAAGCAAATTATGAGAAATGGTTAAAGGTTAATGCTTAGTATCACGCGAAATGGACTCTTGTGAGCGTCATGTCCTGTTATAATGTTGTTACCTCGTCAAAAACAAACCTGGAGTTGCGTTTCGTTTCATTCACACATGTCTGAGTAACTCTTTATTATTAGAAATCAGAAAATAGTGTAATATGGGCCCTTTAACATCAGGAACGAGTCAGAAAATGTGGTTTTGTTTACTCTGAGGAGGATACATAGGAGAGAACTGCTACGTATTATAGATTTTGTATTTTACTGTACTTTTTGTTTAGTTTTTTTTTATTTTGTGAATGTGAACTCAAACAAATCTTGTTTCTGGAACCTAATTTTCTATATTTTTGTATTCACTCTTTTAATTCCAATTTATAACGTGTATATTACCAGTCAAAAGTTTGGACACACCATCTCATCTCTTATTTTGACTACTTTCTACATTTTATATGCATACAGAAGACATCAAATATATGAAGTTATATGGAATTATGGGGGAAAAAAATTCTTGTCATATACTGTATTTAATGTGTTCAGTATGTCTATAAAATGTAGAAAAAAGTGAAAATAAAGACCAAAAAAACCCAAAAAACTAATGAATGAGATGGTGTGGACAAAGTTTTGACGCAATTAGCAAGTTCCAAATAGTTTTAGGTCAGGATGATGACAATATTTCACTTTCTTGATATATTTATGTAGATTGGACTGAAACAGAGCAAAGGATCATGGTCTATGTAGTTGTCACTGTTTTTTTTTACCCATTTCTGCATCGTAATAATGAATTTAAGCAAAGAGACGGTTTGTTGACTGTTTGACTGACTGTTACATCCCTTGAACACTCATGCCTCACAACTAGAAGGTTCCGGGTTTCGATCCTGGCCATTTCTGTGTGGAGTTTGCATGTTCTCCCCGTGTCTGGATGGGACAAAGCGGAAGAAAATGGATGGACATCTTCACGAGAATCATTTGGATAATTTCAGCCCCGGCATTGCCCATCTCTACTGAACAAAAGGTAAAAGGTGGAACTGAGCATTTTAATCTGTATGTAGACCACAGAGCGCATATCTGAGTGGACTGAGTGAGCGTGACGTCACCCACAACCTCAGCGTCGCTCAGGTGAGGCTCCCGATGCCACAGTTACAGGAGCCAATCTGGATCCAGACTCCATATTTGGAAATCCCATAGTATCATAGCAACCACAAGAGCCAATCATGAGTGAGGTCGTTAAACGTGCCGCCCCGACTCACCGGGGAGCGGCGATACTCTGCACCTGCATGGACCGCTGTGCTTCTGTGGTTCTTGAGAATAACAAGGCAACTTTTAGCTTTTATCATCAAACTTTAAATAGTAAGTTTAAGTCACTGATTTGTTGTATGTTCTGTTACGTGCAAACACAATAGAGTCGCAATTTAACGTAATTCACTTTACTTTATGCTATTTAAGTAGTAACGTTAGCTATTGTAACTGAAATATTTTGTCATTTTATTTCAGAAATACTCAATCGGGGCAGGGAAGCGGGAAGGCAAAGACGAGCTGTCAATCAAACCTGTTGCTAACGCTAGGGGGAGGGATCTCGGGGAATGAAGCCGTCTGATTGGTCCGTTATTTATGTTCAGATCTTGATTTAGGAACAAAACAGCGAAATGAAAAGTTCAGGATCCTGTGTCGCAGATTCAGACGAACAATTTAAGACCAAAATGACGAGGCCACAGCAGGAGCCACAGAGAGAGAGAGACGATAAGATCCCAGTGTGAGTCAATGGGGAAAAAGGGAGAGAAGGAGCCGGAAGAGCCTCCTGGAGCACTTCCTGTTTGGCACGCTGCGGCTAACGGGTTAGCTTAGTCCATTCATATATACGGACTATGATGTAAACAGACTGATATTAAAGTGTTACTCAAACGTGTGAATGAAGCAAAACACAACTCCAGGTCTGTTTTTGATGAGGTAACAACGTTATAACTCGACTTAAAGCTCACAAATACTTTCCTGCATATCGTGTATAAAACAGACTGCAGGGGTGAAATACTAGCCCCTCTTCAGTTACTAATTACGTGTCACTAAATGGTTCAATACTAGTCGGGCTTTAACGACCTTTTAAAACCCCACTTACCAAACGCTACATGCTAAGCGCCCTCTTTTACCGTTGCAGTAATCATTGAGCCTGTCTGTGCCGCGGCTGCTCCCATGATGCATCGCTCCTTGGGCCCGGTACATAATCTGACAGTGGGCGAGCTTACGAGCCCCGCGCCTGTCATTCCAGCGCGTCTCCGGGGGGACGCGAACAGAAGCTGAAGCTAACGTAAAGCGCATCGCCGGTGTCACCCCGCAGGGCGTCTCTTCACTACGAAACCACGGCCCGACCCCCCCGAGGAGTAAGAACACGGGATGAGGAAGACGAGGGGCTCAAAGTGCAACGGAGGAGCGGGTTTATAGTATTAGGAATGTGGAAATACAAGAATATAACACATAAAACCACCGCCCTAATAGTAAAATGCTTTTGGGACTGTTTTACTATTAGATTTAGTTAGATCAGCAGTAGTAGTATTAGTATTATTCGTAGTAGTAGTATTAGTTCAGTAGTAGGATAGTTGTAGTAGTAGTAGTAATAATAGTAGTAGTAGTTCAGTAGTAGTAGTTGCAGTAATGGTAGTAGTAGTAGTGGTAACTCAGTAGTAGTAGTAGTAATAGTATTACTAGCAGTCGTAGTAGCAGTCGTAGTAGTAATAGTAGTAGCAGTTGCACTAATGGTAGTAGTAGTAGTAGTAGTAATAACTCAGTAGCAGTAGTAGTAGTAGTAATAGCAGTCGTAGTTGCAGTCATAGTTGCAGTCATAGTTGCAGTAGTAGTAGTAGTAGCAGTAGTAGTTCAGTAGTAGTAGTAGTAATAATAGTAGTAGCAGTTGCACTAATGGTAGTAGTAGTAATAACTCAGTAGTAGTAGTAGCAGTCGTAGTAGTAGTAGCAGTCGTAGTTGCAGTTGTAGTAGCAGTGGTAGTAGTAGTAGTAGTAGTAGTAGTAGTAGTAATAACTCAGTAGTAGTAGTAGTAGTAGTAGCGGCACGGTGGCAACACTTGCCTCACAGAGAGGCCGCAAGAAGGTTGCGGATTCGTTCCCCGGGTCGCCCGGGCCTTTCTGTGTGGAGTTTGCATGTTCTCCCCGTGTCTGGATGGGTTTCCTCCGGGCTCCGGTTTCCCCCATCAACCCAAAACATGCACTGTAGGTGTGAAAGTGTTGTGAGTGTTGGTGGTGGTCGGAGGGACAGTTAGCGCCGTTTGGCCTGGCAGCCGCGCCTACAACATTAGTTTACCACCACCGGGTCTGGAGTGAATGAAGTGAGTAATGCTCTGTAAAGAGTCTTTGTGACATATGTCTGTGAAAAGAGCTATATAAAATAAAACACTTATAAAACACACTTACAGTACTAGTAGTACTAGTAGCAGCAGTAGTAGTATTAATAGCAGTCATAATAATAGCAGTAGTAGTAGAAGCTAGTTTAAAACAAAAGGACAGAGTGACAGAGTGACGGGCTCTTACACTTCACAGCCCAGGTCGTTCTGTGTGTGTGGAGTTTGCATGTTCTCCCTGTGTTTGTGTGGGTTTCCTCTGGACAATCTACTTTCTCCATCAAACCCAAACATGCTCCATGAGTCCAATCCTCCAGCTAATATCGTCACGCGCCGCCCGCTGCTCCTGAGATGCCCCAGCGACTTTGAAGGACGGGTCAAATGCAGAGGACAAAGACACTAAAATACCTTTATATGATTAGCAATGCAGTAACAGCAGAGTGTAATATATATTTGCCAGTACTTATAATAGTAGAACCACCAATAAAACTCTAATAATAATCATAAAAACCAGTTCGAGTCGTAGTAGTAGTTGTTTTTGAAGTTTTCAGCTTGTCCAACCAAGATCAAATGGACGCCTTAAGCAGAAGTTTATTTTTCATCAATAATAGAGGATTTCAAAAGAGAACAGTGTGATCTTTGAGTGTTCAAGCCCTTCGACTCTGTTGCTAAAGGAGGAGGTTTATAACACAAGTGTGGGGAGACTGTGAAGGCCTGGAGACTGTTCCTTTTCACGCAATGATTAGTTACCGTTTCTGTAGGTATTATTGTTATTGCTATAATTTGTTTTAATTGTAACTGATTTATTGTTTACTACACATTGAGCTTTCATGTCTGGTGGTTGTGTGTGTGATATTGATATTTCAGTAGCTAATGGGGATCTTAATAAACTAAACTAAACTAAACTCTGAAGACCAGCAGGCACCAGTTAGTCAGAAATATGCCACAGTTTAGATAATGGTTTGCCAATGGTGTAAATACAGCTTTTGTGAGTCAATGTTAAACTGGAGGATAAATTACTTAAATTCTCTTACAGTAGTGGCTTGTAGTAGTAGAACCTGTTTTATAGAATGAGTAATACAGTAATAGTAATACAGTAATAAATACATATCAGTAAAACTATTAGCAGTAGAACCACCAATAGCCTACACTGCAAAAATATGAAAAAAATTACAAATTTTGAGGTAAAAATGTGCCAGTGCAGTAAGAAATTTACACTTACCAAGTTTTCTTAAAACAAGACGAAATACAAATCTTGTTCTAAGCAGAAAACACTAGTTTCAAGTATTTATGGCAAGATTTTTCACCTTATTGGTTTGAGAAGGAAGTTAAAGAGGCTTAACCTGGGTTGATTTAATATAAAAAGTGCTTAGAATAAGTTGTAATATCGAGATAAGATAAATCAGGATGGATCTTGAAACAAGTGAAAAAATCTCATCTTATTAAGTCAAAAAATCTTTAAATTGATCGTTTAAGATGAATCTGCTTAATTCAAGTTAGTTTAACTATGCTAGAAAATCCTTTTTTGCGGTGTAATAGTTTAATAGGTTTTGTTATACAGTTAGAGTTTATTATGGGGAGTAGTAGTAGTAGTAATAGTAGTAGCAGAAGTAATAGTAGAAGCTGTTTGATAGTATTTGTAATGTAGTAAAAGTAGACTCTAATATCAGATATTGACAATATTATTAGTAATAAAGCCACCAATTAATACATTAATTGTAGTAGGCCATATAGTACAAATACTGCACATTTGCAACTCAATTTCAGTGTTTAAATCCACATGAACTGACAGGAACATTGTGAATTATAAAGCAGGAATAGTTCATAGTAGTCTTGTTGTATTAGTAGTAGTAGTAGCCATATTAGTGCTAAATTTACAATTCAAAATGGGTCTAAAACGTACTAATACTTGAGAAATATCATTTTAAAGCACCTCTCAAAGTGAGTGGAGAATTTCAAAATACACTCTGTCAAAAATTGTCTGCGGGCAAGTGACGAGCAGAAAAATAATTCACTTTCAAATTGAGTCGAGCCTAAACTCCTCCGCGCGTTACATCACACCCCCCAGTACTGTATCCGGCTGACTGCGCGTGTTTGTTTGACCGTCTCTCCAGGATCGTGCTGAGGGTCCGGGGGCCGTCGGACAGAGCCAACCCCGGCGGAGTGAAGGGGCCTCTGGGTACAGCCCGCCGGGACACAGCCTGGTCCGACCTGCTGCTCCTCTGTCAGCGCGTCATCTATTATTCACTAACAGCAGTGAGCCAAGACTAGACACACGAGCGGAGGAATACAGCGCCATAATAGAGGCACTTTTAGACACATTAGAGTTCATTTGTTTAATTTAAAGGTCAAATATTACACAAAACTGACTCTTGTGAGGTTTTAGTCACGTTATAATGTTGTTACTCCTAAAAAACAGACCTGGAGTTGCGTTTTGTTTCATTCCCAC
Source organism: Odontamblyopus rebecca (assembly GCA_030686955.1). Taxonomy (NCBI): domain Eukaryota; kingdom Metazoa; phylum Chordata; class Actinopteri; order Gobiiformes; family Gobiidae; genus Odontamblyopus; species Odontamblyopus rebecca. The sequence continues at coordinate 6,940,798 of CM060675.1, forward strand.
ATGTTTGAGTCACCTAAATACGCAGGGTTTGTGTGTGAAACATGTGTAATGAGGTAACATGAGAACATGGCTTAAAGCTCGCAAGAGTCAAGTTAAATGTAAAAAATGTAAACGTTGTAGGGCATGTTATGCACCGCTGTGGCGGAAAATGCTTTTAAATGCCACATGTCAACGGTACGAAACAAACGATCACTTTACAACAAAATTAGCAATTACCGTCATGGAATTTGATCTAAGACATGAGACGTTAAATCAAAAACATAATAAAATGCCAGCAGACTATTACGTTATTCAAAAGATTTTTTCATAAACAAATCGGCGTGATGCAATCCCTGTGTAATGTCTAAGGCGGATTTACGCATTGATTTCTGTATTTACAAGAACGCGCGGAACAAACTGCAAAAGCCAACTTGGATCCGCCGGTTGTTAGTGTCTTTGAAGTCAATACGAGGCAAGAAAGAGTAAATAGAAACCGCAATGGTTCAGTGGCTGCATTGGGATGACGCCATTGTGGCTCTAAGTGGCCCAGTTTCCTCGAAGGAACGGGAAAAACCTGTGCGTCAAATGCAACCGCGAAACGTATGACTCAAAATGTGCTTAATGCCAACAAATATGGGCATAAAGTGACTATGATTTACACAATACATTTTGAGCATCTAATTGACTTAACTTGCTAGCAACAATTAGCATGCCAACTGTGCACCTTCTACTTTTCGGACACTAAAACACTTGAAAATGAGATGCAAATAGAGTGTTTGGGGATACCTGGCTCACACACTAAGCAGTTTTTGAAACATTTTAATAATAATATTACTACTAATAATAAATATAGTATAAATAAGTCCCACCAAGAAAGAGTTAAAGCTTACAGTAAAGGAAATAATAATACATAACACTTGTACACCGCTTTTCAAGATAATTTTTTGTTTTTGAGCTCCGTTTTTGGCATCATATCAGGGGATTTTAACCAATTAAGAAGTGCAGCATGTGCAGTTCAAAGGAAACAACTAAGGGATTGCTGGATTTTGTGAAATTAGCTGTTTTTCTTCTCTCCGTGGAGCTCATAACGAAGGCGAGCCAGACCAAGCTACACCATATCTGACTGCAAATGTGGCAGAAGACCTTCCAGAAGAAATACTTTGAGGGAATGGACCATTTCTTTGTCGATTGAAAGAGCAGAGCGGAGTAAGAGCGAGGCCTTTCCTGTAGTGTTCACCCTGCTCTGTTGTCCCCTTGTTAAACTGCGCTGAGACCTTTTACTGAGACACAAAGGCCATGTTTCTGCAGCTAAACTTGAATTTCCCTCGGGATCTACACAGCGTATCGCTCTCCTTCTCTCTCTGTAATCGTACTAGAAGTAGTAATTGTAGAAGTAGCAGTAGTTTTAAGAGTAGAAGCAATACTAGTACGGGGTGACCAGACGTCCCAATTTACCCGGAACAAGCCCAGTTTTGAGCCCTGTCACAGCAGATTTATTCAGCAATTTTATTAAGAATAAACCAAGACAACCAGGAATAAACTAAGACTAAACCAGGACAACATCAGGTCTAAACCAGGACTAAACTAAGATTAAACCAGGACAACATCAGGCCTAAACCAGGACTAAACTAAGACTAAACCAGGACAACATCAGGTCTAAGCCAGGACTAAACTAAGACTAAACTGGAACTAAACTAAAACTAAACCAGGACTAAACTAGGACTAAACCAGGACAACATCAGGTCTAAACCGGGACTAAATTAAGACTAAACTGGGACTAAACTAAGTCTAAACCAGGACTAAACTAAGACTAAACCAGGACAACATCAGGTCTAAACCAGGACTAAACTAAGACTAAACTAAGACTAAACTAGGACTAAAACAGGATTGTAACAATTTTTGACCCCTGCCAACACTAAAAAGGGGTATAAATTGTCATTTGTTTAGCCAAAATACAAAAATCTGTGTTTGCAAATGACCATAAAGCAAAAAAAATGCAGCGACAGAAGCCAGATTTTGCTTAAATGCATGGAGAAAAATCTGGTACGGGCCCTTTAATGCTGGGTTAGTGTTAACTCAATCTCCCGGTGATTAAACAAACCTCTGCTAACACGCTAACGGTGCTTGTGTTTGTCACTAGCCATTCCGCCCATTTAAGGCATCAGATCTGACAACTCTTAGCTGCTTTTAAACCCAAAGACAGATTAAATCCAGCAAAGTGAATCAAGTTTATTTCATTTTCCAGGTGGAACTGCCTTGGGTCCATTAGGCACAATGCGGGGACTTGGCTAATTTGATTCAGCTCTGTTAGCTCAAATCCGCCGCATTTAAGACAACAGAGACACAGGGATTTAGCAGATCAAATTAAATATATCTTTTCATGTTTGTATAAGACGCTACACTCCCTGGGCGCAATCAAAAACCATTGTACGTTTTCTCCTGCTTCTCCAAAAGCGCAGGGACGATTTGCATGCTCCCCCGACTGGCTGGTGTAATTTATCAAAATGATGAATGTCTGTCATATTATAGGGTGATTTGTATAGGCCAGGCGCTTTGACTAAACATGAGAGCGGGCGCAAAGGGGGGAAAAAACCAAGTACTATTATTGGAGAATGAAAGCTAATTAGGATCTCTGTGTTTTGGGTATAACATGATGTAGTGCATGATATTAAAACGGCGGAGCAGACACTAGCGCTACGTAGAATAAGGTCACTGTATAACTAATGTGCGAGACAGAAGAAGCACGGACCCTCTGCCGAGGCGCTGACACTGTAATGCGGATAAGTTTTAAGCGTAATTTTTTTGTGTGGAGGGTCCGTCGCACGTTTGTCTCTTGGTTTGCGTCATGTTTTTTTTGTTTTTTGTGTTCATTTTTATGTCCATTAAGGTTGTCAAAGGTATAGAAAATCAAACACCAATCAATACAAAAAGTAGGACTGAAACTAGATACTCATTTGAGCAGGTTTTGGTACTAAAAAAAAGTCAGAAATGAACCTTTCCTGAATAGATTTGGAATGAGTTTGAGCTGTATCAGGACAAGTATAAGAGCACATATAGTATACGCCCATGGAGCACTATAGAAGCTCCCTGGACCACTGAGGGATTACACAGATATAGGAGCACGTGGGAATAGAAAAGAAAGTACTGTGCTCTAAAGTTGAAAATCATATTCTACTGTCTAAAGCAGGCATGTCCAAACTATGGCCCGGGGGCTAGATGTGGCCCTCAGACCAGTTGCTTTGGCCCTCAGGCTTCCAGGTGAATTGATCCATATGACCACATGTCGTACTTTTTACTGCATATTTTTGAAATCTACCTTGATCAAGCAAATGTCGTGTGTCCTTTTGAGGGTCTGAGCCTGAACAAAGGTCTGGAGGGTCATTCAAACCTGTTATAAACGCACAGATTTGAATTAGTCACTGTTTTGACCCTCGATCGGCCTCACACTGGTCTGTGTTTTAATATGTGGCCCTTGATGAAAAAAAGTTTGGACACCCCTGGTCTAAAGGAAGAGTGTCTTTTTTTAAAATTATCATGGAATCGAAATTGGTATTGAGTATCGAGTCCATTCCTTAAAGCTCAAAATCTCGAAATGTAGTTTTCTTTAGTATGATGACAACACTAATGTCCATGGAGACAAGCAGGTGACGCCACCAGGCCTAATGATGCGTTTGATTATCCATCCAATTCAGAGGTCCGAGGACATTGCCTAGCGACACGCACGGATACGCCCCTTTTCCTTGGATGAGCTTGGAGGAGCTCGGAGGAGAGTGAGCAAGGATTTCGAGACAGAATCCAAGATGGCTGGGCCCAGTGTCACTTGTACGAACTGTTTTGTGTTTGGACGCGTTGGTGGTGTAAATGACAATTTTAGTCACTTGTATTACTGCAATACTTTATTGTGTCTGTGCCGGTGGGTCTGGTAGTCAGTGTCGCCCATGTTTTTAGCCCATTTCCTGCACGCTAACATGCCAAAATTATCTATCACGCAGCACCAACGCTTTCACTTCACTAAAAAACTGAATTATACCATTTATACTGAATCCTTCCTCCAGGTTGTGTACAGTAGTTGAAGCACAGACTTATTTTGAAGCGCCTGGTACTCGGCCAATGCTAGAGCAACAACCGCTTTCCGGTTAGATTCCATGTTTTTCTCCGAGTCGGACACAAAAAACATAATAAAACGGTTGAACCTCGGACTTGACGTCATATCCGAGATCCGCGTGGGAGTCGGACCGATAAACGAACGCCGCAATTAGTACAAGTTGAAACTGTTTTTCAAGATATTTTGAACAATGTAATGTACGAAAGTCAAATGGATGTTTAAGTTTAATGCCATGCTGTGGAATATTTCAGGAAAAGCAATAACAAATCCATGAAACAACAGTGGTCCAAAGTTATTCCTCACTTTCTTTATGCATTCAGAACATCGTAATTATTTACAATGATGAGCTTTTTGCAGTTTTCAGAGACCAGGGCGGCGTGAGCTTTTCCGTCACGGTAAAACTTAACAGCTACTAGCATGCAAACACACACTTCCTGATGATCTGACAATAAAACGCTTCAGAATTAGATGCGGACAGTACACAGCTGACATACTGTAAACTCAAGAGCCGCTTATACAATATATCTGCACACATTTTGCTCAAATATGTGTAAAAAAAAAACAGAAAAAGAAAAGCAGAGAGAGGCCCTTTAAAATATATATCGACGTGTAAAATCCGGCCATGTTCACACGTCCAATTAGGCCGGTGCTTTCTCGCGCGTTAGCTTGTGAGCGCATGTAATGAGGCCCGTAGCAGAGCTGTGAAGTCCACTGGAGCCGATAGTTGACAAAAGATACTCGTTTTTCTATTTTTTTCACCCGCCATGAGACTAATGAGTGGTGGAGACGCTCGGGCTTCCTGTCAGCGGCTGAGATGATAGCGGATAAAATACAGTTTGAATGATTACAAGGGCCCTGACCAACTGTTCCTCGACCTGCCAACGTAATTAATTAGAAGGAGAGATACGTATTATTTATGGCCATGTGATTGGACCCTGGTCTGTTTAGTGTGTGGAAACAACAGGTGCAATGCGGAGACTGAACTGCTTCACAGACAGAGTTGAGTTTCAGACCCTCAAGCTAAGGCAGTGACCCTATCTCGCAATTATAACAAGTACAGGTTGTACTTTATAATAAGCATCTAACCAGCGAATGAAAGTCAAAGAATTAACACATGATTTATTAAGAATGGCTCAGGAGTAGGAAGTATTTGGGGTATTGGTGCTTTTCTCAGTTCAAATTATGGTTGGGCGGTAATACGGTATCCAGCAATATTAAAAAGTAGCATCAGTAGCAGTTTCATTACTGTCATTTAAAAAATCTGCATAAGGACCTAACACCACAGCTGGACTTTCTCCCCTCCGCTCTCTCTCCTCTTCAAACGTCGTTACGCTCGGAGATTTCCGTCCACACGCAGCGAGGAAGAAGAAAAAAACCCGACTGACGCTTCCTGTGTGATGTTGGGCTGAAAAGTTTGAGATGGAGAACGCCGAGAAGAGGAGAAAGTTCCCGCTTGAGGGCGAAGCCAGACTTTCACGGAGGAGACGGTAAAGCCCAATTTAAGGATCTGCATCAAAACGTGTTTGCGTCGACCGCCGTGCACCTCCGAAACTTTCTAACTACGCGTCAAAACAACACGGACAGCGAGGGGAAGCAACACAGACATAAGAGCTGTGACTGATCCTCTCCACCGCTCTGCATTTCCGCTGCTCCGCTCATTATAGACTTTGAGTAATAATGTGTTTAATGCAGCTTTGCGCACATTTGTTTACGTTTTACAGAAACGTAAAACCGCACGGCTCATTTGCATACAGTATAAGCGCTGATAAAAACAGTTGATGCTGATGCAAAGTTTGGTTTGATCAGAACTTGTGCCTCATCTTCAAATATAAAGCTGCGACTCCGTTTCTGAATGCTACAAAATAATTCTGCATTAGTTTTTTTGTTTCTTGTACTAAATGAAAAGCAGGCTTAAGGAAGCACTGTTTGTGTCAAATGTCTTGTGGGTAAGACAGGGGTGGGATTTAATACGTTTTCTTCTTCCCACTCCTTCTCGAGCTTATCATGGGAACTTTTTTTTGTTTTTGTAATTTATGTTGAAGCCTATTTTTCTTTGTACCGACTGCTCGAAACAAATAAATATGAAATGAAAATGAAAATGAAATGAAAATTAGTCATGATAATGCCGTATACCCCGGTAAAATGCTGAGACGGTTTAACAGTATCAGAATTTAAATACCGCCCAACCCTAGTGGAGATGTTACTGCTTTGTTTTCTACCCTCATGTTTTCTATCCTCAAAGCAGACCAGGTTACAGGTCAGATCTGTGGAGAGGCGACTCCGCTCACAGTCAGAATGTTTGTTTTTCTAGGTATTTTTGAGCTTTAAATCCACCTGTAATTGAATAAATGTAAAGTAGAGCTGTTTAATGTCACACTGTGGAACATTTTAAGCAGAGCAATGACATATATCTATAGAAACAAGCAGATGACGGACCCACAACCAAAAAGCTACATCAGCTACGTGTTCATTATGAATTAAAGCGAACCTATTACGCAAAACTGACTTTACAAATCCTTTAATCATAAAATAATCGCTCCCTCTTCTCATTTCCCCTTTGTATTTATGTAATCTTTATTCTCCTGTGTTCAAAATGTCATTGCCCAGACCTCATTTTCAGCGCCCACTGCTCTGTTCTTCAGTTTTATTTTCTTAATCAGTGACACACGTAGGATTCGTCATTTTGGTCCAGATGTTTTAAAATTCGCGCATAACTACATCGCAGATTCAAACACAATACGTCTTCTTTACATCTTAAGGCTAATTAAAGTGTAGTTCTGCGAATGTGTAGCTGAAAATATGCGCATAAATTAGTAAAATGGCTTTGTTTTTAGTAATTAAAAAGTGAGTTATTCCAGGGACATAATGCAGAGTCATGCGGATGGGGTTTACGGTCCACTCGAGTCAATGCAAACAGCTTATCTCCATAATTGACCCGGGAGCTTGTTTATCTCGTGTGTGTGTGTAGTATGTGGATATGTTGACTTTGGGCTGGAGTGGGCGTGTGATCTTCACACGGGCGCACGCCGTCGAGGGGCTCTTCACGAACGCACCCCCGAGCCCCTCAGCCCGCCCCCCCGGTCTGCGCCTGCCCCCAGAGCGAAAGGCGCCACAGCGAAGAGGGAGTTCACTGGGAACGTGGGGGAATGTGAGGGAGAAAGAGCAGAGACCAGAGACCAGGGACCAGACCAGAGACCGGAAACTAGAGACTAGAGACTATAAACCAGAGACTAAACCAGAGATCAGATCAGAGACTAGACTAGAGACTAGACACCAGGGACTAGACCAGAGACCAGGGACTAAAGACTAGAGACTATAAACCAGAGACTAAACCAGAGACCAGACCAGAGATTAGACCAGAGACTAGACCAGAGACCAGACTAGAGACTAGAGACTAGAGTCCAGACCAGAAACTAGGCACAGAGGCCAGACCCAAAAAGAAATCAGACCCGAGACAAGACTAGAGACCAGACCAGAGTCTGGACCAGAGACCAGACACAGAGGCCAGAGACCAGGGACTAAAGACTAGAAACTATAAACCAGAAACCAAACCAGAGACTAGACACAGAGACCAGGGACTAAAAATTAGAGACTAGAGATCCAAAAAGAAACCAGACCAGAGTCAAGACCAGAGTCCAGACCAGAGACTTGACCAGAGACTCGATCAGAGGCCAGACCTCAACTCAAAACATGCACTGTAGGTGTGAAAGTTGTGTGAGTGAGTGATGGTGGTGGTCGGAGGGACCGTTGGCGCCGCTTGGCCTGGCAGCCGCGCCTCCGTCAGTCTGCCCCAGGGCAGCTGTGGCTACAACAGTAGTTTACCACCACTGGGTCTGGAGTGACTGAAAAAATGCTCTGTAAAATGCTGTGTGAAGCACTTTGGGGACATGTGTCTGTGTAAAGCGCTATATAAATAAACCTTAAACCTTACCCAGACCAGCGACCAGAATACTGACCAGAGATCAGAGACTAGACCAGACAAAAAACCAACCCAGAAGTCAGACCAAAGATCAGAAACAAGACCAAACACCAGACGAGAGACCCCAGAGACCAGACCAGAGATCAAGACCTGAGACCAGAGATCATACCACAGACCAGAGACCAGAGATCAGACCAGAGATCAAGACCTGAGGCCAGAGACCAGAGCAGAGACCAGACCAGAGACCAGACAGGGAGCCAGAGTCCAGCTCAAAGTCTTGATCACATTTAAACCTTATTTAATCTGAGTTTAGGTCCATATTTTGACGCACACACGGGTCTAGTTTTGGTTTAGTTCTGGTTTAGTCCTACTTTATTCCCCACGTTATACCCATATCACAGTCGAGACCAAAAAACAGATGAAACCGTTCTCCTCCTCTCCCGCCTCTGCTGATGTCTTACCCTCCACATTGAAATTAGGTCATTGGAACCACTCAATTAAAGCTGTTGACACTGCTGCCATTGTGTGTGTGTCTAACGCCTGGATCGCGAGCCCTTGATATGAAATGTTTTTCCTAATCCAGCGCCTCCTCCCGCTCGCTCTCCCAGCATCAACATCAAAAGGAAAGCGACGGACCGGCTCCTCATGGTAAATTCGAAACGCCTCTCTGGCTCGAGTCATTATGTGTGGCTGTGTGGTTTTGTATTTGAAGTATATGAGACACTATGACTTGGCATATTTCACCGTGTGGGCTAAGCTGAATTACATATTCTTCTGGGTAAAACGGCACAGAGGACTCTAAATAAAACCACAGCACCGATCGTAGATGTTGATATCGTAATATTTAAAGCATGTGGAACCATTTTTTACATGTATTTAAGCAAAATCTGCCTTGCCCCAGTTCAGATATATGGTCTGAGCAGCTCTTAAGGCCGAAATAAGTCAATAAATGTACTGTCTACATCTGATTATAAAGCGTTTTATTGTCCGAGAGATCAGGAAGTGCACTGCTAGCATGCTATTTGCGTTGTAAAGTTTACAGAGGTGGCAAAACTCCGCTCTGATCTGTGCAAAATGCTTCAAAATGGAAAGTGAAAGTAAATAATTAGGATGCAGACGAACTCCTTTGCATTTTATTTATTGATTTATCGATTGATTATGAATGAACTGCTAATTTTTACCTTTTTAATCTCTTTAATGACTTTTTTTACGCTTGTGGTGTGTGAACGTGAGCAACAAACTGTATTTTTCTGCACAACAAGTGAAAACTTTGCGCGCACCCTCTTGTTCAGTGCTTTTTTTCTCTTTATTTTTTACGACTTTCTACATTTTATACACAAAGAAGACATCAAATACATAAAGTAAGATATGTAGTATTGTGCAAAGAAAAAAAGTCAAATACTGCACTAAATATTTTGTTAATATAGATTTTATATCCAAATCCTCAATGCAACCACCCTTTGCTTTATCGAGGTTTATTTACTACATAATTACACATATTGCTTTATATATTTGATGCTTTTCTTACATATAACATGTAGACAGTGGTAAAAATAAAGGAAAAAAAGCATTGAATGAGAAGGCGTCTATCTCTATCAGGCATTTTTTGGTTTTAATATATTAGTAAGACGACTGGTATTTTCTTTATTTTCAGATATTGGTATTGAACAAGTTTGCAGAAATGTCTGGACAGTGTTTTTCTACTATTTCTTACACTTTTCATTTGAACACTGCCCCTTTAAGACCCACCAGCCTCACTTGCACATTCACGACACGGCCTTCATCAATGCTTTTATTTATTTGCAAGTGTTTTCCTTCTGTTTTCATAAGCGAGAGGTATGAATAGCCTTAATCTTCACGCCAGTCAAAAGAAGTAGAAAGCTCGATTCCAACCAGTTCTCCTGCAAAGCTAATCTTGCATTTGCATATTAAAGCCAATGGGAGACGTACGCGCCGCTCTAATCCCTGTGTTTTTGAGGCCTCGTCGCTAAAAGAAGGAGTCTCATTCAAAAAACAGTATATCACAGCGTTCACATACACTCGGGGTGGCGCTGCATTAGACCGCATTATAATCAGGGGCCCATTTGAATTTCAATGTGCGGCGAATGGAGGGAGAAGCAGACGGATTCTAATATGTTTTCGGAGAGCTGTTTGGAGGTTATTGAGAATGCTTAAAGAGGGAGTATTTTACTACAAGTAATCGCAACTCTACAGAATGTTATGTTTTATTGTTTTGAAACCGCAAGATAAGCCAAAAACAAAATATGAACACGTTTAAAGCTCAAAAATGGACTTTTCAGAGTTGTTTATCTGTGTAGTTGAGTGATTTGTGCATGTTTGAGTCACTTTTAATCACTTTTTTTTGCTGATCAGCTCACGATTTCGCTACAAATAGGAATAAACTGATACAGGAAGTGCTCCACTGTGTTTTCAAAGTCCATACACCTTCGCTAGAATCATTTGGATCATTTCAGACTTGAACGTTTCCAATCTCGCCTCAACAAGAGTAGCTGTTAACTTGAAAATAGAGGTCTGTCTGCGATATTTTGTCCCACTCCCGCCCACAAATCCCCCAAGATGGAGACGTTCGCCTTCTTTTTCACGGAAGGTCTTGATTTCTTCATCAGTTTTCTTGATTTTTTGATGGTAAATGTGCCTCTCTTTAAAGAACTTACTCCTGAAGCACTGTGAGATTCACTTAAGGTGTTCTGTTTTTCTGCCGTGTCTTCGAAGCTCCATCAAACATGGAGAAGTGGAAAGGAATTGTCTAAAATTGTCTTTTTTTTCTTTATTTTTACGACTTTCTACATTTTATATACACACAGAAGACATCAAATACATAAAGTCAGATATGTAGTATTAAGTAGCAAAGAAAAAAAGGTAAATATCTGCACTAAATATTTTGTTAATATAGATTTTATATTCAAATCCTCAATGTAACCACCCTTTGCTTTGTCGAGTTGTTTAACTTTTTTATTTACTATATAATTACACATGTTGCTTCACATATTTGATGCTTTCCTTACAATGTGCTCGACATTAGAGCACATCTGCAAGTTTAGGCTGCTTAAAATGTAAAGGCCAAATAAAATCTCCAGCACAAATTAGGTATGACGGGCATAATCATTTGTATATTTTACTTTGCACTCGCACGCTGCAAACTTTCAAAATGTGTCCCGCAGGACCTGAGTCCAGGGCTCTGCTTGAGAACTGCCGCTTCATGGCACATTTTACACTTAGATAAACTAATCGTGCAGGATTACACAAACTCCAGGTGTGTTTTTGAGGAGCGTACAACATTCAGACATGTCTCGAAGCTCCCAAGAGTCCATTTTGTGTAGCACAGGACCTTTAACTACTCCCCTTTGGTATGTTTCAATCACTCCTGGAGGTAAAAATAAAATACTCCACAGATAGAGGCTTAGACGATTTGGGAATCGAACCAGAAACCTTCTTGCTGTGAGGCGTGAATGCCAGAAGCCACTCAAGTTTGTATTGACGCCCCAGCTCCCTGCACTTCTCCGGGATCACCTGGCGTTTGAGCGATTGACTCCCACTTATGTGTCCAGACATTATCCAATCAGGCGGCCATTTTGAGTGTCTGTCATTGATTCCGGGACAGTGGACGGCACGGCGGGATTTTCCCATCCTCCCCAACGCGTCACGGGGGATTAAATGGTATCGAGCGGAGGATAAAGAGGGAAAGAGATGTGCCCAAGGAAGAAGTGAGCAAATAATTACATTTAACTAATAAATGAGGGGCCCAAGTGTTTGATAATTTAATCAGGAGTTTAAGGTAATTTAGTTCAATGTATAACTTCAATTTACAACAGATTACTACTACTGATACTATTACTACTACTGCTACTACCTCTAATACTACTACTGCTACTACTACTACTGATACTATTACTACTACTGCTACTACCTCTAATACTACTTCTGCTACTACTACTACTGATACTATTATTATGACTGCTACTACCTCTAATACTACTACTGCTACTACTACTACTACTACTACTACTACTACTACTACTGATACTATTACTACTACTGCTACTACCTCTAATACTACTACTGCTACTGATACTGATACTATTACTACGACTATTACTACTACTGCTACTACTACCACTACAACTATGCATGGGCTTCAGAATGGTGAAAAGTTAGGACCGTTGCCGTAGCAAATAACAAACTAAATATTATATTTTTTGAAAGTTCAACCATTCTTTATGTAAATCTGGATTTTAAAGGAGGTATTACACTTCATGGGGTTTTTAGTACTAACACAGAACACATTTAAATCACCGTGCTACTTTTTATTGTTTTGAAAATGTTACATTCGCCAAAAAAACGACATATGAACATGACGGTCTGAGCGTCTCCTCCCTTTTGCTCTCCGCTCTAAGTCGCTCCCCCTTCACAACACAATCATAGCTCGTCCCTCTAATGAAATCGCACCAGATTTGTGAAGTTGTAGAGTGTTTTTTTTTCCCCATCTCGCCTCTTTAGGTACATAGTTTTGAGGACTGAACACTGGATAGACTAAGAAGGGCTTGAAAAGGACCCTGGAGAGTTCACTAAAACACTCAAACATGTCTGGATGACATTTAAAACCTCTTCAGGCACGTTTCTGACAAGGAAACAATCTCATAACATGGTAGAAAGCTCCATAAAGTCGCATAACGGCCCCTCTTTAAACTATATCAATTTAACCACTAAAACCTACTCCAACCTTCGCCGAAGTGGACTGTTTTTCCCAACTTCTTCCACATGTTCGAGCTCGTAATTAAAACAGACAGGAAGCCAGAGCAGAGCGCTGTCACTTCGCTCTTTCTATAATAAGTTCACACGAGGTTATGCTGATGAAGGAGCTAGGAGATAGGAGATAGGAGCTAGGAGACATGCGTCAACACTCTAGCGCACTTTGCCTTCTTGTCTCCTTACAGCCTTCATCCTTGTTTTTAAATTACTTAAACAGAACCTGGTTTGAACCTGGTTTAGGCCCGGTTTAGACCTAGATTTAGACCTAGTTTAGATCTGGTTTAGTCCTGGTTTAGTTCTACTTTGAATCTTGTTTATTTCTGTATTAGACTTTGTGGCTACAGGATAGAGACTAGTCTTGATTAAGTTCCAGTTAAGTCCTGGTTTGGACCTGGTTTACATAGTCTTGGTTTAGCCCTAGTTTGAACCTGATTTAATCCTCGTTTAGTCCTAGTTTATCCCTGGTTTAGTCCTGCCTTAGTCCTTGTTAAATCCTAGTTTGAATCTGGTTTAGTTCTGCATTCGACCTTGTTTGTGGAAGGATATATGGCAGGATAGTCCTCATTTGGTTCTGGTTCAGCCCCGGTTTAGTCCTGGTTTAGTTATGATTTAGTCCTGGTTTAGTTATGATTTAGTCCTGGTTTAGTCCTGGTTTAGTCCTGGTTTGGTCCTTGGTTAATCCTGACTTAGTTGTGGTTTAGCCCTGGTTTAGTCCTGGATTAGTCCTGGTTTAGTCCTGGTTTAGTTCTGGTTTAGCCCTGGTTTAGTCTTTGGTTAATCTTGTCTTAGTTGTGGTTCAGTCCTGGTTTTGCCCTGGTTTAGTTCAGCCCCGGTTCAGCCTTGGTTTAGTCCAGGTTCAGTCCTGGTTTAGCTCTGGTTCAGTCCTGGTTTAGTCCTGGTTTAGTCCTGGTTTAGTCCTGGTTTAGTCATAGTTCAACTCTAGTTTGACTCTAGTTTAGTTTTGCATTAGATCCTGTTTGTGGCAAGCTGCACTGTAGGCTAGTATTGGTTTAGTCCTGGTTTAGTCCTGGTTTAGTCCTGGTTCAGTCCTGGTTTTCACATAAAGCAGAACCTGAGGTGAACTTAAACACATCAGCAGACATTGTACAGCGTTCAGAGCAGAGTCTCTTTCGCACGACTGGCTCAGAGAAATTAACAGTCCTTAAGTGTCCATTTAAAACAATCCATTAACTCCAGTTCACATTTCATACACTGTTGGGTTTGTCTGCAACCGGAAGACAACAAAAAACAAGAGCGCGGCTCACGGATACAGAGTGTGCGGCACAAAGTGTAAATATAACGTCACATTACAATGGGTCAGCGCCCGGAACAGACAAATATGTTACACTTTTTGGAAACTGTGACGTGAATTGTACTTTTTTTTATTTTTTTTAATATGATGACTGCTACTACTAAAACTACTACTGCAACTACTAAAACTACTACTGCAACTACTAAAACTACTACTGCTACTACTAAAACTACTACTGCTACTACTAAAACTACTACTGCTACTACTAAAACTACTACTGCTACTACTAAAACTACTACTGCAACTGCTAAAACTACTACTGCAACTACTAAAACTACTACTGCTACTACTAAAACTACTACTGCTACTACTAAAACTACTACTGCTACTACTAAAACTACTACTGCTACTACTAAAACTACTACTGCTACTACTAAAACTACTACTGCAACTACTAAAACTGCTATTATTACGACTAAAACTACTACTACTTCTGCTACTACTACTACTGGAACTACTACTGCAACTACTAGTACTGCAACTACTACTACTACTGCTCAAACTACTAGTAAATCTACTACTGCTACTACTACTACTACAAATGTGTCAGTACTCTTGTAACTGTATAGTATAAATTCATGTATTCTAACCAAACCATTAGTTCAGGAGGACTAAATCTGGTCTAAACCCAGATTAAACCAGGACTAAACCAGGACTAGACCACAACTCAATCAAGACTAAACCAGGACTAAGACAAAACTAAAGCAGGACTAGACCACAACTCAATCAAGACTAAACCAGGACTAAGACAAAACTAAAGCAGGACTAGACCACAACTCAATCAAGACTAAACCAGGACTAAGACAAAACTAAAGCAGGACTAGACCACAACTCAATCAAGACTAAACCAGGACTAAGACAAAACTAAACCAGGACTAGAGCAGGAGTAAACTAAGACTAGGATTAAACTTAATTAAAAGTGCATAAGACAGATTTGTGGTGCTATTACTTATTTTTACTTAGCTTGTTTGGATAGCGATAAAATAGTTGCCACAGTATGACCTCTGTTAAGAGGCAGCTCCTGGAAACACAATACGTAGAATAGAGAAATAAAATCTCCCCCTGTAATCACCACACTTGAACCGTCCATGTGCTGACCAAGGTAACAGGCTGTTTTGTTAAAGCAAATGAAACTGTGAGAACATTTCAGCGCCGCACTCTGATTGGTGTTTTTCTGAATGGTTTTGCCTCTGCAGCAGCTGCCCTTGAGTGTTTCCTGTGCGCCAAATATGGGCACTTCCTGGAGACGAGTTTGAGCTGTGAAAAAGTGAAAGAGGTTATAGCAGGACTAAAGCAGGACTAAAGCAGGCCTAAACCAGGACTAAACCAGGAGTAAACTAGGGCTAAAGCAAGACTAAACCAGGCCTAAACCAGGCCTAAACCAGGACTAAACCAGGACTAAACCAGGAGTGATCCCAAGAGTGAACAAGGGGGACTAAACCAGGACTAAACCAGGGCTAAACCAGGAGTAAACTAGGGCTAAAGCAAGACTAAACCAGGCCTAAACAAGGCCTAAACCAGGACTAAACCAGGACAAAACCAAGACTAAACCAACGCTAAAACAGGGTTTAAGTATGGCTAAAGCAGGACTAAACCAGGGCAAAAGCAGGACCAGGACTAAACCAGTGCTAAAACAGGACTAAAGCAGGACTAAAGCAGGACTAAACCAGGGCTAAAGCAGGACTAAACCAGCGCTAAAACAGGACTAAACCAGGGCTAAAGCAGGACTAAACCAGGAATAAAGCAGGGCTAAAGTACGGCTAAACCAAGACTAAAGCAGGACTAAAGCAGGATTAAACTAGAGCTACATCAGGACTAAACCAGTACTAAATCTGGACTAAGCCAGGACTAAGGCAGAACAAAAGGAGTTGCAAAGTAAAATGCAAAGATACTAAACAATTTGCAAATCCATCCAAATACTAACAATCAAACAAGAATTAAACCAGGTCCAAACTGGGACTAAAGCAATAAACTGCAGTTAGGACTATGCAAGATCTAAACCAGGACTAAGAACGAACTAAAACAGGTCTAAACTGCGAACAAAGGCCGAAAATGAGTGAGGCCAATGCAAAACTAACCCAAAACTAACTCCTGGCAGGTTTAAAGTCTCACAATATTCATGTCTGAACCCCTTTTTTTTTTTTGCATTTTCAATTTAATGTATTTTCAAATGTCAAAGTTCAAGCGGAAAGCATTTTTTTCTTGTTAAATTCGCCGTACTGTGCAAAGTAAGTGGGCGATCCGGCGATGCCATCAATTCCAATGCATGCCAGTTGCCACGGAAACAGAAGTGGAGAGGTTTTTCTCAAGGATGCTGTTAAACATTTAGAGTGTGCATGGCTTAAAAATATACAGCGTCTGCGGCGGAGGAGAGAAAAGAGAGATGAAAACTGTTTTATCGTTTACCAAGAGAGAAGGGATCCAGGCTGCGCAATTTAAACAGGCACAAACAAATTACCGGGGTGGGTATTTAGGGTTTCATTTCCTCAAAGTGAAGCACAAGTCACAAGACGGAGTTTGTGGGGAAAATCTGTAGTTTACTCTAATAAACTGGTTTCGTTAAGGACTGAACTAAAAGAAAACGCTCAGGAAAATACATCGGGACTAAACCCGGATTAAACCAGGACTAACTGAGGACTAAACCAGGACTAAACCAGGACTAAACCAGGAGTAAAACAGGTCTAAACCAGGAGTAAAGCAGGTCTAAACCAGGGCTAACTGAGGACTAAACCAGGACTAAACCCGGATTAAACCAGGACTAACTGAGGACTAAACCAGGACTAAACCAGGACTAAACCAGGAGTAAAACAGGTCTAAACCCAGTCTATGGGTTTAGTCCTGGTTTAGTCTTGGCTAAATCCTGATTTAGTGTTGGTTTGGTACATGGGTTTAGTCCTGGTTTAGTCCTGGTTTAGTCCTGGTTTAGTCCTGGTTTAGTCCTGGTTTAGTCTTGGCTAAATCCTGGTTTAGTCCTGATCTAGTCTTGGTTTAGTCCTGATGTAGACTTGGTTTGGTCCTAGCTTTAGTCTTGCTTTAGTCCATGGGTTTAGTCCTGTTCTAATTCTGGTTTAGTCCTGGTCTACTCTTGGTTTAGTCCTGATGTAGTCTTGGTTTGGCCTTGGCTTAGTCTTGGTTTGGTCCATGGGTTTAGTCCTGGTTTAGTCTTGGCTAAATCCTGATTTAATCCTGGTCTAGTCTTGGTTTAGTCCTGATGTAGACTTGGTTTGGTCCTGGCTTTAGTCTTGATTTAATGCATGGATTTAGTCCTGTTCTCGTCCTGATTTAGTCCCAGTGTTTTCGCAGTGACTGGATACGACAGTGTGTGTGAATATGTGTAGATGTGTGTGTGTGTGTGTGTGATGTGTACGAGTGTGTATACGTGTGTGTGGTCGCCGCAGATAGAGGAGCAGTGTAATTCTCTTAATGACGGTCTGGAGCTGATAAACCCAGGTTCAACAGAGACAGATAAGAGGAGCTGTGAGGGCTGAAGGACCAGGTCTGTCTCTGTCCGACAAAACAGGTTTAGAGGAGGTGAGGTGGTAAAAGACTGCACGGAAATTGGGTTTATTTCAATATTTTTGGTCAAAGGTCCTATATTACACTATCTTATGAGCTTTAAGCCACGTTATAACGTTATTTCCTGCTCAAAAACAGAGGTTAAGAGAAAACTCGGCCTAAATATGTGTGTTAAACATGCAAATGAAACAAAACAAAGCTCCAGGCCTGTTTGTGATGAGTTAACAACACTGTAACGGATCAGAAAACACTCTGTCCCACCTTGTGATGTCATGTGGTAACACAGGAAGTGCTCCACTGTGTTTTAAACTCATAGATCTATAATCAAACCTGGATACGACGTTCCCCCTCTGTCCCAGCTCCAGATTGACTAGTGGACGCTCCAGGTACTGCAGCTCCCGGGCGCTTGGGGCCCAAAAGAATTCTCCCATAGAAGCACAACCATAGACCGTATATGTGAGTGGACATAGCTAATGCATTAGCTGCTACGTGCCAAACAGGAAGTGCTCCAGGAGGCTCTTCCGGCTCCTTCTCTCCCTTTTCCCCATTGACTAACACTGGGATCTTCCGGCTCCTCCCTCTGGAACTGCTGCTGTGGCCTCGACATTTTGGTCTTAAAATGTTCATATGAACCCGTGACACAGGATCCTGAATTTCTCATGTCGCTATCTTGTTCCTAAATCAAGATATGAACATAAATAACGGACCAATCAGATGCCTTCATTCCCCGAGGTCCCGCCCCCTAACGTTAGCAACAGGTTTGATTGACAGCTAGCGCGTTTTGCTGCTAAGTACGTTCCCTTCCCGCTTCCCTGCCCCGATTGAGTATTTCTGAAATAAAATGACAAAATATCTCAAACCGTTACAATAGCTAACGTCGCTAGAATCTGAACTAGCATAAAGTGAAGTGAATTTTGTTAAATTGCGACTCTACTGTTGTTCACACGTAACAGAACACAGAACATAAATCAGTGACTTAAACTTCCTCTTTAATGTTTGACGATAAAAGATAAAAGTTTCCTTGTTATTCTCAAGAATCAGTGTCGCATCGCCGCTCCCCGGTGAGTCGGGAGGGCACATTTAACAAGCTTAATCCTGATTGGCTCTTGTGGTTGCTATGATACTTGCGGTCGGATTTCCATATATGGAGCTCCAGATTCGCTCCTGTAACCGTGGCGTCGGGAGCCTCATCTGAGCGACGCTGAGGCTGTGGTGACGTCACACTCACTTAGTCCACTCATATATACGGTCCACGAGCACAGCGCATTTTGGGGATTCAAACTGCCCGTGTTCGGCTGACAGCGCATCAACATTTCGCAAAGGTCAGATTTTGTAGGATCCGTTTCTATTTTCACAACATAAACTTTATAAAACGTTTAAATCCTCAAAGCGCCTACAAATCAGCGTTGTAAGACTCTCGCTCCGACTGGTCCAAACGTCAGGGTGAGGAAGTAAAACGCAGAAGAGAAAATTATCTTTGGGAACACGCGCCGATGAGCACGGGCCACTTGAAAACAAGACGCCGCCATCTTGGGTTCACCTTCAGATTTTATGATAGTTTCATGTGTAAACTCCACACGCTTTTACTAGAATCGTTTGGATAATCTCAGCCCTGGAATTGCCCATCACAAACTAAACGTAAAAGGAGCTGTCAGCTTGAAAACAGAGCACTCTGAGCGTTGGAGATGTAGACGGACTCATAATTAAACGATTACTCACGCACGATTGTAACGCCAGAGTCAACAGGACCTTTAAAAAGTGAGTGAAGTAAGCGTAAGCGCGAAACCCCACGTAGTATCTGCTGTAATGTTTGCATCTGGAGCTGACGAGAGGAGGACAGAGGACAGGGGAAGGGTAGACAGCAGGTTTATTTTATGTTCAGATGTGCACTGCCTCTCTCCCTCGGCGCTGACGGCTCCTTTTATTTACACACTAAATAATGCTCAGACAACTGTGCGTGGGGTCAGCATTTTCTCAAAGCCTGCCTAACTTCAGCCCCATAAAACATCATGTAAATTAGTTTAGGACAATACACTGGCGCCCTGTGTGGAATACAGAGTTTGAATTCTGCATTTCCGCATGATTTTCTACCTCGGCTGGTCCACAAAGAAATCGCTCGCCTAAAACTACCCCGCGAAATGTATTGTGCGGCGCCGTTTCAATGCTAAATCCCGCTTAATACTTCTTCTACTATTAGTCAAGGTCGTGTATTTAGCAAAAGTAACCCTTGTGAGAGCTTTGCCTGTTCAAAAACAAAGCTGGAGTTGTGTTTTGTTCCATTCACACGTTTAAATAACCCTTTATTATTAGTATTATTAGTTCTGAAGTACAAGTTTTTGCTTTTTTTCCTGTAGAGATCGACAATTCCAGAGCTAAAACCGTCCAAATGATTCTAGTGAAGGTGTGTGGAGTTTAAAAACGCAGTGGAGCACTTACTATACAGTGCTGAAACCACATTGTTTTCTGTTTGAGAGAAGAACTCAGCCTAAATATGTAGGATTTGTGTGTTAAACATGTGCGAATGAACCAAAACACAACTCCAGGCGTGTTTTGGAAGTTGATGTTCTCACAAAATGTACCCGGTTTCAGCGCAAAATGGGTGCGGTTTATTCTTAAGTTTCTTTAATTTTTTTAATTTCATAAAGTGCAAAAACAAATAAGTAAATTTGCAAGCCAACAGTGTACTCTGCAAAAAAGCTTGGCCAAAATTTAAGATCTAAACACTTAAATCTATCAGAAAATGACTTAAAAGTAGTGAAATGATGTGTCCATGCAACAAGATCATTTGACTTTTTAAGCCATCTTAAAATAAACGACCTCTAGACTAGAATTAAGCCGTCTCTGGTCGTTTATGGATGCAAAGTTTGAGATAAACAAACTTAAAACCAGTTTGATTAGTGTTCATGGCCTGATGATAAGTTCTCAGATGCCAAATTCTAGATAAAAAGCTTTAAATTCTGCTAAATTCTAGATAAGGTTTATAATTAGTATAAATGGCCTGATAATAAGTTCAAATATGCAAAATTCTGGATAGAAGTACTTGAAATCAGTCAGTATCAAGCAAATGCCGTGGAAAACGATGGGAAATGGATTGTAGCTTCTTCTGTTAAACATTTATTGCCTAAATTTACAATTTTGTGACTACTACGGCACGGTGGCTCAGTGGCTAGCACTCATGCCTCACAGCAAGAAGTTCGATCCCCGGGTCGCCCGGGCCTTTCTGTGTGGAGTTTGCATGTTCTCCCCGTGTCTGAATGGGTTTCCTCCAGGCTCCGGTTTCCCCCATCAACCGAAAACATGCACTGTAGGTGTGAAAGTTGTGTGAGTGTTGGTGGTGGTCGGAGGGACCGTTGGCGCCGTTTGGCCTGGCAGCCGCGCCTCCATCAGTCTGCCCCAGGGCAACTGTGGCTACAACAGTAGTTTACCACCACCAGGTCTGGAGTGAATGAAAAAAAAGCTCTGTAAAATACTGTGTGAAGCGCTTTGGGGACATGCGTGTCTGTGTAAAGCGCTATATAAATAAACCTTACCTTATCTAGCTGAGTCACGGAAGAAACATCTGTGACAATTTTTAAGTTCATACAACCAATTCAGAACTCTTAAGTCGATAATAAATGTGAAGACAAGACGAATAACCTGGTATAAGTTTGAAAATCGTGGCCGGATCAGAGAAACTTGCAGTGCGCTCTTATTCTCGCTCTTCCATCAGCATGTAGAGCAAAGACCAGTCCTCCCAGCTGTCCATCACCTCCTTTCTGGCGTGAAATCTAAACTAAATCCCATTCATCGCTCGAGCTCCCGTCGCCGCGGAGACAAGACCGACCCCCGACCCGCAGATAAACAGGAAGTCGAAAGAGCGAGCATAATGGGCCGAGATACAGCGGCCCGAGACAGTTAGCGACGGCTGGAGGGTCGCGGGGTCGGCCTGGAGAGAGCGGGCTCACTGTCGACACGAGTTACAGCGATAAAGACTCCGGGGGTGGGGATCTGCTGTTTGAATATAAAGCTGGAGTGCGCTTTTCTTGAGTAATAAAGGTCCTACACGACGCAAAAACGTGTGAGCTTTAAGACGTGTTATGATGTGGTTTCCTCCTCAAAAACACACCTGGAGTTGTGTTTTATTTCATTCATGATTGAGTAACCTTGTATTATTAGTCCGTCTACATCTCCAAAGCTCAAAATGCTCTGTTCCACCTTGTGATGTCATGATGTGTAAGCAGTTTCAGGTTTAATAGAGATTGAATATTGATTGGGGTTGTCAGGAATCTCCCATTAAACAGATAAAGCATATATTTATACAATAACATTATTGCTCAAAAAATACCTAAAAAACACATTCTTACTTGAAGTTGGCCTTACCTTTCCACAGATCTGACCTGTAACTTGGCCTGCGCTAGTTTTCAAGTGAACAGCTCCTTTTACCTTTAGTTCAGTACAGAAATCCCAGATCGGAGATGATCCAAATGATTCTAGTGAAGGTGTGTGGAGTTTAAAAACACAATGGAGCACTTCCTGTATCGCCACGTGACATCACAAAGTGGAACGGAGCGTTTTCTGTTTGAGAGAAGAGCTCGAGAGCCTAAATATGCAGAGTTTGTGCGTTAATTAAACCTGTGTGAATGAAACAAAACACAACTCCAGGTGTGTTTTTAATGAGGAAACAACATTTTAAAAAATCTGATCAGAAAAAGGTGTAAAATGAGCTCTTGAAAATCTGAGAGCTAAAATTGAAAAATTAAATATTCATAGACATACTGACCGTAAAAAAGCTTTTGAGTTCTCGTCCAAGTTGCAGGATTAAAACCCCTAAATGTATAAATGTCGAGTGAAATACTGAAACTCATGTCAGACTGAAAGTTCTCGTAAAATGTGCAGCTCTAATTAAAACATTACGATTATATGTGGTAAAAAGAAGGAAGCAACTGTCAGAAGAGAAGAGGGTAAACCAGGACTAAACCAGGACTAAACCAGGGCTAAACCAGGACTAAACCAGGACTAAACCAGGGCTAAACCAGGGCTAAACCAGGACTAAACCAGGGCTAAACCAGGGCTAAACCAGGACTAAACCAGGGCTAAACCAGGGCTAAACCAGGACTAAACCAGGACTAAACCAGGACTAAACCAGGGCTAAACCAGGGCTAAACCAGGGCTAAACCAGGACTAAACCAGGGCTAAACCAGGGCTAAACCAGGGCTAAACCAGGACTAAACCAGGGCTAAACCAGGGCTAAACCAGGACTAAACCAGGACTAAACCAGGGCTAAACCAGGACTAAACCAGGGCTAAACCAGGACTAAACCAGGACTAAACCAGGGCTAAACCAGGGCTAAACCAGGACTAAACCAGGACTAAACCAGGACTGAACCAGGACTAAACCAGGACTGAACCAGGACTAAACCAGGACTAAACCAGGACTAAACCAGGGCTAAACCAGGGCTAAACCAAGACTGAAACAGGACTGAAACAGGACTGAAACAGGACTGAAACAGGACTGAACCAGGACTGAACCAGGACTAAACCAGGACTGAACCAGGACTAAACCAGGACTAAACAAGGGCTAAACCAGGGCTAAACCAAGACTGAAACAGGACTGAAACAGGACTGAAACAGGACTAAAACAGGACTAAACCAGGGCTGAACCAGGGCTAAACCAGGACTGAAACAGGACTGAAACAGGACTGAAACAGGACTAAACCAGGGCTGAACCAGGGCTAAACCAGGACTAAACCAGGACTAAACCAGGACTAAACCAGGACTAAACCAGGGGTGAACCAGGGGTGAACCAGGGGTGAACCAGGACTAAACCAGGGCTAAACCAGGACTAAACCAGGGCTAAACCAAGACAAACAGGACTGAAACAGGACTAAACCAGGACTGAACCAGGCCTAAACCAGGACTGAACCAGAACTGAACCAGCACTGAACCAGAACTGAACCAGGACTAACCCAGGACTAAACCAGGACTAAACCAGGACTGAATAAGTGCTAAACAAGGACTAAACAAGGACTAAACCAGGGTTAAACCAAGACTAAACCAGGACTAAACAAAGCCTAAACAAGGATTAAAGCAGGACTAAGCCAAATCTGAACCAGGACTGAGCCAGGACTGAACCAGGACTAAACCAAATCTGAACCAGGACTGAGCCAGGACTAAACCAGGACTAAACCTCACCCCTCATCTTAACCTATTATATTTCAAAAGTTTCTTTGCCTGAATCACTCTTAATAAACTTTTTTTCCCCATTATTAATTAAGTCTTTATTCATGCTTTATTAAGGCTAATTAAGTTGTAATTGTTATAAAGTGGAACCAATAATTTTACACCACAGTGAGTCTGAAAGAATAATAAACAATAAACTGGCCCATAAAACATAAGTATCATTTAGAAAGCACCGGCGCACTCGGCTCATGTCACCGTACAAAAACAGACGCCTACTAGCATCTGTGGCGTCTGGCGGTTAGCGAAGCATGCTAACGCTAACGCCACCGAGGCAACAGCGATGAAAAATGAGAAACACGATCTATAAGCGGCGCATACTCCGTCTCATTTTGTTCAGACGATAAGAAGAAGGAAGATATATAGTCTAACACAGTTTTATAGGTTTAGCTCAGAGCCCAAAATTAGGTAAAAAATAAGAAATGAAAGGTGCATTATGTAACTTTTCTGTTTGTTTCCATAGAGGTATCGTTGCTTTACTTGAAATGCTACACAGACATTAAACTGATCTATCTTGGGTTTATTCAGTTACGAGTGATTCCAAATTCATTCATAAACTTACTGTGATCAGGCTCGCCTCTCCGCAGATCTGACCATGTTGGCGCCCCATGTTTATCTCCATGGTAACAGAAATGTTTAATCCACAGTATCAAGCGTTTGCGATGAGTTTATGAGTTTATAAGGACTTTTCACGGCTTTCAGAGACCAGAGCGGAGTTTTGACACCGTGGTAATGCCAACAACTAGCATGCTAATGGTGCTCTACTTTACATTTATTCAATAACAGGTGGTTTTACAGTTCAAACACCTAGAAAAACTGGTCCTGGTTTGATCCAGGTTCAGTCTTGGTTTAGTTCTAGTTTAGTCCTGGTTACTTCCCGTTTTGCTCTGTCTTAAATCTGGTTTAATCCTGGTTTTAATTTTGGTTTAGTCCTAGTTTGGTCCTGGTTTAGTTCCGGTTTTGTCCTTGTTTGATTCAGGTTCAGTCCTGGATCAAACAAGGTTCTAGTTCTAGTTTAGTCTTAGTTTGGTCATAGTTTAGTTCTAGTCTGATTCTGGTTTAGTCCTAATTTGGTCATTATTTAGTCCTGATTTTGTCCAGGTTCAGTCCTGGTTTAGTTCTGGTTTAGTCCTAGTTTGGTCATGGTTTAGGCCTAGTTTTGTCCAGGTTCAGTCCTGGTTTAGTTCTGGTTCACTCCTGGTTTAGTCCTGGTTTAGTTCTGGTCTGATTCTGGTTTAATCCTGGTTTGATCTGGATTCAATCTTGGTTTAGTCCAGGTGTGATCCAGGTTTAGTCCCGATTTAGTTCTGGTCTAATTCTGGTTCAGTCCTGGTTTAGTCCTTGTTTGGTCATGGTTTAGGCCTGGTTTTGTCCAGGTTCTGTTCTGGTTTATTTCTGGTTTAGTCCTGGTTTAGTCCTGGTTTAGTCCTGGTTAAGTTCTGGTCTGATTCTGGTTTAGTCCTGGCTCGCCTCTCCTCAGATCTGACCTTTAACTTGGTCTAATTTGATCTCCTTGAAGACAGAAATGTTCATATAACGTCATATTGCGAGGCGGAGCAGTTAAATATCCATAGAAACAAGCAGGTAACGAACCCCTAATCGAAAAGCTCCGCAGTGCAGCTTTAAAAAAAAAAAAACGTTAGAAAACACATATATAACATCGACTCTGCTCATGCACGGCGGATTCGTTGGCGCTCGATGACAGGATTTTGGCCGGCGCTCAAAGTGCCACTCTTAATCCTGAGAGGAGCGCTGTTTTCTCGTTGAATTGAATGAGTGGCGTTGCTACGGGCGTAAAAACAGGTAATTCCCCCCTAATTATAATGAGAAAGAACATTGAATGAGCCATCTTCTGTGCTCCGGTGGCACTCAATCGCTTATAGGGGCTTGAGAACAGTTCTGGTTTGGTCTCCTTCCAAGTTTCTCGCAAAAAAAAAAAAAAAAAAAGGTTCAAAATAAGCCTTAAAACGCATTGAAGTTGGCAGCGCTCCTATGGGTAATGTATGAATTCAGACGGGCAAGAAATAGGTGGAATAGTCCCGGGTTTTCGGGGCTAAAAGGAGGCGAACAAAAGACGCGGAGGAGTCGGGGATTTGTGTTCAAACTTTGCGATGAAAGAGGTATTGAGACGGGCCACACGCTGAGACGGCTCTGAAGGACGAATCGACGCGAACTTCCTGATTTTTCTCTTTCGCTTTTTATTCTTCAAACCTCAGCCTCTCTGTCTCCGTTTCTCTCTTTCTCTTTCTTTAGCCGCTGTGGGTTCTTTGTGGAGCTAATTAAAATGTTCAATTCACTGGAAAAGGCCATAGCTTTTTCCCATACGGTCACAAGTATCGACAGCGTTTTATACAATATATGGTCTATTAAAGCTGCACTATGTAACTTTTCTGATAGGGCGGACAGCCATGTGCTTGTTTCCATGGTGATGTTATTACTAGAATGTTATATGCAATTAAAAGTCTGAAATTAGCTTCCTTGTTTTGTCCTGGTTTCGCTCTGGTTTAGTCCTGATTTTGTCTTGATTTGGTTGCTTGGTTTAGACCTGATTTAGTCCTAGTTTAGACCTGGTTTAGTCCTGGTTCACTCCTGGTTTAGTCCTGGTTTAGTCTTAGTTTAGTCCTAGTTTAGGCCTCGTTCAGTCTTGGTCTAGTCCTGGTTAGGTCCTGGTTTATAACTCCAGGTTTAGTCCTGGTTCACTCCTGGTTTAGTCCTGATTTTGTCCTGGTTTGGTTCTTGGTTTGGGCCTGATTTAGACCTGGTTGAGTCTTGGTCTAGTGCTGGTTCAGTCCTGCTCAGGTCCTAGTTTTGTTCTGGTTTAGTCCTGGTTTAGACCTGGTTTATTACTCCTGGTTTAGTCCTTGGTATAGTCCTGGTTTAGCCCAAGTTTAATCCTGCTTTATTAGCCCTAGTTTAGTCTGATTTAGTCCTGGTTTAGACCTGATTTATTAGCCTTAGTTTAGTCCTGGTTTAGGCCCAATTTAGTCCTGGTTTAGTCCTTGGTTTAGTCCTGGTTTAGTCCTGTTTTATTAGCCCTAGTTTAGTCTGATTTAGTCCTGGTTTAGACCTGATTTATTAGCCTTAGTTTAGTCCTGGTTTAGGCCCAATTTAGTCCTGGTTTAGTCCTGTTTTATTAGCCCTAGTTTAGTCTGATTTAGTCCTGGTTTAGACCTGATTTATTAGCCTTAGTTTAGTCCTGGTTTAGGCCCAATTTAGTCTTGGTTTAGTCCTGCTTTATTAGCCCTAGTTTAGTCCCAGTTTAGTCCTGATTTAGTCCTGGTTTAGCCTGCTTTATTAGCACTAGTTTAGTCATGATTTAGTCCTTGGTTTAGTCCTGTTTAGACCTGGTTTGCACCTGTTTTTTTCGCCCTGGTTCACACAGAGAAAGAGAAAGAGGATATGACGTCCGTTAGCTGCGGTGACTAGACTGTATTAGCTTTATTTGCAGTTTTAACACACAAAACTAATTACCCAAACATTGTGGAAATTAATTGAAAATGCTTTGCCTTTTCTAAACTGGGAATTGGGGCAAAAACACATTAGTTTCAAAATGACATCTTTTTGGCTTTTGGACAAACTGAACTCACTCGGGAGCGTTCTCATTTACTTTCTATTAGCTTCAGTGCTTTAATTGTTCATAGGCCTTCACTAATTATGCAAATATAAACAGAAAAAGTGCGTACGGTCGTGTCCATGTATTACAATGAAAAGTGCGTTTATGGGCCTGATAAATCTACACTAAACATTCATTTGGAGAAGGTTTTTTTCCGTTTTTTTCCATTAGCTGACGACGCTAAGTGGCTCGTGTTACGCCAGTGTGATGAATAATTGTGCACTGTGGGTTTAATTTGGAATTTAAATGTGTTTTAACGAGAGAAAAAACAGAAAATATCAAAGAAATTCCACTGCATCATATTATATACATGTGTGTTGGAATATTTTGTTTGGAATTGGGCGATATTCCCATAAGCGGAAAGTTACATGGCATATTTGGACTCTATTAAAGCTCCTCGGAGTAACTTTTCTGGTATAATGGCCATATACTTGTCTCCATGGTGGTGTTATTGCTAGAATGTTCCACCATATGGCATTAAATTCCTATATTAGCTTCCTGGTTTAATTCTGGTTTAATTCTTGGTTTAGTCCTGGTTTAGACCTGGTTTAATTCTTGGTTTAATACTGATTTAGACCTGGTTTAGTCCTGGTTCAATCCTAGTTTTGTCCTGGATTAGTCCTGCTTTATTAGCCCAAGTTTAGTCCTGATTTAGTCCTTGGTACAGCCTTGGTTTAGACCTGGTTTAGCCCTGGTTTATTAGCGCTGGTTTAGACCCGATTTAGTCACTGGTTTAGTCCTTGGTTCAGCCCTGGTTTATACCTGGATTAGTCCTGGTTTAGACCTGCTTTATAAGCCCAAATTTAGTCCTGATTTAGCCCCTGGTATAGTTGTGTTTAGTCCTTGGTCCTGCCTTGGTTTAGACCTGGTATAGTCTTGGTATAGTCCTAGTTTAGACCTGGTTTAGTTGTGGTTTAGTCTTGATCTAGTCCTGGTTCAGTCCTAGTTTTAGACCTGGTTGAGACATGGTATAATCCTGGTTCAGACCTGATTTATTAGCCCTGCTTTAGTCCTTGGTTCAGCCTTGGTTTAGACCTGTTTGACCTGGTATAGTCCTGGTTTAGATCTGGTATAGTCCTGGTTTAGACCTGCTTTATCAGCCCTGGTTAAATCCCGACTTAGTCCCTGGTTTAGTCCCTGGTTCAGCCTTGGTTTAGACCTGGTTTAGACCTGGTTTAGACCTGGTTTAGACCTGGTATAGAGCTGGTATAGAGCTGGTATAGACCTGGTTTAGACCTGGTTTAGACCTGGTATAGACCTGGTTTACACCTGGTTTACACCTGGTTTAGACCTGGTTCAGACCTGGTTCAGACCTGGTTTAGACCTGGTTTAGACCTGGTTCAGATGCATACAGAGAAAGACACTGCATCTGTGACGATTACAACAACATTCAAATTCTTCATCCTGTTCTTAGGTTTCAAAATGACGAAAAGTTGGAGCCGCTTCCACATTAATTAACGATTCCACACGAAATATTATTGTCTTTTTCATGCTCAGTCGCCCTCAACACATCGCCGTATAACAGGAAGCTGAAACTGGATTATATTTTTGGATAATAAAGGTAGAGTGGCCTGGAGGGACGTCGTTTTACAGTCGGGTCGTGCGGTTTGTCTCCCGAGGAACTTCCTGTTGTGAGGTAAACTTAGCTTTGACTGACGGCACGAGATCGCGACGGATCAGCTTCAGAGCTTTTCAAAACAAGATGTCAAGAGGATCAGACCAGGCTTTTATTGTGAAATGGACAAGCTTCTACCTAAAAATCATGTTTATTTGAACATGTGTAATCGAGATTGACGTGTAGATTATAAATTATTGAAGAAGAGTATTCAGAATAAAGATAAAACATGAGAGGACAACTTCAGGTCATATTCCTTTCTTCTTCTATTCTTTTTTCTTATGAAAGGTTCTTCTTAAAGGGTCTGTACCCAATTTTTAACATGCATTTGAGCTAAATTTTAATGCCCCAGTGCAGATGTATCGTACAAGAAGATCTTGAGGTCAAAATAATTCTGTTGTGTTCTGTCTGCATAGGTTAACAAACAATAAAACTGTGAAACGAGTGCGTAATTAAGGAAAACTGTTCTGCACTCGGCACTAATGTGAAGGAAAGTCACATTTTCTTTGTGTTTTGGTCGTTTTTAAGCAGCTTTTCTGTATTTTACCAAAACAAATGACAGTTTATGCTTCTATTTACTGTTGGCAAGGATCAGATTGGTGAAAAATCGGGACACCAGGGACATTTCTTGTATAAATGGACTGGAAACTATCAGAACTTATTTCACTGAATGATTTTAAATCCAGACCGACAGCGCTTGAAACGGCCTCCTCAATTTGTACTTGTTTTAATTCATTTATAGTCATTTTTATGCCGTTGTGATTGTGTTTTGAATGTGTTTTTACCGCCTCTTGGCCAGTGCTCCCTAGAAAAAGAAGTTTTTAATCTCACAGGGACGTCCCCTGGAAAAATAAAGGTTAAATAAATAAAATAAAAACAAATCACTGGCTTTAAATAAATCTGCAGGGACAGGGGGACACAGGGATCAAAACTGGGACTGTCCCGGGTAAATAAGGACGTCTGGACACACCACGTCTGCATCTGATTATAAACCAAGTAAAAATAGTAAAGTGCTGTGTTTAAGTGTAAATTTTAGGTACAGACACTGCAAATTTCTCTGATCTGGAAGATTTTAAAACATGTCAGGTTATTCATCGTGTTTTCAGATTTATTATCGTTTTACTAGTCCAGACAAAGCTTAATTCTCGCCCAGAGGGAGATTATTATATAGATTTAAGTGTTTTTATCTTCAGCTTTTTCAGTTGTACTTTAATTAAGTACATTTTAAGGTGAATATTTTTTACTTTCTCTGCAATTGAGAGCAGTTATTTGTGCAGTTCTGCTTCATTACATTTTTTAACAAGACAGAAAAACGAAAATACTTTTTATTGTTGTTTGAGACCATTTTTCTATACAAAAAATTTACAGAAAAATATTTTAGAATGTATAAAAACTATAGATTTTAAAATATTTTTCTATACATTTTTTAAGCAGGATTAAGCAAGAGAAGATGGATGGATCTATAAAAACAAAAACTAAACATTAAAAAAACAAAAAATTGTACAGAAAAAAACAAAAAAATGTATAGAAAAATATTTAAAAATCTATAAACAAAAACTGAACATTTTATATAAAAATTGTACTAAAAAAAGATAAAAATGTATAGAAAAAATATTTAAAAATGTATAGAAAAAAACAAAACATTTTATAGACAAAAACAAAAAAGTCTAGAAAAAACAAAAAAAAGTACAGAAAAAATAAAAATTAAATTAAAAATCTATAGAAACAAAAACTAAACATTTTAGATAAAAATTGTACTGAAAAAAAACATAAAAATGTACAGAAGAAATATTTAAAAATCTATAGAAAAAAAACTAAACATTTTATAGACAAAAACAAAAAAAGTCTAAAAAAATGTAAAGAAAAACATAACAGATCAGAAAATAGCGTAATATGAGCTCTTTAAAAACTAGAAAAAACTACAGGTCAGACTGTTTCCTTTGAGAAACTTCATAATTAAAATGAACTAATTCTGTTTTTGACATTTTTAAGACGGCAAAAATCAGGTTCGGCGCCTTTAAAATAAGAGTTTAATTAAATTTTTCCATTACGAGACAGTTTTTCTTCTGTACAGAGAAAACCCACACTCGAACATCTCGAAAAAACAAAAGCCTCGTATTTTTGCCCCCCGCCGACTGCTGTACTACACGTCTCCACGGCAACGCGGCTCCGCCCATCGCCGCGGTGACCAGACAAAAGCTCAAATGACGGCCTCCATCACGAGCCGTCAGTCAGGAGGAACGATACAAAACATGTTTCAGGAATCGGAAACACAAAAGAGAGCAGGACTTTTGTGTGAGGAAAGCCCCGGTGAAAGAGAAGCTAATTATAACAGCAGCTGCAGAAATCATCAGGGAACAGAAAACCGGTCTAGATCTGGTTTAGTCCTGGTTTAGTCCTGGTTTTATCCTATTTAGTCCATGTTTAGACATGGTTTAGTCCTGGTTTGGTTCTGGTTTGGTCCATGTTTAGTCCTTTTTTGTTCTAGTTTGATCCTGATTTGATCCTGGTTTAGACTTTAGTCCTGGTTTAGCTCTGGTTTTGTACTATTTAGTCCAAGTTTACTCATGGTTTAGTCCTGGTTTGGTCCATGTTTAGTCCTGTTTTAGACTTTAGTCCTGGTTTGATCCAGATTCAATATCTGGTTTAGCTCTGGTTTGGTCCTGTTTTAGTTTTGGTTTAGTCCTGGTTTAGTCCTGGTTTGGTTCTGGTTTGGTCCTTTTTTGATCTAGTTTGATCCTGGTTTAGTTTTTGTTTAGTCCTGGTTTGATTCTGGTTTGGACCATGTTTAGCTCTGGTTTTGTTCCAGTTTAATCCTGGTTTAGTCCTGGTTCAGTCATGTTTTGATCCTTGTTTAGTTCTGGTTTAGTCTTGGTTTAGTCTTAGTTTAGTCCTGGTTTGATCTAGGCTCAGTCCTAGTTTAATTCTGGTTTAGTTCTGGTTTAATCCTGGTTTAACCCTGGTTTAATGCTAGTCTTGTCCTTGTTTAGTCGTGGTTTAGTTCTGGTTTAATCCTTGTTTTGTCCTGGTTTAGTTCTGGTTTAGCCCTGGTTTTGTCCTGGTTTAGTTCTGGTTTAGTCCTGGTTTAGTCCTGGTTTAATCCTAGTTTTGTCCTGGTTTAGTCGTGGTTTAGTTCTGGTTTTGTCCTGGTTTTGCCCTGGTTTAGTCCTGGTTTAATCCTAGTTTTGTCCTTGTTTAGTCCTGGTTTAGTCCTGGTTTAGTCCTGGTTTAATCCTAGTTTTGTCCTGGTTTAGTTGTGGTTTAGTTCTGGTTTTGTCCTGGTTTAGCCCTGGTTTTGTCCTGGTTTAATCCTAGTTTTGTCCTGGTTTAGTCCTGGTTTAGTCCTGGTTTAATCCTAGTTTTGTCCTGGTTTAGTTGTGGTTTAGTTCTGGTTTTGTCCTGGTTTAGCCCTGGTTTTGTCCTGGTTTAGTTCTGGTTTAGCCCTTGTTTAGTCCTGGTTTAGTCCTGGTTTAGTCCTTGTTTAGTCCTGGTTTAATCCTAGTTTTGTCCTGGTTTAGTCCTAGTTTAGTCCTGGTTTAATCCTAGTTTTGTCCTGGTTTAGTCCTTGTTTAGTCCTGGTTTAGTTCTGGTTTAGCCCTTGTTTAGTCCTAGTTTAGTCCTGGTTTAATCCTAGTTTTGTCCTGGTTTAGAGCTACAGTCTTGGTACATTTTTAGTACAGTTTTATTCTTTCGTCTCAAAATCGAGTTCAAAATTTCAGCACCGCTCCAACACGACTTATATTCCACCAAAACCATGTCAGAAAATATTTTAAAAAAACACAACATGCTTAAAAAATCAGAACTAATTTGACATTTCTGAGCCTTTTATCACTTCTTTCTTTGAACCGTCCCAGCGGCGCGACGGCACGGATCATTACCAAACCCCGATCACATCTCACCGTGACAGGTTAAAGAACGGGAGGAAAAGGCCACGCAGGACCGCGAAACCCCACAAGAAATCCAAAAAAACCAGCCCCAAATAAAGTTACTTACCAGATCAATACAAACCCAGTGTACTCGGGCGAGCGAGTGGGCGACGGAGACGGGCCGAAATCAAATTAGTGCACGTCTTATTTCCACCAATGGCAGGAAATGTGGCAGAAAACATTTGATTTAAAGTTTGAGAAGTGCAAATATGACACGGGTGAAGCAAGAAATACAACTGCAGACTCAAATGATGAAACTTTCCGGCTTTACAGACACAGAAAAGTGAGCGCGGGCTAATTCCTAACGCTTTTTGTTTCGGTGCCCGTTTGAGCTTTAAGTCACGGCATCATTCTAAACCAGGACTAAACCAGAACTGAGCCAGGACTAAAGCAGAACTGAACCAGGTCTGAGTGCGGAGGCTCCGGGGTGCGTTTGTGTAGACGTCGGGTGATCGCGGGAGAAAGGAGCAGGGCAGAGATCAGCGCCCTACGATTTAGACCTGGTTTAGTCCTAGTTTAGCCCTGGGTTAGACCTGGTTTAGACCTGGTTTAGTCCTAGTTTAGCCCTGGGTTAAACCTGGGTTAGACCTGGTTTAGACCTGGTTTAGACCTGGTTTTGTCCTGGTTTAGTCCTAGTTTAGCCCTGGTTTAGCTCTGGTTTAGTCCTAGTTTAGCCCTGGGTTAAACCTGGGTTAGACCTGGCTTAGACCTGGTTTAGACCTGGTTTTGACCTGGTTTAGTCCTGGTTTAGACCTGGTTTAAACCTGGTTTAGACCTGGTTTAGTCCTGGTTTAGACCTGGTTTAGACCTGGTTTAAGACCTGGTTTAGACCTGGTTTAGACCTGGTTTAGACCTGGTTTAGACCTGGTTTAGTCCTGGTTTAGTCCTGGTTTAGACCTAGTTTAGACCTAGTTTAGACCTAGTTTAGTCCTGGTTTAAGACCTGGTTTAGTCCTGGTTTAGACCTGGTTTAGTCCTGGTTTAGTCCTGGTTTAGTCCTGTTATAATGTCGTTATAATTCTTAAAAACAAGTTGTGTTTTTGCTTCATTCACAGTTTGTTTTGAGTAATTCTTTATTATTCGTCCGTCTAAACTGCACCAAAGCCGAGACATAAACACTTAAATCGATCAGAAAATGACTTAAAAGCAGTGAAATTATCTGTACACGCGGCAAGATCCTTTAACTTGCCAATTTTATGTTAAAATAAACGGCCTCTAGACTTGAACGGCGCAGTGTCCAAGCTCGTAAGAAGATAATAAATGGGAAAATAAGACGAATAACCTGATGGAAGTTTTAAAATCTTGGCCAGAGCAGAGAAATTTGCGGCGCATGAAGCGGTACTTTTCAAGTGAACAGCTCCTTTTAGCTTTAGTTCAGTGGAGATCGGCAATTCAAGGGGTGAAATCGTCCAAAAGTGATTCTGGTGAAGGGAAAGTGTGAGGGGAAAAGTTCTGAAGATGTTTAACGCACCATCAGGGTTCAGACGGTTTGGGAAATATAACATAAATGCATAGAAAAAATATCATTAAAAAATATATGGGAAAAATGCAGAAAATCGTGAAGAAAAAAATAAAAATTGTGTAGAAAAAAAAATAAAAAATTTGTTGAAAAAAAATTGGCAAAAAATGGAAATTGCATTAAGAAAAAGCTAAAAAAAAAATCCAGAAAACAAAATTGTGCAGAAAAAAATTAAATAATGTACAGAATGGATGGATCTATAAAAACAAAAACTAAACATTTTATTTAAAAAAAACTAAAAAATTGTACAGAATAAACTAAAAAATGTATAGAAAAAATATTTAAAAATATATAGAAACAAAAACTAAACATTTTATAGAAAAAAACAAAAAATGTACAGAAAAAAATTTAAATATATAGAAAACATATTTTAAAATCTATAGAAACAAAAACTAAACATCTGATTGACAAAAATAAAAAAGTCTAGAAAAAACAAATAAAATATACAGAAAAAAATTTATAGAAAAAATATTTTAAAATGTATAGAAACAAAAACTAAACGGACAAAAATAAAAGTCTAGGGAAAAAAAATACAGAAAAAAGCCAAAAAATGTACAGAAAAAATATATTAAAATCTATAGAAACGAAAACTAAACAAAACAAAAAACTAAACTAAAAAAAACTAAACAAAAACAAAAAAAGACTAGAACAAAAAAAAAATGTACAAAAAAACATAACATAGATCACAAAATAGCGAAACATGAAGCATATATATTTAAAAACTGGAAAAAACTACAGGTAAAAAAAGGAAACAAAAGGCTGAGGCGCGACGTTAAAGGGGCTCATGTGTTTTTTGTGTCATTCGCACAAACGGGCCGAGAAGTGACCGGACTGGAATCAATATGTGCAGAAAAACCAAAGAAAACGTTCTGCTTTTACTGGGCTGAGAACGTTTTGTGTGTTTTTGCAGAGAAAATTGCTTCTTACAGAAAAAGTGAAGCTGTCGTGATCGGGCCTGGAGCCAGAGGTGAAGCGCCCGAGAGAATCAAATGAACAAACACAAGAATCTACTTCAGTCTATTTTTACAGGCTCGTATGACGCTATTTTTCCTGATCTACAGGACGTTATGATGTTGTTTTCTCGTCACAAACAGACCTGGAGTTGTGTTTTGTTTCATTCGCACGTGTTTAACACACAAACCTGCAAAAACTGAAGAAGAAAAAGAATCGCTTGGATAATTTCAGCCCTGGAATTGCCGATCTCCACTGAGCTAAAGGTAAAAACGCAGCGGTTACCTTGAAAACGGCCTCTTCATGACATCACAAGGTGGAACAGAGCTTTTTTTTAGCTAATAATAAAGGGTTAGTCACTCAAAAATATCAACATTCTGTGACAAAAAGCTGAAACTTTTAAGACAGAGTGAAGACGTGCTAATTTGCCACTGGTTTTATGTTCTTACAAGGCTTTACTGTGTACCGTCTGCAATCGGGAAGTGTACGTTAGCATGCTAGTTGTCATTAGCCGTGGTAAAACACTTAAAAACTCATCATGGTGAATAATTAGGACGGTCTGAATGCGTAAGGTAAGTGAGGAACTACTTTGGACCACTTCAAACTGTTTAAAATGAACTAGTTTTGTGTTTTTTTTTCACATTTTAAGACCGTAAAAGTAAAGTTAAAATCAGGTTTGACGCCTTTAAAGTGAAAAATTCTCACAAAAATTAACAAAAACAAAAACCCTGACGTGGAAAAACAAAACCGTGATCCCATCTTGATTTAAATATCCCAAAAGTACGAGCAAAATCGTGTAAGGACTGGAAAAACTTGCACTTTTACTGTGAGCGGGCTTGCCTCTCCACAGATCTGCCCCGTAACTTCCCCCGCTCGCTAGTTTAATGCCACGCTGACGAACATTCCCGGCAAAGCGACGACGAGCAGGCGGGCGGTGAAGCTTTAAGGTGGATTCAAGCGAAATCAGGGGAATAAAACGTAGATTACGGAGGAGGCGGCGGCTCTGGAGAAGCTTTAAAATGGCAATAAAATGATGAAAAAAAGACGTGTGAGAATCGGGTTTTAAAGTTGTCGTTTAAATCCAAAAGTGTAGGAAGAGCAGAGGAGGAGGAATTAGGCCGGTTACGACGTGGAGGCGAGATTCATTAGCATTAAAAGATCTGCTCTGATACGAAAACACGCACTGTTTTTGTTCTGAATAAAAGGAACAAATGGAGAATAATGTAAACACTTGATCTACGGGAGCCCACGAAGGACAAACAGCTCGAGGAGAAACGCAAAACACGTTCAGGACTGTGAGAAAGATGAAAGTTAAACATTTTAGTCAAAACTAAACCAGACAATACAGTCAGAGGTGGAAAATTGCTTCTATACATTAAAAAAAAAAAAATCAGTACAATTTTTATATAAAGTGTTTAGTTTTTGTTTCTATAGATTTTTAAATATTTCTTCTAGACTTTTTTGTTTTTGTCTATAAAATGTTTAGTTTTTTTCTATAGATTTTAAGTAAAACTATCTTTACTTTGCTTAATTCGTTGCGTCTAAAATAAAACTCTACGTCCTGTAATTTTCAGCACGTTTTTCAAATTTTCTTCAAAAACGCTTCTTGATTTGTGTAAAATTATAATTTACATTTACAGCAGGTTTTATGCACCAAATTAAGTCAAAATTAGAGAATCAGCAAAACATCTCATACTCGACTTTGAGGGTGAATTGTGTCATTTTTTAGTTGGGGTCTGTTACCCAGGACTAAACCAGGACTAAACCAGAACTAAACCAGGACTAAACCAGGACTAAACCAGGACTAAACCAAGACAAAACCAAGACAAAACCAAGACTAAACCAGGGCTAAACTAAGACTAAACCAGGACTAAACCAAGACAAAACCAAGACTAAACCAGGGCTAAACTAAGACTAAACCAGGACTAAACCAAGACTAAACCAAGACTAAACCAGGGCTAAATAAGGACTAAACCAGGAGGACTAAACCAAGACTAATCCAGGACTAAACCAAGACTAAACCAGGACTAAACCAGGGCTAAATAAGGACAAAACCAGGACTAAACCAGGAGGACTAAACCAGGAGGACTAAACCAAGACTAAACCAAGACTAAACCAGGACTAAACCATGTCTAAACCAGGGCTAAATAAGGACAAAACCAGGACTAAACCAGGAGGACTAAACCAGGAGGACTAAACCAAGACTAAACCAAGACTAAACCAGGACTAAACCATGTCTAAACCAGGGCTAAATAAGGACTAAACCAGGACTCAACCAGAACTAAACAAGGCAGAACCTGCGTATTGGCTAAGGCAGAAGTGTTTTCTGCGTAATCGAAGGTGGTTTGTGTCGGTTTATAACAGGAGTCCAAACTTTTTCCATCAAGAGCCACATATTAAAACAGAGATCAGTGTGAGGCCGGTCGAGGGTCAGAGACTGAGGGTCAAAACAGTGAGTAATTCAAATCTGTGCATTTCTAACAGGTGTAAATGAGCCTCCAGACCTTTGTTCAGGCTCAGACCCTCAAAAAGACTCACGAAATTTGCTTGATCAAGGTAAATTTTAAAAACATGCAGTAAAAAGTGCTACTCGCGGTCGTACGGGCCAATTCAGCTGGAAGCCTGAGGGCCAAAACAATTGATCTGAGGGCCACATTTGGCCCCTGGGCCATAGTTTGGACATGCTTGGTTTATAAGAATAACAAACAGCACCAACAACTCCCCATAACTATATTTTTTACCCCTTTCCCGCTCACATCACAAAGTGGTTTTACAGCCTTAACGCATCTATAATAATTGTAAAACTAAAGCTGATACTTCGCAGATTTCGCCTGTTGCGGATTATTTTTAGAACGTGACCCCCACGATAAACGAGCTGAACTCACAAAAACTACTCAGTTACAGTAACGTGAGTAAATGTAGTTCGTTACTTTCCGCCCTTGAACAGTTCGATCACGTCGTGGATTCACAAATACAGACCCGTACGTCGCGGTAAACTCACAACTGCTTAACCTGGACCAATTCACTCCATTCATTACGACAAACATTCCGGCTGCTTTATTTTCCCACTCGTCCATCTTCCGTGTTAAATATTGTGACCGGTTTGCTGCTGTGACGCCCCCCGGAACACGGCGGCCGGCGGGAGACGGGATCCAGGCTGACATTTGGAGCATGGACGGAAATGTGCCTGCGCCGGGAGAAAAACACTCTCTCATACGCCAGGCCGTGATTAGCTTTAGCGGCGCGAGTGGGCCGCTGTAATCATGCTAGCTGCCTCGGGCTAAAACATACACCGGGATTTCACATCGACACAGTTCCATAGACACCACGGGGAGATTTGAGCGAGACTGAGAGTTACCCACCGTTCGGTATGAAAGGCGGTTTGTATATGTTGCTATATTTGAAGGAGATATGTTAGAATTAAAGCTGCGCTGTGTAACTTTTTGACTGTGGGTCCTGTTATTTTGCTTGTTTTTATGAATTCTGTGTTCGGCAATATGAAATTTAACGGGTCTACTTTATGTTTATTCAATTACAGGTGGTTTTATAGCTCAAAAATGCATAGAAAACTAGTGAAGGGTCAAGGGTCGCCTCTCCGCAGATCTGACCTGTAACTTAGTCTGGTTTGGTGTTATTATTGAGTTATTTGACAAATGAAAATGCAAGAAAACAACTTTTTTTAATGAAATATGGTTTAAAGTAGCAGGAAAATGAGCTGGAAAATGTGGACTTCTGCCGCTGTTACGTCTAAAATAAAACTGTAATTTTCAACATATTTTTCAAATTTTCTTCAAAAACGCTTCTTGATTTGTGTAAAATTATAATTTACATTTACAGCAGGTTTTATCCACCAAATTAAGTCAAAATTAGAGAATCAGCAAAACATCTCATACTCTACACTGAGGCGGCATTGTGTCATTTTTTAGTTGGGGTCTGTTACCCAGGATTAAACCAGGACTAAACCAGGACTAAACCAGGACTAAACCAGAACTAAACCAGGACTAAACCAAGACTAAACCAAGACTAAACCAGGACTAAACCAAGATTAAACCAGGACTAAACCAGAACTAAACCAAGACTAAACCAAGACTAAACCAGGACTAAACCAGGAGGACTAAACCAGGACTCAACCAGGACTCAACCAGGACTCAACCAGGACTCAACCAGGACTCAACCAGGACTCAACCAAGACGTAAACCAGGATGTAAACAAGCGGGGGTCGCATCTCCACAGATTCTGACCCCTAACACGACGCTATAACGCTTTAATACTGTGGAACATTCCGGACAGACCGATAACATCTTTATGGGGGAAAAAGTGGCAAAGTTACACAGTGAAGCCGCTTTAACGGCAGAAACAGGCGCGGAGTGTGACTGGCGACCGTTATCCTCCGCGCTGTCGGCCCATGAATGAGAGTCCAGCCTCCTCGCCGCCCAAATCCTCCTCCGGACCAAAGCGCCATGATTCACACGTACAATCTGTTCAGTTTGGTACCGAACGCCCCAGATGTTCCACCGGGGGCAGCGTAATTTGCGGCCTGAAAAGACGGCATTATCATATGGAAAGAGAAATTACAATAGAAGAAAACAGGAAATAAATTCAGCTGGGTTCAGAACGATGCGGGTGAGACGAAAAGCGACACGGTAAACCAAAAGAGTTCAAAAACAGAATGTAAGTGAGCCCAGATTTCCAAAAAAATGTCTTAAAAATGTGAAAAACAGAGCGAGCGCGGTCTAATTTTTCACTTTGATGAGTTTATTTTTGGATTATCTGACAAATAAAACTGCAAGAAAACACAAGGAGAGGTTGAAAGTAGCAGGAAAATGTGCGGAGACAAACTTTTCAGACAGAATTCTCCCGTCGTTACGTCTCAAACAAAACTCTACTTCCTGTAATTTTCAACATGTTTTTCAACTTTTCTTCAAAAACTGCTTCTTGATTTGTGTAAAATTATAATTTACATTTACAACAGGTTTTGTCGACCAAATTAAGTAAAAATTAGAGAATCAGCAAAACATCTCGTACGCACTTTGAGGCTGCATTGTGTGACTTTTTAGTTGGGGTCCGTCACCTGCTTGTTTCTATGGATATGTCGTTGCTCTGGAATGTTCCACAGTGTGACTTTAAACAGGTCTACCTTACGTTTATTCAATTACAGGCGGTTTCATAGCTCAAAAATACTGAGATAAACAGACATTCTGACTGTGAGCGGTGTCGCCTCTCCACAGATCTGACCTGTAACTTGCTCTGGTTTGGTCTCCATGACGACAGAGGAGTTTAATCAATTATATTTATTTGTTTTTGATTTTTATAAAACTCTGATGAGTTTATAAACCCTTTGTGCAGACGCCAGAGAGGAGCTTTGCTGTCATGGTAACAACAACTAGCATGCTAACGTGCACTGATTCTCATACAGGATTACGCTTTATAATCAGACGGTGCTTCTATCAATCAATATATTTGCACTGGAGCAACGTATTTATGTATTTTTGCTGAAATACATAAAAAAAAGGGCATTTAAGTGTTAATACTTTGCAGTGACGTCGCGCTGGGGGTGTTCTACATGTAGCTCTGCGAATGTAAATTAGCTGTACGCTAACTTCGGCACATTTACTCATGTATTTTTGTACTGATGTTCATTATTGTGCATTGTCTCTTAAATAAATAAATAAAATAATGGTGGAATGTATGAGTTACCATGGAGACACTGTATAGGAGTTACCATGGAGACACTGTTCGCATTAGCAAACACAGACATGGTCGTAAAACTCAAGAAAAAAAAACACAAAATAGACGTAATCAGCGCATTTAAACCGTTAAAGCAAAGCCAGGATTAAAGTCTGGCTCGAGTAACGGAGCAGTGCCTCCAGTTAGCGTCAAACCAACGTCATCAATGCCCCTGATTGATTTGGTTCGCTGGTCTGAAGGTCGGCGGTTCGAATCCCGCCGTCGACGTATAAAAACGTGACCACTGATATTATTTCTGAGACAACTTGTTTATTTTAATATTGCTTATTTTAGGATATTTCTTGTAAAAAAAAATATAAACGTAGGAGAAATAAAGTTTGTTCATTAATCACCCAAATAAATGATGAAGAGTCTGTTCCAGGTGTAAAATTAACTCTAAACCAGCTCCTTTCCAGCACTTTTCCAATTAGTGCAACTTTCACCTCACACTGGCAGCGACAAAACCCACAGTCCAGATGGTGTGTCGCCAGTTACATAAAAATACAGGGTTTTTTTTCTTGGGCACAGATTTATCCTCCTTCCTTCCTCCTCCTCTTCTCTTCTTTCTCCTCCTTTCCTACTCTCCTCCTATTCTCCTTCGCCTCTTGCTCTCTTGCTCTTCTCCCTCCTGATTTGACTTCTTTCTCTACTTTCCTCCTCCTTCTCCTCCTCTTCTCATCCTTCTCTACCTACCGCCTCTCCTTCTCCTCCTCTCTTTTTTCTCTCCCTCCGAGTTTACTTTTCTCTTTCTCTACGTTCTTTCTCTTCATCCTCTCCCCTCTCTCTCTTCCTTCTCCATCTTCCTCCTCTCCTTGTCCTCTTTTTCTCCTCCTCTTGCTCTCCTCCTCTCTTCCTTCTCTCCCTTTTGAGTTTACTTCTTTCTCTACCTTCTTCCTTCTTGCCCTTTCTTCTTCTCTTCCTCCTCCTTCTCTAGGTTCCTCCTGCTTCTCTCCTCCTCCTTCCTCTTCTCTTCGTCCTCCTTCTCTCCTCCTCTTCTCTTCCTTCTTCCTCCTCTTGCCCTCTTCTCTCCCTCTCCTCCTTCCTTCATTTTCCTCCTCCTTTCTTCTTCCTCCTCCTCCTTCTCTTCCTCCTCTCCCTCCTGATTTTACTTCTCTTTCTCTATCTTCCTCCTCTCCTTGTTCTCTCTTCCTCCTCTACTCCTCTTCTCTTCCTCCTCTCCTGATTTTACTTCTTTCTCCACCTTCCTCCTCCTGTTCTCCTCCTCTCTTGCTCTCCTCTTCTCCTTTTTCTCTCCCTCCTGAGTTTACTTCTTTCTCTACCTTCTTTCTCCTTGTCCTTCCTTCCTCTTCTTTTCCTTCTCCAGCTTCCTCCTCTCCTCCTCCTCCTCTCATCCTTTTCTTTTAGTTTAGCCCTAGGTTAGTTTTGGTTTTGTCCAGATCTAGATCTTCTCTTCCTCCTCTCCCTCGTCCTTTCACTTCTCGCTTCCTCTACCTCCTTCTTCCTTCTCCTCTCCCCTTTTTTAAGCATCTCCTCCTCCTTTTCTCCTCCTTCTCTCCTCCTCCCTCCTTTTTCTCCTCCAGTTCAGTGCTTCAGAAGTTACAGAATCAGAAGATCAGAAAACAGCGTAATATGGACATTTTAATCCAACAAAAAAACACAAAATCAGACCAGATTCAACACAAAATCCCAACAAAACCTCTAAATTACCGGACAGTATTTCTCCTCTCGTCACATCGCAGGTCAGAGCCGTTGAGTGGCCTCCCCCTCGGCCCCGCGCTGACAGCTTCTACCATATTTAACGTCCTTTAAAATCAATTACAAAGTCAAGTGTCTGGCCGTAATTTAATTTGCGCTCCATGCT
This sequence comes from Odontamblyopus rebecca, assembly GCA_030686955.1. NCBI lineage: Eukaryota > Metazoa > Chordata > Actinopteri > Gobiiformes > Gobiidae > Odontamblyopus > Odontamblyopus rebecca. The sequence continues at coordinate 6,983,786 of CM060675.1, forward strand.
GACATCCTGTTAAAAATCACTGTCTGCTCCAATTAGGAGGGAGCCCCCTACAGGCCAAAACGGGTTAACGCGCGGAGGAGTCCCTATATACTGTACGGGCCCGTCGGGAGAACGGCCGGGCCCGACGTCCTTCCCGTTTGGCATGAAGACAGCCGCTTTAATTGACCGTCAAAAGTTCAAGCGATGAGGAAAAAATTAAAATGGGGGGAGCGTGTTGTGAGGAGTGGTGCTGAATCGTGGAAAGGAAGGGACGTACTCAGAAACGGCAAGAATTTTAAAGAGTTTGGTCAAAAAATGTTGATGTCTAGACAAGTGAGAAAGAGTATCTGCAAAAATATGAGCGTGATTAAGTGTATTAAGTGTTTTGGACCTGGTTTAGTCCTTAGTTTGATATTTGTACAGTCTAGTGCAATTATCATAGGGCGTTCACATTTTGCGGTAGTCAGTATGTACACTTTAGACCTGGTTTAGTCCTAGGTTAGTCCTGGTTTAGTCCTAGTTTCGACCTGGTTTAGTCATGGTTGTAGACTTGGTTTTGTCCTGATCTAGATCTATGGGGTTTTTGGATCTCGTTTAGTCTTAGTTTAGTTCTAGATCCAGATCTGATTTAGTTTTATTGCAGGTCGGGTTTCAGAGATGGTTTAGTCCTGGGTTAGTCTTGGTTTACTTCTGGTTTAGACCTGGTTTAGTCTTGGTTTAGTCTTGGTTTTGTCCTGACTTAGATCTATGGGTTTTTGGACTGTGTTTAGTCTTGGTTTAGTTCTAGATCCGGATATGCTTTAGTTTTATTGCAGGTCGGGTTTCAGAGATGGTTTAGTCCTGGGTTAGACCTGGTTTAGTCCTGGGTCAGTCTTGGTTTTGTCCTGATTTAGATCTATGGGGTTTTTGGACCGTGTTTAGTCTTGGTTTAGTTCTAGATTTAGTTTTATTGCAGGTCTTGTGGCGTAATCGCAGTCCTCTAACAGAAGGTGTCACGGGGTCCTCTTCAAAACACTCTGCGAGTCGGGACGCTCGTTTTAGGGTGTTTTATTCCATAGTGCAAAACAGGAAAAACATGAGCAAAAATGTGCGCAAGAAATATTTACAGTGGAAAAAAACTCTTTCCTTTGTCTCTCTCAGTCTATCTCAGTTTCTATAGTTTGTTCACTCCCTCACTCTTTCAGTGAAACACGACCTTCTTTGTAGCCAGGACACGACACGACACGGAGTGGCAGGGTGCACCTTTATACACCCCTCGCCCCTCCCACCTTACGTAACTCCCCTATAAAAGCTTAATTATATCATTCCTACGACCGAATAATTAATATTACCGGGGCCGACAGTTACACATAGAGAATAGCTATGATCTCACATCCATAAATGACCGAAAACAGGTCACAAACAAATAAAACACAGTTAAATGTCCAGGCCAGTCACCTGTGGCTCACATGACCCCGAAGCGCGCACAACGGGAGGATTTAAGCTCCTGACGCGGATGTGTCCGGGTTTGGCCAGTGCGGCAGCAGCGGCAGCACGAGGGTAAGTAAAAGTCGATTATTGCGGGTTTTTGAAGGATAGTTCTGGCGCTTCCAGGTGGTGCACCCTTAGTCATGACCGACGATATGTAAAAGTGAAGTTTATTGTGTGTTTGTACTTGTGCGCGGAGCACAGGAAACAAGGAAACAGGTGAGCGCGTCTTCCCACGCTTTCCCCCGGGGACCGCGCTCTCAGGGACGGACCTGCTCCGTCACAGAAGGGTTTCACAGATGGTTTAGTCCTGGGTTAGACCTGGTTTAGTCCTGATTTAGTTCTAGTTTAGACCCTCTTTATTGTGGTCATACTGTAATAATGTACAGTGTGATACTTTCCAATGGGACAGTGTTATTCTCCTGTATGTGTACTGTTATGTCCTTTACACCTGGGTTAGACCTGGTTTAGACCTGGTTTAGACCTGGTTTAGTCCTAGATTAGGCCTTTTTTATTGTGGTCATACAGTTAAAATGTACTGCGTGATACTTTATAATGAGACAGTGTTATTCTTGTGCATGTGTCGTGTTATAATGTACTTTAGACCTGGGTTAGACCTGGTTTAGACCTGGTTTAGTCCTGGTTTAGACCTGGTTCAGTCCTGGTTCAGTCCTAGTTTAGACCTTCATTGCTGCGGCGGTACAGTTATAATGTAATGGCTGACAGGACGGTGCCGGGATGTGAAGCAGCCTCCGTCCTGTGGGAGGTGTATTGTCAAAATTGCTCTGGAATCTCTGAGCGATTTGTCTCGGGGCTTATCAAAGTCTGTGCTGCAAATGGGACTAATGGCTTACATGAACGAGGGAAGAGGAGGAGGAGAGGGGGAGGAGGAGAGGGGGAGAAAGAGGAGGAGAGGAAAAGGAGCGAGAGAAGGAGAGGAGGAGGAGGAATACATGAAGAGGAGGTGAAGAGGAGTAGGGGAAGAGAGAAGGAAATGGAGGATATAGGAGGAGGAAGAGGGGGAGACGAAAAAGGAGGGATGTATAGAGACGGAAGACGAGGAGGAGGTGGAGAGAAAGAGGAAGAGGGAAAGGAGATGAGGAGGAAAGCGGGGAGTGGATGAGGAAAGGAGGAGGAATAGACGAAGAGGAGAAGAAGAGTAGAGAAGGAAGATGAGAAGAGGTGGAGGAAAAATGGAGAGAGAAGAGAGAAAATGGAGGAAGGAGGAGGAAGATGAGTGGAGGAGAGGAGGTGGAGAGAAAGAGGAGGAGGCAGTGGAAAAGGAGATGAGGGGGGAGAGGGAGTGGATGAGGATAGGAGGAGGAATAGACAAAGAAGAGGAGAAAAGGAGAAGAGTAATGGAAGAGAGAAGGAAGGGGAAATGAAAAGGGATGCTTAGAGAAGGAAGACGAGGAGAGGTGGAGAGAGGGAGGAAGAAAGAAAAGAAGAGAAAATGGAGAGGAGTGGAGGAGAAAAAGAGGAGGAGGCAGAGAAAGGAGGAATAGACAAAGAGGAAGAGAAGAGTAGAGGAGCAGATAAAGAGAAAAGGAGAAAAGGAAGGGGAGACAAAAAGGAGGGATGTATAGAGAAGGAAGGCGAGGAGAGGTGGAGGGAGAGAAGGAGAGAAAATGGAGAGGAGGAGGAAGAGGAGAGAAAGAGAAGGATGCAGAGAAAGGAGATGAGGTGGAGAGGGGGTGGATAAAGAGAGGAGGAGGAATAGAGGAAGAGGAGAAGAGGAAGAGACAGAGGAGGAGAGGACAACAAGAAGAGATGTATAGAGAAGGAAGATAAGGAAAGGTAGAAGGAGGGAGGAAGAGAAGGAGAGAAAATGGAGAGAGGAGAAGGAAGAGGAATGGAGGAGGTGGAGAAAAAGATTTTCTATAATTTCTACTGTTATACATGTGTATGTTATATATATGTTTGCATATTCCAAGTATTACCCACATGTAAAGAGCACAGTGAACTCTAAATGAATCTTCTCAAATAATGAACATCAGGTTATTACATTATTGTTTCTTACATTTTCTTACATTACTGGTAAGTTATTACATTATCGGCTTTATTACATTAAAATTATTACGTTATAGGCAGTTATTACATTATTGTCCATTATTACATTATCGGCTGCTACAGGGATGTATAGAGAAAGAAGGATGAGGAGAGGTGGAGGAGGAGGAGACAGGAGGGAGGAATCGAGACAGAAGAGGAGGGACATGAAGGAGTGAGAGAGGAGGAAGAGGAGAGGAAAAAGAGGGAGGTGATATGAGGGGATCCACACCTGTCAGCAGCTGCTAAAGGTTGTGTCGGGCTCTGCTCCTGTGAATGGAAATGAATTAAACTCTGCAGCGTCATGACAACGGCAAAAACAGCAGCGTCTTTGGAGCAAAATATAGCGGAACATTTGTACAAAACACTGCACAGTTTTCATTTTCTTCATTTTGTTTCATTGTTTGTAAAGGTGCATTGTGTAACTTTTGGGTTGGGGGTCCGTCACCTGCTGTTTCTATGGAGATGTCATGACTCTGCCTGGTTAGACCTGATTTAATCCTGGGCTAGTCCTGGTTTAGTCCTTTGTTTAGTCCTGCTTTAGTCCTGAATCAGACCTGGTTTAGTCCAGAGATAGACCTGTTTTAGTCCTGGGTTAGACCTGATTTAATCCTTGTTTAGTCCAGGCTTAGACCTGGTTTAGTCCTGGTTTAAGGCTGGTTTATTCCCTTGTTAGTCCGTTGCTAGACCTGGTTTAGTTCTGGGTCAGTTCTGGGTCGATCCTGGTTTACTCCTGGGTTAAGCCTGGTTTAGTCCATCTTAGTCCTGGTTTAGTCTTTCATTAGACCTGGTTTAGTTCTGGGTCAGTCCTGGTTTTGTCCTGTGTTAGTCCTGAGTTAGTCCTAGTTTAGTTCTAATTTAGTCCTGGATTAAGCCTGATTTAGTATTTTGTTAGACCTGTTTTAGTTCTGGGTTAGTTCTGGGTTAGTTCTAGGTTAGACCTGATTTAATCCTTGTCTAGTCCAGGGTTAAACCTGGTTTAGTCCTGGTTTAAGCCTGGTTTATTCCCTTGTTAGTCCGTGGCTAGACCTGGTTTAGTTCTGGGTTAGTCCTGGTTTAATCATGAGTTAGGCCAAGTTTAGTTCCGGTTTAGACCTGGGTTGGAGCTAATTTAATCCTCGTTTAGTCCATGGTTTATCCTCCTGGATTAAGCCTGGTTTAGGCCTAGGTTGGACCAGGTTTATTCCTGGGTTAAGCCTGAGTTAGTCCTTTGTTTGGTCCTAGTTTAGTCCTGATTTAGTCCTGCTGTAGTACTTTTGTTTTAAATCATAAACATAAACCAGTTTTTTCCAGCCATTAAATTCAGCACAAAGTCAAAAACCGTCCGCACTTTGCCCGTTTTAAATATCCGGACAAACGGTCGGGAAACGCAAACATCTGTGGAGACGCACCTTTGACACTTCGTCCCGGGGCTGATTCACGGCGCAGAGGACGTTTTTTTCCAGGTTTGTAACGAGTCTCCTTCAGCGACGCTAGCGAAAAGTGTCATTAGCATTCGGAATGGGACTGATGAAGACCGGGATGAATTCAGATGCGCAGAGGAGCGGAGGGGGACTTCCTGTTCGGAGAGGTCAAAGTTAAGGATTCAGCCGGTGTTCGGTTTGGAGCTGCTCCAAAAACAGTCGCTGGTTAATTGCAGCGTTTGGTTCCTTCGTTTTGTGGGGGCTTTTATTTACTCTGGTCCAGGGTAAAATGAAAAAAGATGTAATTTTATTTGGATATAAAGGCTATTTTTAAACCGTGATTTATGTCCCGCTGGAGGTTGCTGTCTGCGCGTCGCCATGGAGATGATATTATATACGAGTTAGACCTGGTTGATCCTGAGTTAGACCTGGTTTAGTCCTGAGTTGGACCTGGTTTAGTCCTGAGTTAGACCTGGTTTAGTCCTGAGTTAGACCTGGTTTAGTCCTGAGTTAGACCTGGTTTAGTCCTGAGTTAGACCTGGTTTAGTCCTGAGTTAGACCTGGTTTAGTCCTGAGTTGGCCCTGGTTTAGTCTTGTATTAGACCTGGTTTAGGCCTGAGTTAGACCTGGTTTAGGCCTGAGCTAGACCTGGTTTAGTCCTGACTTGGCCGTGGTTTAGTCTTGTATTAGACCTGGTTTAGTCTTGTATTAGACCTGGTTTAGTCCTGAGTTGGCCGTGGTTTAGTCCTGGTTTAGTCCTGAGTTAGACCTGGTTTAGTCCTGAGTTAGACCTGGTTTAGTCCTGAGTTGGCCCTGGTTTAGTCCTGAGTTAAACCTGGTTTAGTCCTGAATTAGACCTGGTTTAGTCCTGAGTTAAACCTGGTTTAGTCCTGAATTAGACCTGGTTTAGTCCTGAGTTAGACCTGGTTTAGTCCTGAGTTAGACCTGGTTTAGTCCTGAGTTGGCCCTGGTTTAGTCCTGAGTTAGACCTGGTTTAGTCCTGAGTTAGACCTGGTTTAGTCCTGAGTTGGCCCTGGTTTAGTCCTGAGTTAAACCTGGTTTAGTCCTGAATTAGACCTGGTTTAGTCCTGAGTTAGACCTGGTTTAGTCCTGAGTTGGCCCTGGTTTAGTCCTGAGTTAGACCTGGTTTAGTCCTGAGTTAGACCTGGTTTAGTCCTGAGTTGGCCCTGGTTTAGTCCTGAGTTAGACCTGGTTTAGTCCTGAGTTAGACCTGGTTTAGTCCTGAGTTGGCCCTGGTTTAGTCCTGAGTTGGCCCTGGTTTAGTCCTGAGTTAGACCTGGTTTAGTCCTGAATTAGACCTGGTTTAGTCCTGAGTTAGACCTGGTTTAGTCCTGAGTTAGACCTGGTTTAGTCCTGAGTTGGCCCTGGTTTAGTCCTGAGTTAGACCTGGTTTAGTCCTGCGTTAGACCCGATTTAGTCCTAAATTAGACCTGTTTTAGTCCTGGAGTCTGCTTGCTTCCATGGAGATGTTATTGCCTTGCCTGGAATGTTCCACAATTTGACATTGAACTGAAGTATCTCCATGGAAACAAGCAGCTAAGACTGTCAGGCCGAGATCAGCGGAGAGGCGACTGTGTTCACTGCAAGAATACCTGTTTTTTCTGTTTTATTTGCATTTATTTACTTATTTGCAATAACTAAATTAAAAGTAATAATAATAAATGCAAAACAGGAAAATTACATAGTGGAGCTTTAACGCTGGAGCACAATACGTTTTTTACCCTCAGTATCTTTTGATAAACAGACCAGAACATAACATAAAAGTCCATTTGAACATAATCTTGAGCCGTCGTCGTTCTGTTTTAAATTAATAACAGAATTCGCTGCTGTTTTGCGGCTTGAGTATCAAAAAAGAACAACAATTATTTTTCATTTCTCTATATTGACTATTGACCTGTGGAAAATTGGCAGAGAAATTGCGTTGTTCTCTTGGTCCAAACCTTAACTTGACTTTGACAGAGAAGTGGCGCAGTTATTAACACCGACTCTATATTAGCAGAAACATTAAACCCCACGAGAAGCAGCGACGAGGGGCAGAAAAACTGTACAAATCCTGATACTAATATAGTCCTGATTCAGACCTGGTTTAGTCCTGATTCAGACCTGGTTTAGTCCTGATTCAGACCTGGTTTAGTCCTGATTCAGACCTGGTTTAGTCCTGATTCAGACCTGGTTTAGTCCTGATTCAGACCTGGTTTAGTCCTGATTCAGACCTGGTTTACTCCTGAGTTAGACCTGGTTAATCATGAATTAGTCCTGCTTAATCCTGAATTAGTCCTGCTTTAATCCTGAGGTAGACCTGGTTGAGTCTTGAGTTAGACCTGGTTTAGTCCTGGTTTAGTCCCGCTCTAGTCCCGCTCTAGTCCCGCTCTAGTCCCGCTTTAGTCCTGCTCTAGTCCCACTCTAGTCCTTCTTTAGTCCCGCTCTAGTCCTGCTCTAGTCCTGCTTTAGTCCTGCTTTAGTCCTGCTCTAGTCCCACTCTAGTCCTTCTTTAGTCCCGCTCTAGTCCTGCTTTAGTCCCACTCTAGTCCCGCTCTAGTCCTGCTCTAGTCCCGCTCTAGTCCCGCTCTAGTCCTTTGAAAGTCCTTCTTTAGTCCTTCTTTAGTCCCGCTCTAGTCCCGCTCTAGTCCTTTGAAAGTCTCTGGTATCGTGAACACATTAGCAGCGCTCGAGTTTCGTTGATTCTCCTGCGTCTGCTCGGTGTCTGGTGAGCGCCGCGCTGCTTTTCTATTCCGCCCTGAGTCGGGACGTTTGTGGACACCTCCCTGACTGCGTGCGGATGTGATTGTGCGCGGCGGCCATGTTGGGGAGGTGAATAGATGAATACATGCATACTTATTACTTCAGAGACTGCACAAAGAGACCCGGAGTGAACCTGCGAGTTTCTATTTTATAAGGCCATAAAAAGGTGTGCGGGGAGGAGGAGGACGGGAGAAGGGAGCTGGAGGCAACAACGGCAGGTTTGTGGGGTGTTTTAAAGGTACACTGTGTAACTTTTCTGATGGAGATTTTACGGTTTGGCTTGATTATTTCACAACGGAGCAGGTCAGATCTATGCTTTTAACGTATTTTTGAGCTATAAAACACCTGTAATCGAATAAATACAAGGGAGATATGTTTAATGCCCTACTGTGGGACATTCCAGGCAAAGAAATAGCATCTCCATGGCGGCAAGACAGTAGCGGCGCCTCCACCGTAGAAGTTACAGTGAATATCGTAGTAAAGTTTGAATGTTCCTGTGTTTCGGTAGGTGTTTCCTGGTGTGTATCCCATCAACCTAAAATGGAAAAGTTACTGCTTTGCCTGAAATGTTCCAAAGTATGGCATTAAACTACTCTATCACCATGGAAACAAGAAGGCCATGTTACAGACCAGATCTGTGATCAAGTAAGGATGGATATTTTAGAGCAACAAAGACGCACAAATGAATAAATAAAAAATAGATAGGCTTAAAGGTGTGTAACTTTTTGACTGGGGGTCTATTACATGCTTGTTTCCATGGATACGTCACTGCTCAGCCTGGAATGTTCCACAGTGTGACATTAAACAGCTCTACTTTGCATTTATTCAATCACAGGTGGTTTTATGGCTCAAAAATACCTAGAAAAACAGGCGTTCTGACTGTGAGCGGGGTCGCCTCTCCACAGATCTGATCTGTAACTTGGTCCGGTTCGGTCTCCATGACGATAAAAAGGTTTAATGCCATACTGTGAAACATTCCAGACGATTCCATTCCTTTGTTAGACCTGGCTTAGTCTTGTATTAGACCTGGTTTACTCCTGGATTAGACCTGGTTTAGTCCTGCTTTAGTCCCGAGTTAGTCCTGCTTTAGTCCTGAGTTAGATCTGGTTTAGTCCTGATTTAGACCTGGTTTAGTCCTGACTTAGACCTGGATTAGTCCAGAGTTAGACCTGGTTTAGTCCTGGTTTAGTCCTGGTTTAGTCCTGAGTTTGGCCTGGTTTAGTCCAGTGTTAGACCTGGTTTAGTCCTGATTTAGACCTGGATTAGTCCAGAGTTAGACCTGGTTGAGTCCTAGGTTACACCTGCTTTAGTCCAGAGTTAGACCTGGTTTAGTCCTGACTTAGACCTGGATTAGTCCAGAGTTAGACCTGGTTGAGTCCTGAGTTAGTCCTGCTTTAGTCCAGAGTTAGACCTGGTTGAGTCCTGAGTTAGTCCAGAGTTAGACCTGGTTGAGTCCTGAGTTAGTCCTGCTTTAGTCCAGAGTTAGACCTGGTTGAGTCCTGAGTTAGTCCTGCTTTAGTAGCCCAGTTAGACATCTCCTCAGCTTTGACCTGTAACTTGGTCCGGTTCGGTCTCCGTGACGATAAAAAACATTTAATGCCACACTGTGAGACATTCCAGACGACGCAATAACATCTCCAACCGAAGAAGGAAAAGCACTTGACGGACGCTCCACCGGAAAAGTCGTGGAACATTTCAGACGAAGCAATAACGACTTCACGGCGACAAACTACTTGAAATGTTACGCAGTGAAGCTTTAACCGTACCAAAAGGTCTGCATACTCCATGTTAATAACAGAGCTGTTATGTGACACACTCATTGGAGCAGACGCAGGATAGAGGCTGATTTTCCGTCATTTAAACCACATTTTTAGCTAATTATATCGCAATTAGGAATTAAATAAAGAACTGAACAATGTGGCTAATTACCAGTCCCGCAGACGCAGCGTGCGAGACTCACTGATCTGTAGTAACAACCAAAATGTGATTAATAGTAGAGAAGAGGAACAAAAAAAGTACATAGTGTGTGGTGCAATGCTCATCCGTTGCCATGGCGACACGACACACACATCAGCAAACGCAGACGGTCTGAAAACGCGAGAAAAACGGACGTGAACGGCGCGTCTTCAGGAGCGTTCGAGATCCCGAAAAAGGAGTTTGGGGTTTTCGATAAAAAGGTGAGAGCGACAAATCCGAGCGGCCTCCACAGTCGAGCGTTTTCAGCCTCGTCTTAACGGCTTTTATTTTATTCATTTATTTGTTTTGTTCTTTTATAAACATTATTTTAGGGTCTGTGTACCGTTCGTCCTTCTGAATTTCACTTAAGAACGAAAAACATAAAATGGGAAAACAGTTTATTTCATTTTTCTGTTTAGTGTCAAACAAAAAAACAGATTTCGACCTTTATTTCCAATATTTAATTTAAAGTTTAAGTGAATTTTCATATTTTATTCGCTCTGGTTTATTTGCCACGGAAGTCACATGGACTCACCTGAAAAATCGTAGCAATTTTAAACCAGAAAGAATAAAATATCAAAACGGAAATAGGCACAATGACTGTTTTTTGATTGTTATTTGAAATAAACTATAAATTAAATGTTGGAAATCGAAGTTGAAATCTGGTTTTTTGTTTGACACTAAAGCGGAAAAATTAAATAAACCGTTTTCTCATTTTATAGTTTTTCGTTCTTAATTGAAATTCAAAAGAACGAATGGTACACGGACTTTTTTTAGCTTTATGCATTTTAACATTTTATTTATTGTTTTTATTTACAGTTTTTTATTGTATTAATTTGTCTGCAGCACTTTGGAAACTGTCAGGTTTATAAAATGTGGACTGGAGTAAAGTTATTTTAGAGTGACTTGTTTAATGGTAAAAATCAGTTCTTCGTGGTCAGATTTTATTGAAATAAACCACAGATTAAGGTTTAACAAAGCCTCAGACAGAGCAGGGCTGATTTTTAGTTGATTTTTAGTTCTAAAAATGTGACTTATGGTTATAAATCCCACAAAGCAACTGTTTTTTTGTAAGTATTATGTAGTATAACTTTTGTATTGTGGATTTTCAAAGAGTTTTCACGTCGGTTTCTTTCTCCCGTTGTAAAAATCTGTTAGTTCTAAATGTTTTAATGCAAAATCGACCTTGATTTAGTGGTTTTAAGGTTTGTAAATGTCACATGAGAGGAGAGAGAGGAGAGAGAGGAGGAAAAGAGGAGGAGAGAGAGGAGAGGAGGAGAGGAGATGAGAGGAGGAGAGAGGAGAGGAGCGAGGAGAGAGGAGGAGAGGAGCGAGGAAAGGAAGAGAGGAGGAGAGGAGAGGAGAGAGGAGAGAGGAGGAGAGGAGAGGAAGAGGAGAGGAGAGGAGGAGAGAAGGAAGAGAGGAGAGGAGAGGAGGAGGAGAGGAGAGAGGAGAGGAAGAGAGGAGGAGAGGAGGAGAGGAGAGAGATGAGAGAGGAGGAGAGGAGAGGGAAGGGGAGAGGAGAGATTAGAGGAGAGAGGAGGAGAGGAGAGAAGGAGAGGAGAGGAGAGGAGAGAGGAGAGGAAGAGAAGAGGAGAGGAGAGAGAGGAGAGAGGAGAGGGAAGGGGAGAGGAGAGATTAGAGGAGAGAGGAGGAGAGGAGGAGAGGAGAGAAGAGAGGAGAGATTAGAGGAGAGAGGAGGAGAGGAGAGGAGAGAGGAGAGGAGGAGAGATTAGAGGAGAGAGGAGGAGAGGAGAGGAGGAGAGGAGAGGAGAGAGGAGAGATTAGTGGAGAGAGGAGAGGAGGAGAGAGCAGAGGAGGAGAGAGAGGAGAGAGAGGAGGAGAGGAGGAGAGAGCAGAGGAGGAGAGAGAGGAGAGAGAGGAGGAGAGGAGGAAGAGAGGAGGAGAGAGGAGGAGAGGAGATGAGAGAGAGGAGGGAGGGAGAAAGACAGACGTAAAGCGAGAAAAGAAAGAAAGAGAGAGGAAGGATGGAGACAGACAGACAGAGAAGCAAAAAGAGAGAGAAAGAGGGAGGAAAAGAAAAAAGAAAGAGAGAGGGAGGATGGAGACAGACAGATGCAAAAAAAGATAAAATAGAAAGAAAGAGCGAGGGAGAGACTGGAGGGGAGCGAGAGAGGGAGAGAGAGACAGAGATGTAGAGAGAGAGTGAGAAAGAAAAAGAAAGAAAGAAAGAAAGAAAAAAGAGAGAAAGGGAGGGGGTAGAGAGATGGCGGGAAAGAGACAGAGATGTAAAGAGAAAGAAAGAGGGAGGGAAAGAAAGAGTGGGGGAAAGAGGGAGGGAGGGAGAGATATAGAGATATAAAGAGAGAGAAGGAGGGAAGGAGCAAGGGAGAGAGAGAGAGAAAGGGAGAGGGCAGAGAGAGGGATAGAAAGACAGATGGAAAGGGAGAGAAGAAAGAAAGAGTTGCGAGAGAGAGAATAAAAGAAAGAAATGCGGTGCAAGAAAGAGCAGAGAGAGAGGCAGTGACAGAATATAAAAAAGAAATAAAGAGATGTACGAGAGCAGAGGGAATAAAAGAAAAAAGCGAAAGAGAGGGAGCAGAGAAAGAGTGAGCAATAGAGAGAGAGAAAATGAAAGAAAAGAAATAGAGGTGAGAGAAAGAGCAGAGAGAGGGAGAAGCGTATAGAGAGAAGAGAGACAGAGAATATAAGAAAAGAAATAAAGAGATGTGAGAAAGAGGAGAGGGAATAAAAGAAAAAAGAAATAGAGATGAACGAGGACAGAGGGAATAAAAGAAGAGAAAAACGAGAGAGAGAGTGAGCAGAGAAAGAGAGAAAGAGTGAGTAGAGGGAGCGAGAGAGAAGCAAATCAGCGTTAAGTGTCTGGCTGAAGGCCGCTCTGACATTTAATTGTGTCAGTAGTTCATTTTCCTCGGGTGGATTTGCCCCCGGGGGGAATTCAGGCCCGGCCCCCTGTAATCATCGTCATGGCAACCGCTAAAGCCACACGGTGTAAAATGTGGACTTAATATAAACGCGGACTGGGACCGGAATTCCCCGATGCGAGAAAGAAAAGGCAGCACGGACTTTTGGGAAATGGGGAAGCGTTTGGGGGACGGAGATGAAAACGCGCTGCCGGCTGTTTGCAGACGGGACGCTGGAGCTGTAATGGTTTTACAAAAGCCGCTTTAGGTGATTTTTACGGTTTAAAAAATGTGAAAAACAGAAATTATTTTAATTTTAAGCAGTTTGCAGTGGTCCAAAGTTATTCGGCACTTATTTTATGCATTCAGAGCATCCTAATTATCCACCATGGTCAGTTTATACTCGCTTTTCATGATTTTCAGAGACCAGAGCGGAGTTTTGGCATCGCAGTAATGCTTAAAACAACTAGCATGCTAACACACACTTCCTTTAGATGCATATTTTGACCTCAAGAGCTGTGTTTACAAGTTTACTAATGACAAAGACAATTATGAAGTCACATTATTCCAAGAACGCTACAAAATCTGAGTAAATGAGACACAAAAATGTACAACTTTTTGGTCCTTTTGTGAAATTATAGAGTAAAATTAAAGCTTTATCACACAGAGAACAGTTTTTACTTGCGTTAACTGCTTTTTACGTGCTTGCAGCTCCACAAACCCGACTCTCCTCCTGCTTGTTTGCATGTGAACATTGTCCCTGTGCCTATAATCCTCCACAGAGCGACATAAAACATGCTTATTCCCATGGAGAATATCCCCAATTGTGAATTTTAGCATTTCCATGGTGTTACACAGTCCGGACATGCCACTCCGAGAAAGTTAATGTAAATACCTTTTTTTTTTACTCAATCAATTACCCGTATTGCGTGAACAGTATTTTCCAGCCCTCCCGCTATAATGAAGCGCTCTGGCACGGCCGGCGAGAACACGGCAATTCCAACGACATTACAAACTAATCAGAAACACACACACAAACGCAGAGACTCGCGCCGTTATAAGCAAAATATACATAATTACTGTGTGCACTCAGGCTTCACTCTGGATCGCATTATAACGCCGGAGAACGGGGAAAATGGAGCCTACACATACATATACAGAACACACGGAGACGGGATTAGCGTATGTCGTAAAAAAGGCGGCGTGTTTGGTGCCGTGCAGACAAAGCGTTACTCCCGAGACCCCTGTTTGGAGCGGAATCTTCTAGACCAGATTATAGCGAGATGGAAAGATGGAAAAGGAGGAGAGGTGCTTCTGTTTCGGTAAATATAGGGCTGCAGGAATATTCGCAACCGGAAAATTTATGTACTCAATTAGCAAAGGGTGTGGGTCTTGAGGTACTATCATTTTATCCTGCGTTATTTCGCGTAAAAACTGCTAACCCTGTATTTTTATTTTATTTTTATATTTATTTAACCAGAGGGGCCAAGGTAGGAGCCAAACAATCAATACAAAATACTGAAATGGCAAAATATGACATTATAAAACTGTCAAAAATATCGCGTTATGAACGAGTTACGCAAAACTCTGCATTTTTTTTAATCTCATAATCTCAAACTAAGCTGTAATGTTTGAAAAACTACAGGATCTGGCTCTAAACAGAAAGAAAAACAAGCCCTGTGTGTGCGCCGATGTTGTTCGCATGAGGAAAACATGAAATAAAGTCGCTTCAAAACTTACGCCGAATCCACGCTCACCTTTAATAAGAACTGTGACAGAGACAGAAGTTTGGCCGCCTCGTTTCCGGCTGTTCTCACTGCTCCGAGCTGTTGTTATATCTACGAACTCACGGAGGAGCGAATCGCAGCAGGACTCCTACTGTATCTGCCTCATGATTTAATGAAGGCTTCTACCGCTGGACTTATTTTCTCCACTAAAGCGTTAACTTTGCTGCGCCGCATGTAAACAAACAGCGCCGGCGTGACGACGTCTGTGGCGGGAATCTTTGACTTTGTTTTCTGTTGTGGTCTGTTTAAGCTAAAGAATGTATTTTATGGGTTTAGATACTGTTAACTAACAACGTGTTTTACCTCATGTTGGTTTTATGACGTTTGTCGACTGTATAAGCGCCTGTTTTTGTTTGGCTGTTCAGGATCAGGGAGAGACGGACCTCGCGTGAGGGACAGAAGGTTTCGTTTTCACTTTCTCTGTAATTTTGTGCACAGTCGCTTTCATGAATCCAGACTCTTTGATTTAACTTTTCTCCAGTTTTTATTCTTCTCAGATTTACAAATCCGCAACAGCGTCCTCGCCCTGAGCGCAGCCGCGTCGGGCCGAGAAACACGGTCACAATAAAATAAAAATAAACATTTGCACAAAGCCTGTCCACTTTTCTATGTCATTAAAAGGATTAAAATGTGATTCAAGGGCCAAAAATGTGCGATTAATTTGCGAGATTAATCATGAATATTTGAATCGATTGACAGCACTTGTATAAAACCATTTGCATCTCTCAAAAAAAAAAAAAACATCTTGAACTTGACACTGCAGATTCCAACTTAAGATGAACTTTGCGTAAATGAGTCCAAGAACACGGAGCTGTGCAGGAAAAGGCGGATTTTCCCAGCTCAGGGAAGCGCAGTGGAAAATGTAGTTTAAATCCGTACAAATGTTCTGAAATGTGATTCTTGTATTAGTTTGTCGGCTCAGATTTCGCTCTTTTTGGTGAATTCCTCTGGTTTAAAATGTGAACTTTGAACAGAATCCCATGATTAAAAGAGAAATGGCAAAGCTTGTGAGGAAAATCGCGATCAGAATCATCAGGTATAGCAGTTTATTATAGACAAACACAATATAAATGCGACTAAATGGCCACGAAAACCCGTCTTAAGCCCAAATCAGCCGCTTTAATCGCAGTTATGGGTCGTTTTTAAAGCACTGTAACAAGTAAAACTCCACACATTGAAAACATGCGCCTTTCTCTTCTCTAAAGCATAGATTTTTTCCACTGATCTTCTAAACTAATGCAATATTAAGTGTCCATCATACGACATAAACCAGTAAATCTATTTATTTCTTACCTGTGTTCCAACATTTTACCGTCCGTACTGGTTCCTCAGACTATAAACCATTTTCCTTTCACAAAAATATTTCCACTGCAAAGAATTGTTATGTTACGACCTCCACAAGCTCCTGCGCGTCTTATTTTAAATGCAGTGCAGTAATCCGCGGGTATTTGCTTTTATAATTACAGTAAAACGTCGCGTGTGAAGGATTGTGACGAGTTTAAAACCGCAAACACTCAAAACAAAAGCTTTTCTCTTCTCCAAACCACTAATTTTTTTCCTTTGACCTTTTAAACTAATACAATATGTAGTAATTTAATTCAATTCATACTATACAAACCCCATAACCCACTATTGTTACTCTTTAATTACAGTAAAAGGCGGATAAATCAATTAATACAACCTGGAATACAGAATTATAATTGCAATCTACTTTAAGCCCAAAGTTACATTAAACAAAAGCCTTTTTCTTCTTCAAATCTTCTCCAAACCTTCTAAACTAACACAATAAACAGAGTTATTTATTAGTTTTAATCAATACATTTCAGCAACTCGGCCTGTCACGATAATTACTACTGTAAATGGACTTATTGTGGAACTATATGTATATTTAGGGCTTAAATATTCAGTGTTTGTACATTTTCTTTGCAATATTGGTGAGATTTTTGTCATTTTTATGTAATACTGTAAGATTTGAGCTGTAAAGTGTGGAATAAATATAGAATAAATGACTTTTAGTGGCTAAATATTGTATATTTGTGTCCATGGAATAAACAGCGGTGGAGGAAGTGCTCAGTTTTGTTACTTAAGTCAAATGAAAAACTCTTCTTATGTAAAAGTATTAAAGAACCTGTGTAAAAATGTACTTAAAGAGTAAAAAGTAAGTACTTAGCCGACATTTTAGAACATTTAAAGCATAAAATGGAGGGATTGTGCTCAAGAATTCAAGGGATTCAATAGATTTCTTGATTTTTGTAGCTGTTTTTGTGTTTGCTTTGATGAAAGTTGAGACGTTAACCCAAATTAAATGTGTTAAAAATACATTTCAGCCAGTTCAGCCGGTCTCAAACTATAAAGAAAAGGACTTTTTCCATTTCAAGATCTGAACTGTAGTGGAGTAGGAAGTACAGATACATGTTCTCAGTAAATGCATAACGTATCCACTGTGAAATGTACCTAAAATCTGACTTTTTCTTTTGTATTTCGTTACCTTCCACCACTGGGAATGAAGTAGTTTGAATATAATCACAATATTTCACTTTATCAATATATTACGCGTGAATATTTGTTACAGTGACGCGCCTCCTCCCATCTGTACGAGCGCCACAAATTGGAAACCTTTTTTTTTTGTGTGCCATAAAACATTTCCAGGGCAAAGTATTGAACCGATCCCTGTTCCTTTCAATAGGGCTGGTGTTATGACCAGCGTGGCCTTCTAATAAAGTGGTCCATCTTCAAGCAGCGGCGACAAAGTACGGGGGCCCGAATGGTTCATTTATCAGGAAAAATTCATTCGAAAACCCAGAGATAGAGCGAGAAGCCTACGGGGACTTAACCAGGAAACCCGTGCAGTGTTTGAACAGCCCAAAGCCCGTGCACCTGTGTATAACGTGCAGAAAAAAGGGGGGAAAAAATCAAAAATCATCGACGCAGCAAGCTTAAAATACACGAGAAACTACAGCTTTATATAGAAACGGACCTGGAAACGGGGGGAAAAAGGTCATTATGAACCAAACTACAGGGAAATGTCGTGTTTTCTAACCCAATACTTCACAAGGCAATAGAAATCTACTCGCAGAATAAACTATGGCAAGAGAACGGCTATTAGTTAGAGCGGCTTCTGTTGTAGCTACTGTATAGATCTACATTAGTCCAGGGTAAATAGTGCACTTAAATGAGAATAGGTAGCGGGAAAGGAGGACACTTTAATGACCTAGTAAAGCATGGATAAAGATTTAATGAAGAAACAATGGATTAAGAATGATTCAGGTTTATTTACTACTTCATTAAAGCCCAAACTTCTAACCCTAACGCTTAATTAAAGCTCTTATATTACTCAAAACTGACTCTTGTGCGCTTTAAGTCGAGTTATAACCGTCGTTACCTCCTCAAAAACTGACCGAGAGCCGTTTTTTGTCTCACTCACGCATGTTTAGAGTCGTTTTTTATCATCTCCAAACCTCCGAATGCTTTACGTTACAACATAATGTGACGTGTGAGCTACTGGGTCCAAGTAATTCCACTTTTTGGATCAATAAAGTCCAAGTTTTAGCAAAACAAATCAAACATACTGTTATTAAGAACGATTTTTACTCCACGCACCAAACCTAACCCAATAAAATACTGACACATAAGTAGCACAAGTGAAGAATTCAAGTAAAAACTCTCAAAAAAAGATTAAAATTGCAATATATTTGTGAAGAAGTAAATGCAGATTTGAATTACTGAAGTACATGACATTTTAGTTGATGTTTTGATCCCATAAAATGCCATAAATAATGGTTTAAAATGAATTATACTCTATTAAATTCAATAGTAGCAGTGCCTTGAGTCATAATAAACCATATAAGTGACAATTCTTCATACAAGCGGGTTATTTTTACCTGTTTGCGACGATATGGGACAAGGCCAACAATGCAATTCCACATGATTAAAGTAGAAAAACAGATAGAGCAGAACCAGGACCATAATATAAAAAGCAATAGAAACGAGAGCGTCTTTAGCAATGTTCACAAATGACTAAGAAACCACGGAAAGCGACTGAAAACAAAGCAATTTCATTATCTATAGTCAGGAATTGGTATAGAAGACAAAAGCGTTCGACAAAAGTGCCCACTTATGTTTAATGTGGAAAAGAATAAGGCATGTTTGATGAGGAATAGCACACGAATTTATGTAATTTCTTTAAAAAAAACAGACAAATTTGACGAATACAGGGAAAAACATAGGCTGCGTTCACGTGATTTCACAATATTTTTTAATGCCTACAGTTTAAAGGTGCTATATTACGCTTTAATTCATGTTATAATGCATTTATCTCATCCAAAACACACTTAGATTTGTGTTTTTGCTGAGGAAACGACACATAACGGATCAGAAAACAGCGTAATATGGGCTCTTTATGGTGGAGTTTGCCGTTTAAAGTGTCAGATTGCAGATTTGTTGACCCGGTTCATGGTTCATATCTCTGTAATTACCGGGCTTATCCACGCGAAACAAAAACCGGCCCAAACTTCAAAGTCTTCTCTGTCCGTATAAATAAACAAAAGTGAAATCATTTGACCAGAGCAGCTTCAGAAATCGCCGCCGTTACTCAACCCCAAAGACGTGCTCGGGGTCATTTAAAGGGACTTTAAACCGTAAGATGAATATGGTAAGTTTGTGGAGCCAATTTTTTTTAACAAATAATGATAAAATTCAACATTTGTGGAGCATAATTGTGAATATTTCTTCCCAAAATAGTAAATTTATGATAGATTTATACAGACCCCTGATCTCCATCTGAAACTGAGGCATAATCAAAGTCTAGAACGTGAACACAGCCTGTTGGGCACACAGCGTTTTGATATTTCGCAGTCACATCACGCTGGGGGTGCTCTATATGTACCATTATTGGTAATGTCCAGCAGTTTCCATGGTGACACAGTGGAAACATTAGCAAAAACTGACGAAAATGTGTTAATGCAGTCTGAAAACTTAAGAAAACGGACTTGAACAGTGCATTTTCACACCCCCAGGGACTGCGGACGGCATCGGCTGCTAAGTATCAATAGAAATAGCAAAGTAGTGTAGAAAATCATGCAGAACGGGCCTCACCTGAGCCGCGTTTCGACACCGCCTTTTGACAGAGCGCCGTCAGGGCCTGGAGCAGGAGCAGGAGGGGGACCGGAGCCTTCATTTTCACCAGGCCTGAGAGTGGGAAACAAAGAGGCGCCGTCGTCACTTCACGGAGAGAAACAGAAAAGAGACGACAGCAAAGACACAGAGCGGTTTGTGCATAAGGATTCAGTCCAGCGCGGCTAAGTAGTGCGCTGGGTTAAAAGTGCGTTGTGTAACTTTTTCGAGTGTTTTTCAGAGTTTTAGGATGCAGCAGCAGCAGGGTTACGAGGACGTGCAGAGAATGAAGGGACTGGTCTCAAGTTCAAAACAGAAAACTGAAGCAGGCAAAAGTTCAAAAGGAGTAAAAGTTGTTGTTATCACAGTGGCAGATTAAGAGGGGTTTTCAGCTGCATTTCAGCTTCAACTCAATAAAGAATTTAAAAACTGTTAAATTGTGAAATTGGGGATTAACATGAAACTAATTTAATATAATTTACTGAATTTCTTACGTGCAAAGCAAAAATATAGTCCAATTACAGTTAGGTATATATACAAAAGCAATTTAAAGATGCACTCTAGCTTCGTTAGGAGTCTGAGACCTGTCTGTTACTATGGATACGTCATTTCTCTGCCTGAAATGTTCCACAGTGTGACATTAAACAGCTCTACCTTATATTTATTCAATTACAGGCGGTTTTATAGCTGAAAAACAGGCGTTCTGACGGACTCTCCGCAGATTTGACCTGTAACTTGGTCTGGTTTGGTCTCCATGATGATTTAAGAAAGGTTTAATGCCGTATTGTGAAACATTCCACACAAAGCAATAACGTCTTCATGGAGAAAAGCGTTTGACAGACCCTCCACCCGAAAAATTACACCTTTAAATTACCTTTAAAGCCACTTATTATTTCTTAATTAATAGAAAACGTGAAATTAAAACGTAAAGAGCTGTTCTGACTTTGATTAAAACTGATTCAAATAAAAATAAAAAAATCAAGATTACATTTTATTTTGCCTCATAGTCCAGCCCTAATTTCACAGATCCTTCAGTTTTCGTTTGTTTTTTTTTCAATTTAAAATGTTGTCAGTGCCATAGAAAACAACAAAACAAATAGAAAATCAAACGCGTAAAGTTCGGCATCAATGACACAGGGAGAAACACCCGAGCAGCCCGGGAATCAAACACAAAACCTTACATTTGTGTTTAGCTAATTAAAATCTGGCGTTATTTACTTGCAGGTTCCCCTTTAGCATATATTAGCCTATTTTTACAACTTAAATCCAAATCCAAACAGACATTCTTGAATCATAATCAAAAGATGGGGTTTTCTGGGTGTGCGCCAACACCGTGAGCTACAGTACCACAGAAAGTGCATTTATCTGTGTCTTTTGGGGCTTTGTAATTAGGGCAGGTTAATGATAAAAATGTTAAGCTGTGTCTGTATGAAAGAAACGCACAAATCCGTTTTTTTTTAAATATAAAGAACCCGCACAAAGCGATGAGACAAAAACAGAGGAGCTGCATTCAGACGCTTCGGTTTGATGTTACTCGACCTTCAGAACCAAAGTCCCACCGGAGCCACGAGAGCTCGTTAGCGCCAGAACATGTTTTGGGTTCGAAAAGAAGAGGAGCATTTTTTTTGTGTGTTTCATGAGGCACAAACTTGAAAAAGTGTAATTAAAGATGCATTTTCTGGGTTTCGTGACCTGCGCGTGTCCATGGAGATGTTATCGCTTTGTCCGGCCGAAAGTTTGGCACAATTTACTAACAAGTCACGCGGCACGAGGCAGGTGAACACGGCAAAAGGCATAAACTAACAATCCGCAAATATCTTGAGCCAGTTACAGACAATCTTGAAATGTTGTTTGCCTGAATGACACAAACTCGGACCTGAAATATGACGAAGACTCAACGGAAACTAGATATGAGCTCTGCGAACGTGCAGGTGTTGGGCGGTAATACGGTAACACGGTTTCCCACGGGATCGAAAAGCAGCAACGGCCTCAGTTTCATCACAGTCATTAAAAAAAAACCTGCACAAGGAGCTAAAACCACAGCTGGACTTCCTCCCCTCCGCTCTCTCTCCTCTCCAAACGTGGCTCCGCTCGGAGATTTCCATCCACACACAGCGAGGAAGAAGAAAAACACCCGACTGACGCTTCGTGCGCGATGTTGAGCCCAAAAGTTTGTGACGGAGACGTTTTATTGAAGTCGAGAGTCGAGAGGGGACGAGGCTGAAAAGGAGGAAGTTCCCGCTCGAGGGCGAAGTCAGACTTTCACGGAGGAGACTGTGAAGCCCAATTTATGGTTCTGCATCAAAACGACGCAGACAATAAGGGCTGTGATTGGTCCTCTGAGTAATAATGTGTTTAATGCAGCTTTGTGCACATTTGTTTACGTTTTACAGAAACAAAACTTAAAACCACGTGGCTCATTTGCATACAGTATAAGTGCTGATAAAAACAGACGCTGATGCGATCGAACGCGCTGCAAAAGTTTGGTTTGATCAGAACTTGTGCCTCATCTTCAAATGTAAAGCTGCGACTCTGTTTCTGAAGGGTTTAGGTGCAGCTACAAAATAATTCTTAGTCACGATAATACTGTATACCCCGGGAAAATGCTCAGACGGTTTGGATACTGCCCAACCCTAACGTTTGAGTAGAAAGTTGGGGGAAAAAAATCGACTTGACCATTCAGTTTATATCCAAAGATGTAAAGGAGCGATCGCGCTGCAGACGTTAAGAAACACATAAGTGCACTGGAAGACGATTTGGACAAAGAAAAATCCACAGTGCTACAAACATTATTTCCACAAAATAAATCCATTTTCTTCTATTTTTATTTGTTAAATAAGTTGCTTGTGTCCATGGAGAAGTTACCGCTTTTCCTTCAGTTAAAGAAATCCCTTGAAAAACAAACAAACACTCGCTTCTTGCTCTTCCGTCTCTCCACAGATCTGACCTGTCGCTCGTCTCCATGGAGATTTATACGTTTATAAGTTTATGAGTTCAACGGCACACTGTGGGACACGTGAAGCAAAGCAGAAACAGCAGAGGATGACCGTCTACCAGAAAAGTTACACAGTGTACCTTTAAAGGTGGAGGGAGGGTCCGCTACATACTTGTCTCCATGGAGATGTTATCGATTTTCCTTAAATTAAAGAAATTCCTTGAAAAACAAACTAATTCTTGGTGTGAGCGAGGATGTCCCTCCACAGATCTGACCCGTGACGTGGCCTAGTGGCATCACCTGCTTGTCTCCATGGAGATTTAGAAGTTTATGAGTTTAACGGCACACTGTGGGACATGTGAAGCAAAGCAGAAACATCTCCATGGAGACCAGCAGGGGATGGACCCTCTACCAGAAAAGTTACATAGCGTATCTTTAAAGGTGGAGGGAGGGGCCGCTACATGGAGATGTTTGTGCTTTCCCTGGAATGTTCCACGGTGTGACATTAAACATACTAATCTACATTTATTCATTATTAACGGGCGTTTCTTTTGCTCAAAAAATGCAATAATTCCTTCTGTGAACAGGCTCGACTCTCCACGGATCCGAACCGTGACGTCGCGCAGTGCTGTGACCCGCTAGACAAAGCTATAACATCTCCATGGCGACGAGCAGGTGAAGAAATGTGCCCCGGCGGTCTTGTAAAGCTGTACGGGCTCAAAAAAAAAAAGGAAAGTGAAACAAAACCCAATTCCAGGTGCATTTTTACTGCAAATACCCGACATTATCAGAGCTAAAACAAAAACTCCATCTATCAGAATACAGGAAAACACCAGCAAATATAAAAATCAATATGTGGAGTTGTCTGGAGCCCTGTCACTGCCTTCAGCGGTAAAAGCCATTTGCCGGTACACTCAAAATCACTCTCTCCTGTTGCTTTGTGATATTGCCTGTCCATAAGATACAAGGATTCCTCCATCGGTATAAAAGTCACGCCAAAGCTGCTCCACACCCTCCACGCTGCGCTTTTTTTAACATCATTTTCTCCTTTATTATTTCTTAAAGTGCTTCAAACGTGCACAAAATTACAAACGTGCTGAAAGGTTTGTGTCCATGTTGATGTTACGGCTTTGCTTAAATAAACATATCTCACATTTATTCGGTTACAGGTGGTTTTATTTGGCAAAACTATGGGGAAAAGCAGGGAGAGTCCACCTCTCCACAGATCTGACCTGTAATATGGCCCTATATGACGTGGGCTGCTTGTCTCCATGGAGATTGTTAAATTAAATACATTTCAGGAGAAAAAAAACAGCACGTTGTCAAGCAAAAGGTGGACTTTTTTATAGTTTTCTTTCTCTAAATGTTTTATTTTAAGATATAATTTCTAGGACTCCTTTTTTTAATCTTTTCCTTACTTATTTTTTTATGATCATATTAATCAAATTTTATATTATTGATTTAAATTTCATGATTTAAAATGACTGTAATGTTCATTTAGCAAGATTATTAATTTGAATGTCATTTAGAATTACTTATATTAAAACATAATTTTAAAGGGTATAAAATATAATTTAAAAATATTCTTTAAATTATATATATATATATATATAATTTAAAAATATTTTTAAATTATATATATATATATATATATATATATATATATATATATATTATACAATTTATTATGTTATTTATTGTTATATTATGCTATTTATTGCTAGTTATGTTATGTAATTTATTGTTATGTTATTTATTGTTATGTTATTTATTTATTGTTATGTTATGCTGTTATGTTACTATGCTATGTTATGCTATGTTATGCTATGTTATGTATTTTTATTATCAATTCATTTAGCTAATTTATATTATGATGCAGAATGTCATTATTTAGAATTAATTTATGTTAAGATTTAGATTTTAATTCCCGAGCATAATTTTGAAGGGTATATAGGAAAAAAATAATCATCATCTAAAAAAATATATATATATTTTTTTCTATGATGTTCATTTTGCAATTTTATATTATGAGTTTGAATGTCATTATTTAGAATTTGTTTTTTTATATTATGGTTTTGATTTACCTCCCCGTGTCTGGATGGGTTTCCTCCGGGTGCTCCGGTTTCCCCCATCAACCCAAAACATGCAGCACCTATGAACTAACATCAAGGACCATGTTGTCCACCCTCCTGTGGGCTCACCACCTGCAGAGGGGTTCATGGGGGGGGGTCAGGTGCTATGAGTATTGGGCAGCACGCTGCCCCCGCGACCCAGCCGGATTAAGCGGGAGAAGATGGATGGATGGTTTTGATTTAAATTCCTGAGCATAATTTTGAGGCGAAAACTGGCGAAATCACAAAACACAAGTGACTCAGATCGTGCAGGTCTCGTGAAAGGCGCCATTGTCGTCTCGCGAGCCCCAAAAAGCTACAAGAAATCTTATCTTTTTAATTAGTTTCCCGTGTTGTGATGGAGACTGCAACATTAGCACAAAAGCTGCGGTCTTTTTAGCGCTGGCCTCGAATCGCAAATAGAAATTCTAATTTGCCCGTTAGCCTTTCAGAGCAAACTTTTTTTTCAAAACCCAACCACTCGTCGTCGGTGAAAAGGTCTAAAACGTGCTCCAGCGCCGCGTGGTAATTAATTTTGGGAAGACAACAGTGATGAGATGAATTAAGACGTGCGGAGAGGGAGCGCCGTGCTTATAGAAACGCAAAAGGAGAATCTGTGAGGAGTTA
This sequence comes from Odontamblyopus rebecca, assembly GCA_030686955.1. Taxonomy (NCBI): domain Eukaryota; kingdom Metazoa; phylum Chordata; class Actinopteri; order Gobiiformes; family Gobiidae; genus Odontamblyopus; species Odontamblyopus rebecca. Next base: position 7,008,857 of record CM060675.1, read on the forward strand.
GATTAAGTGTTGTGAGCTTTAAGTCGTGTTATAATGATGTTACCTCGTCAAAAACCCACATCTGCCAAGCTCAAAATGCTCTGCTCCACCTTGTGATGACATGAAGCAATAGTTTAGTTTGTTTGTTTAGTTCAGCAAAGAAACAAGGAAACAACGTTATAACAGACCAGAAAATAGCATAAAAAGGTAAATAAACTCACAAATTATAAGATAACACCGCGCTTTCTCCTATCTGCTGTTGTCCAGTATAAATTATTAGTCGAGTAATACACATTTTGGTCAATGAATTTCTATTTCTATTTCTATTTCTATTTCTAAAATTATTCATTATTATTTCTGCTGTAATTATAGGACGTCATTTCCGCTCAGCTGACGGCGGCAAACTCCACAAAACTAGGAACGAGTGAAGATAAATGATTTCAGGCCGTGGAAAAGTCTGTAACCGTCTTTAGTAATTTGCTTTTGATTCATATTTTATGTAATAATACAGACTTTTCCACAGCCTCAGATCGTTTATCTTCACTCGTTTTGCAGAGTTTTCCGCCGTCAGATGAGCGGAAACGACGTCCTATTGTCACAGCACAAACGAAATACAAACATTTTCTATAATTCTCTGTCTGTTTCGAGTCTATTTCACATTCTGAGGGGCTGGACGACGTCACCGGCCGAAAATAAAACTCCCAATATCTTAAGAACCAGAATCGCACAAACGAAACTTTTTGCAGCACAAACGAAGCACAAACGATTGACTCCATTTTGGACGTTTTAGTGCATTTTTAAGCATTCTGGGGGCTGTCTGATCCCAATTTGACCTATAAAAGAATCGTTAATTTCTCCAAAACTAAAGCAGCACAAACAAAACTTTTTGCAGCACAAACGAAGCACAAACGAACCCCAAAGACTGACTCCATTTTGGGTGTTTTAGAGCATTTTGAAGCTTCCTGTGAGGCCGTCTGACCCCAATTTGACCTATAAAAGAATCGTTAATTTCTCCAAAACTAAAGCAGCACAAATGACTGACATAGTTTTTGTGTAGGTTTGCGTTGGATTACACGACGCACCTTTAATGTGAACACTCCAGCGCAAAAACATCACTGCACTAAACGGCGACGGCTCTCTTAAAACGTTCGTGTAGGCGTTAAGAGAGTAATTTAACCGATATAATATGAGGAAAACAATCCAAATGGAGTGAAAAATATCATTAAAGGTTAACAGCCATTGGTTCTTCAGGATTCTAAACAGTAACAACGACGACAAATCGACACCGTTCACGGAAAAACCCATATCGATGGACCTCTACTGATTAATCGAACGAACCCCCGCAGCTCCCCATCCCCCGGCCCGGCGTCTGTGCGCGGTGTTCGGAGGCGGCGCTCGATGCCGGGTCCGGAGCCGCTCTAATGTGAACGGTGTCGGATCAAAGCGGAGCAGAGGACCTCCGTGTGAAGTGACAGGCGGCGTCCGGCTGTTCTTAGCAAAGGAGCGCGTAGAGGCGTCTGTGAGAGAGGAGAGACGGGGTTTCTACGACGGGAGAAACTGTGAAAGTGCAGGATTCATCGCAAAGGAATCGAAATTTGAAGGGTAAAATCTTTAAACTACCGTAATTTCCTCCAGTTTATCTGCACAAACATGTTCTCAAATGTGATTCTTGTCTTGGTCCGTTCATATTTCAGTGTTTTTTTGTCAATTATTCTGGTTCAAAATGTGAACTTTGAACAGAATCTTAGTCTAAAACACAAAATCAGATTCATAATCCTCGTCAGAAAAGTTGAAATTAGATGAGGGAAAGGTTTTAATTTCTCATCCCGCACTCTTCTCTCTAATTTAATGTCTTTCTCTTTTTAATTTTACGATGATTATTTATGTTTTGATTTGTTTGTAGAAGTTTCCTACGGGTTTCTTCAAGTTAAAGACCTTTTTAAGACCATTTATATAAAAACTTATTACCTATTTCACAGCTTATTTCAGGCCTATTAGACTTAGCGGCAAAGAAAAGCAAAATTCTTGAATTTGTGTTTGTTTATTTCTCAAAGAAAAGAATCTGCAGAGTCGTGTTCGGAGTATTTTGACCCGGGGGCTGCGCTGCGTTCTCAATTATTGGTTCTGTCGCTCTTTATTGAGGCGACGTTCTTTAACTAAATAATGGCGTTTGACAAATTTAACTTCTGAGGAGAAATGCTATACGGAGAAGTTAAATACTGCACAAATTTTAACACCCAGATATAAAAACTCAAGACTTTTTCCAGTCTTTTTAAGGTATTATTTCCAAATTCATAAATGAAATGCGTTTAAGACTTTTTAAGACACTGTAGGAACCCTGCTGCATTGTGATTTTAACGCATTTCTTATACTGTCAAGCGCTTGCCCGGGTATTTATCACAAATTGTTCAGCTCTAGAAGAAAATGCTGCTATTTCACTAGATTAAATGACTCTTAAATGCAACTCTCTTCACGTTTTGGATGAGGGGACGACGATATAATATGGCAAAAATCTCCAAAAGTCGATTTAAAGCGTGTTATAATGTTGTTTTCCTCACCAAAAACACGCTTGGAGTTGCGTTTTGTTTCATTCGCACATGTTTAACACACAAACCCTGCACATTTATTAGTCAACATTCATTAGTTCACATTTATACATCACGGTTTCTGGGTCCAAAGTTCAGAAATTCAAAATAATTTCCCAATTTGTGGCTGAAGGCTGCGATGTTGCTGCTAGGCTGAATATCCAAACCGTGCGCTTCATTTGCCCGGGACCATTACGGACTCATTTTAAGGGCAGCTGGCGAGTCTTAATCAGCTCAAAGTAATCTAGCGACGCACTAAAGAGAGACACGGGGCCTCTGCTTTCATTCGATTCATTCTGTCGCACCAAAATAACAGGATTTTTCGATTTTTCTGACTACGGTGAGTCTGAGGTGGGCTGCAAACTCCACACGGACGTTAAAGCGCACATGAGAGGTCACGTACAGGTCTTTCCGTAACCGTTACCAACCATAATAAGCAGCTTTTTCCAGGCTGAGGTTCTGTCAAACGGTTTTCTCCCTGGAGATATCAGTCACAGGTCAGATCTGTGGAGAGGCGACCCCGCTCACCGTCAGAACGCCTGTTTTTCTAGGTGTTTTTGAGCTGTAAAACCACCTGTAATGGAATAAATGTAAGGTCGAGCTGTTTAGAGTCATACTGTGGAACAAATGGCATCTCCATGGAAACAAACAGGTGACGGGCCCCTAACCAAAAAGTTACACAGTGCAGCTTTAACACTCGAAGACCTACGACATCGTACACGATAACGAGGAATATGTTTTATAAAACTGCGCAGAACTTTCTAACTATAAAAGACAGAAACTTCCTTTCCCCCTCTGAAAGTGCAGACATAGAGGTTTCTGTACATTTCTGCGGCTTTATCCTACGTCACACTCACGCTGTGTGATGACGTGAGCAAAACCAGTGTCCAACAGGAACTTTGTTTTCCCCAAACTCATGCGCTCCGTCCATTTTGATCGACCCAAACTTTGCCAAAGAGTGAAGTGAGTCAAGATGGTCGACTCCTCTGAGCGTTTATGTTTATGTTTATAACGAGTGAAAAAGGCGCTCCAAGTGCAGTTTTTTTCTCAAATAAATGGCAAAATACACATCTTGGTGTGTGTAATTGCGCATCCCCTGCTATTTTTATTTGACTTTCACTCAAAAAGGAACAAATCCAAATGTAATAAACACCAGGGAAATGCAGAAGTGCTGTGGCTCTGGCCCTGGACCTGACAGGAGCTGTTTCCAGGACTGGACCAGGAAAGTCATGGAGTGATTACACTTTTTTTGGTTTTTAGGGCAATAAGGAGATTTTTAATTTACTTACAGACTTGATATTTTGCATTTTTGTAGCTAAGGCCCCAAATTAAGCATTTTGTATGTCCAAAAAGTTGTTTATACATGTTTGCTGTGTGTTTTGTATAAAAGAGTGTGAATTTTATTTATTTTATTTTTTCCATCTCTCTTTCTGGTCCTGTCGCTTTTATTACAGCCTCATGACACAACTACAGCAGGTTGTATTGAACAAAAGGATGTTTATAGGGTAAAAGGGGCCGTTTTAATAGCAAAATTAAGAATCCAGGTGAGGAGTAATGTACTAAAATTGCCCTTAGGTCTTCGGGGGTTAATTAAAACATGTATAAATTACACAATAGTGGTGGTAGAAGTACTTCATTTTGTTACTTATGTACAGAGATACCGGAGAAGTATCACTTGGAAAAAAAATCTACTAAAAGTATTAAAGTATGTGTTTTTTAATTTATTTATTTGGATTAAAAGCAGCTTGAGATGGAGACGTCTCGCCATCTCGTTTTCGACGGGTCCTCACAGTTACAAGAACAGAAAACAAATACAGTGCGGCTACAGAAATGAATGAATAAACAGAGGAAAAAACAAAACAGATTGTTAGACACAGAAAAAGTCAAATTTGAACAAAAACTAAGACCGGGTTCAAACAAAATACAACAAGATGAACAACAAAATGCTCAAAAACAATTGGGACGGATTATGTGAATACTGCACCAGAGCATTTGTTCCAATCAAAGAAAGATTTATATTTAAATTTGTGTTTTCTGACTTGTTTTTCGACTCTTGGGACAACAAAAAAATATCAACTGTAAGAGGAGCTGAGTGGAATTACTAACTGAGATGAATGCATTTAAAAATAAGTAATAACCAGTATCTATGGTCTAATAGAGCTTCAAACTGTTGATTTCCACCCCTGGTCTTAGGCAAACTCAACACACATATTAAAGTGCCAGTGAGAGGTTACGCAGAGGTCATTTCTACTGTTACTTAGCAACCGTAATGGTGGAAAGAGCCAAGACGTGTCTAAATTACACTGTAGTTGTGATAAGGCTAATAAAAATAAATGACAACGCCTTTACTTTGTTACAGGAAGGTTTATTCTGCCTCATGCGTCGTTTATTCCTGCATTTTGGTGGAGTTTTTAGTGTTAAAACTCCATAGAAACAGATGTAGGAATATTCTGTTTTAGATTTCAGCGCTACTTTCTCTATTTTTGTACTTTTCTTTTCCATATTTTCCCATTCAACTGATGTAAAACTATGATAAATATTGACTAGAGATGTTATCCCACCAAACCGAGTCATAGCTGGAAAAGCAAATTACATTAAATCCAAAGTGAACAGCTACAAAGAGCAAATGGCAAAGACTAATATTTCGGTAATATAATATACATTTCCCAGCAAACCACAACCATTTTACCATTATTAAAGGTTTATCGAGTTGTCAAAGTTGTACTCAAGTTAATGTACAATTGTATTACTGAAGTAGAAGTAAAAAGTAGTAGTATAATAAATAATAAATGATAATAAAAACACTTTCTTTAGATAATATAAGGTCATTTTCAACATTAAATCGTAGTACTTTCTTTTCTATTCCCATGTGCTCTTATATCTGTGTAAACTCTGTGGTCCAGGTCTAGTCCAGGTCTAAACTAGGTCTAAACCAGGTCTAAACCAGGTCTAAACCAAGTCTAAACCAGGTCCATGAGCATGTACTAGTCCATGTGCTCTTATACCTGTGTAAACCCTCAATGGTCCAGGTCTAAACCAGGTCTAAACCAGGTCTAAACCAGGTCTAAACCAGGTCTCAACCAGGTCTAAACCAGGTCTAAACCAGGTCTAAACCAGGTCTAAACCAGGTCCATGGGCGTGTACTAGTCTATGTGCTCTTATACTTGTTCTGATAAAGCTCAAGATCATTTTAAAGCTTCATTTCTGTCCTGTAAATCAGACTTTTTTTAGTATCGACACCTGCGAAAAATGAGTCTCTAGTTTCGATACTAGTTTTAGTATCGATTTGTTCCTGCTTTTCGATACTTTTGACGACCCTAAAAGAAAGTGGTGCTAATGTTTCGCTTGATTCGTGTAGCATCACCATAAAAAAATCCCTTTGTTTTCCCCGTTAGCCGTATGTTTTCACATTAACGCCCGTATCACAGTGCGTTTTGACACCTGCCAATTAGCCGTGCACCGGCGAGTAAAAGTGACTGTCTAACTGTCAGAGATATCGGGAACACAACAGACCACAAAAGAACGAGCCGTCCCCTCGAAAAGAGAGAAAAATAAAATAAAATTCTCCCCCTTCAAAATTTCAAGCGTTTCTGAGCCCGTCAAGTTTTTCCCGCCGCCTGACAGAGGAGGATTCTTCCAGATTTCAATTACTTTGGATGAGAGAGAAAAAAATTGGCCACTCCGAGCACCGGAGCGCGAAAACAATCTCCGAGGTGAGAGGAAAATGACGCAGGTTTGGTTAAAGGGGCCGATATTCTACATTCTCTCTCGTGAGCCGCGCTATAAAGTCGTTTCCTCGTCCACAAACGGACCCGGAGCTGCGTTTAGTTTCGCTCACACACGTTTGACCGTCACATAAATCCTGTAGATTTAAGGCTCTTCTCCCGAACAGAAAACCACCCTGTTCCACCTTGTGATGCGAAAATAAAGCAGCATTGTGTAACTTTTCTGGAGAAGCAGCAAACTTGCTGTTCAGACACTGCTTTTCGTTCTTGGAATCGTGTCATTGTTCAGTCGGGTTTGGCTTTACTTCAGCCTAAACCTTTTCGGTCGGGATCCACGCGATTGTCGTCTATATTTTTTTGTTTTGTTTTGTAGTTCTGCAAAATTACCAAATAAACTACTACAGCCTGTCGTTCATTTATCCAGTTTTGCGTTTTTGCTGCTTTAAAACCATGGATTCTTAATCGGGGTGTGACGATATCCAAGACACAATATCGTCACAGCATGAACCTCACTGTACGATATTTATTGTGATATCGTGGGAAAGTTCACGATATTACGATATTCTACATAATAACAAGACTGACATTATAAAACACTTTGACCAGTCATTTGGTGCAACATTTACTGTCATTAGGGATGGAACGAAATCCAAATCTCTGTACGATATTTTCACCATAATCATCAACACAGAACCAGATTTATTGCGATATAAAACTGTGAATCTGCTCCTTTTTCCTCTCAAAACACCTTCACAAGACTAAATCCAAAGAATGAAGACGTAAAAGTGCTTAGAACTGTTATTTCTTCATGTCGTCTGCACTGAAACGGAGCAAAGGATCATGGTCTATGTAGTTCCATCTGTTTTTTTTTAGTTATTTCCGCTTCAGAAGCAAAGAGAAATATAGAAAATGTACAAGCTTTAATGCCATACTGTGGAAAATTCCAGGCAAAGGAATAAAGCAGATGGTGGAAAAGTTACAAACCGATAAAAGCAACGTAAATATGGGTCGGTTGATTTGGAACAGCACAAAATGGAAAAGTAAATCTGCAAAAAAAAAAAATCAAAGAAAGATTGGGTTTGATCAAGTAATTCACCATAGTAACAGTTAAAGGTCTACTGCGTAACTTTTGTATTGCAGCGTGGAGACAAACGAGCGACGCTACCCAGTTACAGGTCAGGTCTGTGGAGAGGAGAGCCCGCTCACATTAAGAATCTACACTGATTTTTCAGCAATAAAAGCATCTGTAATTAGAAAAAAAAAAAAGCGCTTGGTATTTAATGTCACACTGCGGAATATTCCAAGAAAATATCCCCATGGAGACGAGACAAGCAGAAATTTACATGGTGACGCGCGGCTTCGTCATTATTATTTTGTGTTTTTGTGCGTTTTGGCCAAATATTAGAACCAAAAGTCAAAACGAGTGTCAGCAAGGGTCTTGTGTGAAAAGAACAGCTCAAAACACTAAAATAATAATGTCACGGTTACACATTTCAACATTTCCGTTTCATTTCGCCGCCCGATTATCAGCTACGACAAAACAGGAGCTTCCAGCAAAACACTGCTTCAAATTTTAAATTATTAAAAATGATTTGTAAAACTGGGGAGAAAAAAAAAAAAGACATTTCAAAAACAAAAAAAAAAGTGTGATTTGGCCCCTGAGAAGTGCGGCGTTTCAGAGTCCAATTAATCCGAGTTCGTTTAGTGGGGAAGGCTGAGAGGGAAGCCGTTTTGAACGAGTGTTTACCGAATAAATCTATTCTTAATTCAGCTGGAGAAAAGGCCCCGTTTGACTGATGACCGCCCCGTGTGTGTTTACCGCCCCGAGTGAAAATGAGTCCAAAATTAACCCCCCAAAAAACCTCGCTCTCAATCAGCCCGAGTCACGCAGCGAGACGGGAGCTCTTAAAGGGCCGATATTACACAAAACGGACTCTTGTGAGCTCCGAGCCGTGTCACGATGCCGTTATCTCCACACAGACAGACCTGGAGTCGCGTTTTGTTTTTCGTTCACACGTTTGAGTAAATCAATTATTATTATTATTCGTCTGTTTACATCTCCAAAGCTCAGAACGCTCTGCTCCACCTCGCCGTGTTCTTCAAGGTAACGGCTCCTTTTATCTTTTGCGCAGGGGAGAGCGGCGTTTCCGAGGGGCGAAACGATCCGAATGATTCTAGCGAAGGTGCGTGGGAGTTTGAAAAACACTTCCCCGGAGCACTTCCCGTGCCACCGTATGACATCACAAGGTGGAACACAGTGGGGTTTTGGGCGTTTGAGAGAAGAACTCAGCCTAAATCTGCAGGTTTGTGTGTTAAACGTGCGTGAATGAAACAAAACACAACTCCAGGTCTGTTTGTGTTGAGGAAATGATCTACTATTATCACATACATTAAAATAACAGCGTAATATGAGGCCCTTTAAAGCTGCACTGTGTAACCTTTACTCTCTAAGTACATATTTAAACAGGCACTTCTAATACTTTTATTTAAGTTGACTTTCTCATGTGATACTTTTACTTTATTTTTTTGTTGCTCTGGTATCTGTACTTTAACTTTACAATGCACTGTGTAACTTTTTTAACTGCTTGTTTCCATGGAGATATCATTTCTCTGTCTGGAATGTTCCACAGCGCGACATTAAACAGCTCTACTTTACATTTATTCAGTTACAGGTGGTTTTAGAGCTCAAAAATTCCTAGAAAAACATGAGTTCTGACTGTGAGCGGGGGTCGCCTCTCCGCAGATCTGACCTGTAACTTGGGCCGGTTTGGTTTCCATGACGACGGAAAGGTTTAACGCCGCACTGCGAAACATCCCAGACAACAAGAAGCAACATCCCCAAAGGAAAAAAAAACAGCATTTGACGGATCCCTCAGTGCACCTTTAAAGAAGCTGGACTACAAACTTTTGTAGCGGGCGGTGTCGTTATCGGTTTGTCTCCATGGCGATGTCGTAGCTTTGCCTCGAATGTTCCACAGTATGAACATGATGCGAGTTAATAATAATGATAATGGACTAAAAATCTGATCATTATCTGATTCTGAGTGGACTTTTTCATGTAATACTTGAGTTTTTTGGGGTTTTTTACTGCTCAGGTATCTGTACTTTTACTTCACGGTGCATTGTTTCCATGGATACGTCACTGCTCTGCCTGGAATGTTCCACAGTTTGACATTAAACAGCTCTACTTTATGCTTATTCAATTACAGGTGGTTTTATAGCTCAAAAGTACCTAGAAAAACCAACATTCGGACCGTCTCTGCACAGATCTGACCTGTAACTTGCTCTGGTCTGGTCTCCGTGGAGCTAGAAACGCGCAGAAAAGTTACACAATGCGGCTTTACGTAACAAAACCGCGTACTCGTTCAACAGATCAAATTAAAAGCCGGTATAAATATTAGACTTGCCCGTGCGGCTCATAAGACTCGACTGTTCAGATAAAGGAGACAAAAGGGCGACTTTCCACTATTAACTTTTCTGTGAAGCCGGTCGAGTACAAAGAATTGTGACATTGACAATTTTTACGGTTCATTTTGTAGCTATAGCAAACATTTTCGGCGCTGTGAAGCCTCTACGGGGATCCCAGCTCCCCTTTTATGAGACGAGGTGTTTTAGTCAGAGGTGGGAATCAAACACACGGCGCCTGTATTCAATCAGCAACAGCAGCAAACCATGACAGCTCACATTACCGCAGACAAAAACAAATTATATCCACAATAAAGACGTATTATGGAGCTTTTCTGGTGGGATGTAACGCTGCGAAACGTTAAGGGGTCCAGTGCTATGATAAAAACGGACTCTTGTGAGCTTTAAGTCGTGTTATAATGTTGTTACCTCCTCAAAAACAGACCTGGAGCTGTGGTTTTTCATTCACACGTTTGAGTAATTCAGTGTTATTAGTGTGTCTGTATCATCAAAGGTCAAAATGCTCTGTTCCACCTTGTGATGTCATGACGTCAGGCCAATTCTAACAACTTGTACGTGTCACATTAAAAAGCCAGTTACACCCGCAAGCGACAATGAAGGGCCTTCTGCACCTAAAACTCCACTAAACCCGTCGTCTGGTCACACAAACTCACTATAAAATACAACTTATAGACTTAATTTTACCTCTTTGTTTCTATGGATATGCCATTGCTCTGTCTGGAATGTTCCACAGTGTGACTTTAAACAGCTCTACGTTAAATTTATTCAATTACAGGTGGTTTTACAGCTCAAAAATACCTAGAAAAACAGGTCTCTCCACAGATCTGACCTGTAACTTGGTCCGGTTTGGTCTCCCTGACGATAGAAAGGTTTAATGCCATATTGAGAAACATTCCAGACAAAGCAACCACATTTCCATGGAGAAAAGTCAAGTATTTGATGGACCCTCCACCAGAAAAGTTACACAATGCACCTTTAAATTACAGCCAGTGAAGTAAAATTATGTGAAAATTGTTTAAAATGGTTAAAAAATGATTGAAATGAGAAAGTTTAGAGCAGATAATGTGATTAATCGTGATTATATCGTTTAACAGCACTTGTCAAAACACAAATTTCAAATGTCAAAACTCAAGCTACAACGTCCATTGAGAGCAGAACGTTAAATCAAAGTGGAAAACAAGAACTTTCTAATCTAAAAAGCATGAAAAGAAAAGCAAATCAAAACAATAAAAGCTTCAGAAATGTTAAAATCCCATTAACGAGCTCCAGACCACAGCACAAGGCAGATGCTTAAAATCCCTGCACCCCATTTTTTTCCTCATGCATTTAAACAAAATATGTCTTTGCTCCAGTACAAATACACTGTTTACTTTGCTGTAACCTCACGCTGGTGGGTTCTACGTGCACCTCTATGCCAGAACGTTCATCAGTTACCACGGTGACGCAATGCAAACACAAGCAAACAAAAACAAAAGTTAGATTATCTGAAAACTTGCGTGAGACTTGCTGTAGTTCAAACTAAGTCCATTCTTTCTGGTCAGATCCTGTTAAATTAAAGCTCAGATTAGCGTCTAACTGGAGTAACAGAGGTTCAGACAGAGCAGTGCCTCCAGTTAGCGTCACAACTACAGAAATAGGTTGGTGACGTCAGCTGCGAAGTATCAATAAGCAACTCTGGAGGTCAAATATCTGCGTATATACGTCTGTGCTGTGTACCGTCTGCCTGTATCTGATTATAAAGCGCTTTATAGTGTGACAATCAGGAAGCGCACGTTAGCATGCTAGTTGTTGTCATGGCAAAACTCCGCTGTAGTGTCTGAAAGTTGTAAAAAGTGCTTATAAACTCACCGTGGTTAATAAATAAGACGCTCTGGATGCATAAACTGAGTGAGGAGCAGCTTTGCAAACTGTTTTTAAATGATTTAGTTACGGTTTTCACTTTTTTAAGGCTGCGAAAATCGCGTCGCGGCTTCAATAATACGGAAATTTTCTCTCAGACTAAAAACACACGCCCCGATATTCATTAAACTTGCTTAAGCAGCGCCGCTACCTGCAAATCTGTCTGTGAAAGGCCAGATGAAAATGACCAGACAATTACAAAACAAACTCCCACCCCCTGTATCTGTAATCAAGCTCCAGTATTTATCCTGCTATTTTTACTCTTTTTTTTTTCTTTCTCAGCCTTCAAACGCCGCGGCGGTGATCTACAAAGAAAACTGGGGGCAAGTGTGCGCGAAAACAAACCCAAACAAGCTTGTGAATACATAATCAAAGCCCGTATTGTGTTTGAATTGGTACAGTCAATTATCTAACCGAGACTGCCAGGCCTCTCAATATGATGTATGAACAGGGAATAATGAAGCTTTGGAGGGTGTTTGAGGGACTGATCCACTCCGGAGCACAAGCCAGACTCGGGAATTCAACGCAAACAAAGCGCAGAGACGAGCTTCTGCCGTGGACCGCGAGAGGATGCGGTAAACAAACACATATGCGGAGGGTGTCGGGTTAAAGACGCGCCGTGCGACTATTCTGGTGGAGACGCAGCCCCGTTTGCAGAAGGAATTAACGGATTTTTGAGCAATAAAAACACGCGTAAAGGATAAATACAGATGGGTGTGTTTAATGCCGTGCCACGGAACATTCCAGGGCGACCCTCCGCCAGAAAAGTCGCAGTTTTTCTAGTATTTTCATTCATTACGGGCGTTTCTACTGCTCGAAAACACAATAATTCCTTCTGTGAACAGCGGCGATTCTCCACAGATCTGAGCTGTAACCTGCTTATCTATAGGCGCGTTTCAGCTGACGTCGTCGTTGCATAATGGGAAATATTGAGGCCGGCGGCAGAAAAACAAACACAGAGCGTGACTTCGCCGCCTCTCGGTTTTTCAGCAATAACGGTGAATTCCTGCAGCATTTTCAGATGCACAAACAGACGCAAGGAAGTAAAGGAGGAAGAAAAAAAAAAGGTCTTTTCCTAGTGAAAAGAACCAATGACTGAAGACCTAAGGGCAATTTTAGTACATTTCTCCTCAACTGGATTTTTTTCTTAATTTTGCTTTTAAAACTGCCCCTTTTACCCCATAATGAAGTGTTCTACCTCCTTTTGTTCAGTCCAACCTGTTATTTCACAATCTGCTGCTGTAGTTGTGTCATGAGGCTGTGATAAAAGCTACAGGACCAGAAATAGAGATGAAAAAAAAGAATTGAAAATAAAATTCCCACTCTTTCATACAAAACACACAGCAAACATGTAGAAACAACTTCTTGGACTTAAAAATGCTTAATTTAGGGCCTTAGCTACAAAAATGCAAAATATCAAGTCTGTAAGTAAATTAAAAATCTCCTTATTGCCCTAACAACAAAAAAAAGTGTAATCGCTCCATGAGTTTCCTGGTCCAGTCCTGGAAACAGCTCCTGTCAGGTCCAGGTCCAGAGCCACAGCACTTCTGCATTTCCCTGGTGTTTATTACATTTGGATTTGTTCATTTTGAGTGAAATAAACCTGTCAAATAAAAATAAAAAGGGATGCACAATTACACACACCAAGATGCGTAATTTTCCATGTATTTGAGAAAAAACTCGGCTTTTTCAATCGCTAAAAACAAACACAGAGGAGACGACCATCTTGACTCACTTCACTCTTTGGCAAAGTTTGGCTCGATCAAAATGGACGGAGCGCATGAGTTTGGGGAAAACAAAGTTCCTGTTGGACACTCGTTTTGCTCACGTCATCACACAGCGTGAGTGTGACGTAGGATAAAGCCGCAGAAATGTACAGAAACCTCTATGCCTGCACTTTCAGAGGGGAAAAGGAAGATTCTGTCTTTTACGGTTTACGGTTAGAAAGTTCTGCGCGGTTATAGAAAACATATTCCTCGTTATCAGGTCTTCGGGGGTTAAATGGTTTTCAAACGTCCGCAGAACGAATATTGATGATTCTAGCAAACTGTGGAATCCAACAAAAATGAGCAAGTTGGGCCCATTTTTGTGGTTTGTGCCTGATTTTATGATTCATGATTTTGCTGTGAATGGCCCAGGAGAGTCGCTGAAGTGGATGTTCGACCAGGGAGTTGGCGATTCAGAACAGAAATTTGCTCTTGTCCTTTTGGTTTTGTCAGTTTAGAAAAGGGTGATTTGGCTCCTCTGATGCTCATGACTCATTTCTGGTCAAATCGCATTCAGTCGTCTGCAGTTACGGCGGATAAATAACCGGGATCACCTTTCCTTTTTTTTTGCAGATACTGTGGAACATTCTAGACAAAGCGGTAATGTTTCCATGGAGGCAAGCAGCGAGCTAAATTAAAATCACTCAGATTAAGAACATTTTGCTTTATTTGAGCAGATTCAACTTGACAAGTAAAATGATCCGCCAGTGGAATAAGTGTTTTTCTCTTAATTCAAGCAACATTAGATTTATTTCTTATTTCAAGTGCAAAAATGTGTGTTTTAAAGGTGGATTTACAACCCAAAAATACCTAGAAAAACAGGCGTTCTGACTGCGAGCGGAGTCGTCCCTCCGCAGACCTGACCTGTAAACATGGTCTGGTTTGGTCTCCACGACGACAGAATGGTTTAATGCCGCACTGCGAAACATCCGTGTGAAAAAAAGCATTTGACGAACCCTCCACCAACAGAAAAATGGAGCTTTAAAACCACCTGTAACTGAGTAAATGTAAATGTGCAGTGGAGCTGTTTAATGTCACACTGTGGAACATTCCAATGACGTATCCATAGAAACAAGCAGGTGACGGACCCCCAGTCACATAGTTACATCATGCATCTGTGACTTAGCATTTAATTTGCCTGTTTTTAATAACATATTTGGCTTTTTGATGAGATATTTTCATTTTTTTATCCTTTTCTTATTACTTCAGGGACTAAGTCTTCATTTGTAAAGATAAATCAAATAAAATCCTTTAAACGTGTTCTTGTCTTTTAAATATTGTGCTTTGCTTTGTTGTGGGTCTTGATATAAAACGTCTGTGCACGACTCCAGACAAATCAATGTGAACAAACGTCCCTCCTGCTCCTGCTGCTGCTGCTGCTGCTGCTGCTGCTGCTGCTGCTGCTGCTGAGGAGGTGAAGCCACATGGTGCGGTTACCACGGAGATTAACCACACAAAGCAAATAAGATGTCGGCATTTTGGCACGGCAACGGGAGGGCGAGGGAGGAGAGCGAGGGAGGAGAGGAGAGGAGAGAGGAGAGAGGAGAAGAGAGATGGAGAGGAGAGAGATGGAGAGGAGAGGATAGAGGAGAGAGATGGAGAGCAGAGAGACGGAGAGAGGAGAGGATAGAGGAGAAAGATGGAGAGGAGAGATGGAGAGGAGAGATGAAGAGGAGAGAGACGGAGAGAGGAGAGATGGAGAGGAGAGATGGAGAGGAGAGAGATGAAGAGGAGAGAGATGGAGAGAGGAGAGAGGAGAGATGGAGAGGAGAGAGGACAGATGGAGAGATGGAGAGGAGAGATGGAGAGGAGAGATGGAGAGGAGAGAGGACAGATGGAGAGATGGAGAGGAGAGATGGAGAGGAGAGAGATGGAGAGAGGAGAGAGATGGAGGAGGAGAGATGGAGAGATGGAGAGGAGAGAGATGGAGACGAGAGAGATGGAGAGGAGAGAGACGGAGAGAGGAGAGGATAGAGGAGAGAGATGGAGAGGAGAGAGGAGAGAGATGGAGACGAGAGAGATGGAGAGGAGAGAGACGGAGAGAGGAGAGGATAGAGGAGAGAGATGGAGAGGAGAGATGGAGAGGAGAGGAGAGACGAAGAGGAGAAAAATGGAGAGGGAGAGATGGGGAGGAGAGAGGAAGAGGAGAGAGATGGAGAGGAGAGAGGGAGGGAGGAGAGAAAGAGCGAGAGAAAGAGGATGACAAAAGAGAGGTAATGGGGCGAGGAGAGAGAGAGGGAAGGGGCGGGAGGTCAGAGAGAGGAAGGAGAAAGAGAGGGAGGAAAAAAGAGGGAGAGTGGACCCTGAGAGAGAGAGGGAGAGAAGGAGAGAGAGGGAGGTCAGAGAAGGGAGAATAAGCGAGAGAGGGAGGTAAAAAAGAGGGCGAATGAACCCTTAGAGAGAAATGGAGGGAGGAGGAGATAAAGAGGGAGGTCAGAGAAGGGAGAAGAGAGCAAGGGAGGAAAAAAGAGGGGGAATGGACCCTGAGAGAGGGATGAAAGATAAGAGGTAGGCTGAACATGAAGAGACAAGGATATAAAAAAATAAGGGAGAAAGAAAGAGTAAGGAAGAAACAGAGGAAGAAAATCGGAAGAGAGATTGAGGAGAGGAGTGGATTAGATAACGAGAAGGAGAGAGAGGAGGAAAGAGGTGAGAGGGAACAAGAGGATAGAGGGAATAGAGGGCAAACAGAGGATAGAGAGAGAGAGAGGGAAAAAAAGAAAAAATATGAAGATGAGTGAGAGAAGAGGGAGGAGAGAAAGATGATTGAGAGGTAAAAGAGAAGAGGGAAGTAAGGAATGAGCGGGAGATCGACAGAGAGGAGGAGATGAAGGGTGAAGAAAGGGTTTGATTGGAGAGAGGAGAGGCAGGAGAAAAAAGAAGGGCGTGAGAGAGAGAGAGAAAAAGAGAAGGAAGAGAGGAAGGGTGAAGAGAGTTCGATTGGAGAGAGGATATAAATGAGAGGGCAATGGAAAAGAGGAGAATGAAGGAGAGGAAGAGAAAAATAGCAGACGGAGAGAGAAGAGGCAGGAGAGAGAAAGACAGACAGAGGCAGAGGAAAGAAGGGAGTGATAGAAAGAGAAAGAGAGGTAAAGAGAGAGAGGTGTCCCCGAGCCCTCCTTGTAAAGTGGCCCATAAATCACCACCCCAGTTGAAGCCGGTCTCTGCGGTCTGGTCTGCGGACGGGTGCGTTTCCAGACCTCCTCCTCCTCTTCCTCCCTCCATTTATTCCTCCTCTCCCTCCCTCCATTTATTCATCCCTCTCTCCCCGCGGCCAGCCTCTACACGCGGGGTGTCTTAGCGGGACGAAAATTATGGCAATCATTAGCCAAAGTGGGGATTGGATTAGCGCTGGGACAGTTAAGATTGAATATATGTGAAAGAGGGAAAGACGGAGAGAAAGAGGAGAGAGAGGAGGAGAGGAAGAGAGAGAGAGAGAGGCGGAGGGAGGGAATGATGGAGGAGCGGGAGGAGAGAAAAGAGAAGGAGAGAGAGAAAAGAGAGGAGAGGGGAAACGGAGGATGGAGAGAGGGATGACAGGAGAGGGGAGAGAGGGAGGAAATGCAGTCAGGAAGAGAAAGAGAGAGAGAGGGAGAGAAAGAGGAGAGAGGGAGGGAGAGAGGGAGGGAAGTGGAAAGAGGGGAGAAGGAGGAGAGAGAGGAAAGATGGGAGAGGGGGAGGAAATGCAGATAGGAAGAGAGAAAGAGAGAAGAAAAGGGAGGGAGGAGGGAGAGAGAGAAGAGAGAGGGAGGAAGAGAAAGAAAAGAGGGAGGGAGAGACAGGGAAGATGGAGGAGGGGAAAAGAGAGGGAGAGCGGGAGGAAATGCGGGTAAGAAGAGAGAAAGAGAAGAAAATGAAGGGAGGAGGAAAAGACAGAGGGAGTGATAGGGGAGAGGGAGGAAGAGAAGAGAGAGGGAAGATGGAGGAGGGGGAAGAGAGAGGGAAGAAAGGCAGAGAGGAAGAAAGAAAGAGAGCGAGGGAGAGAGGAGGAAGTGAAAGAGAAGAGGAGGGAGAGTGGGAGAAAAAGAGAGAAAGGGAGGTTGGAGAAGAGAGAGGGGGAGGAAAGGCAGACAGGACGAGAGAAAGAGGGAGAGGGAGAGAAAAAGGCAGTAGAAAGAAGAGAGGGAGAGAGAGTGCATGAGGAGAGAGGAGGGAAAGAGAAGAGCGAGGCGAGAGAAAGGGATGATTGAGGGGCAGAAGAAAAAAAGAGAAGGAGAAAGACAGGAGGAGTGAGTGCGCTGGAGATTAATAGAGAGAGAGCGGAGGGTGAACAGAGGGTTTGATTGGACAGAGGTTAAGATTGAAAACATGCGAACGAGGGACAGGAGGAAAAAAGAGAGAAGGAAAGAAAGAGAGAGAGAGAGGGGGAATGGGAGAGGAGGAGGAGAGGGAAGTCTGGGCGCGCTCACTCATCCGTGTAACTCAAGTGGGCCGCGGGAGAAAGTTATTACAGATCAAATACGTTTAGTGCGGGGAAAGGCCCGGACCTGCCGACCCAAACACAGGGATCACATGCAAATACCCGGGCGACAAAACGCGGCTACGGCGGCCGAGGAGGGACAATTTCAGGAGGATTTCCGCAGCCGCCCTCAGACGTAGTAATGGAGTTTCAATTGTGATTTTATAATAGCGGATGGTCCGAGTTATGGCGGCACAGAATAACGCTAAAGAAAGCCTCGGCCGACTGAAGACACGAGCAGCAGAAAAGCAAACTAGAAATGCACCGATCTGAGCTGAGCTTTCGATACCGATATCAATACTTTAGGGTTTGGTTTCCGATATTAACCGATACCAGTGTAAATACTTTAAAAAGGGAATTTATTTCCATCAAAACCACAGTTGAAAGTGCATTGTGTATTTTATTTTAAAAAAAATCTGGTGGGGGGTCCATCACCTGCTTGTTTCCATGGATACGTCATTGCTCTGCTTGGAATGTTCCACAGTGTGACTTTAAACAGCTCTGCTTTACATTTATTCGCTTGCAGGTGGATTTACAACCCAAAAATACCTAGAAAAACAAGTAGTTTGGCTGTGAGCGGGGTCGCCTCCCCACAGATCTGACCTGTAACTTGGTCTGGTCTGGTTTCCGTGACGACAGAAAGGTTTAATGCCGCACTGCGACACATTCCAGACAAAGCAATAACATTTCAGTGGAGAAAAGCATTTGATAAACCCTCCACCAAACAGAAAAACTGAGCTACAAAACCACCTGTAATTGAATAAATGTAAAGTAAAGTCGAGCGGTTTAATGTTATACTGTGGAACATTCCAGGCAACGCAATGACGTCTCCATAGAAACAAGCAGGTTATGGACCCCCAACCACAAGGTTACATAATGCATCTTTGACTCGTAGTGGATAGCATTTAATTTGACTATTTTTAAAGTATATTTTAAGAACATATTTGGCTTTTTGACAACATTTCTTATTGTTTACTTTAGGGATTAAGTCTTTATTTGTAAGTATAAATAATATCGAGCAATTTGCTTTGGAAATAATGCCTTTTTATAAGCTACAGTATTAGGCCCACACTATAATATTGTGAATCAGTGTCTCATTCATTACTCTCAACATCTGTTCTTTTAAACACTGCTGTGACTCTACTACTGTCTGGAGTCCAGCACTAAAACAGCAAAAGCTCTTCTCTCAAACAGAAAACACCCTGTTCCACCTTGTGATGTCATGTGGAAATACAGGAAGTGCTCCACTGTGTTTTTAAACTCCACACACCTTCACTAGAATCATCTGGATGATTTCAGACCTGGAATTGCCCATTTCTACTGAACTAAAGGTGGTATCAGGTGGTTATGGTTTATATGTTGTAAAGTTGAGTTATTTATTTGTAATATTTTAATTAATAGTGTTTGGAAACGTTCAGTTTGATCTGCGCAGTGGATTGTGGGATACCTCATAGCTCCTTACCACTGGTTAGGAACCTGAAACCGGGACAGTGCGTTTGCTCATGTTTACAGTGATATTAGTATCCGGGTTTCTCAGCATATCCCGAATACTGCCATAATCGGGATACTGACGTGCATGTAAACACACGCTCATTGATATCAAAGCCCCACCACAAGCTGGAAGTGACTATTTCACCTACAAACTCCTCTACGTGATTATTTTCTTGGCTGACGCATGCTAACAGTTTATCAAATTAGAGAGAAGAGGTCGGACAGCGCTGTCGAACTGCTCAGCTGAGGTGTCGAGAACAAGCCGCAGGAACCGACGAACAGGAACTGGCCGAACAAAATGCCGTTTCGGGTGCAAGAATAAAGTTCTGATGGTCCTTCTGAACTATAAAAAGGCCTTTACTCGAACTCCACGTACGTCTTTGAGGAGGTAACGACATTACAACACGACTTAACGCTCACAAGAGTCCATTTTGTGCAATATAGGACCTTTAAAAGCAAACAAAACGCTAATAGGTCGTGCCAACAGCCGCTCTGTAAAACCAGAGCTTTCACACACATCTATTTTTATCTAAACCAAAAGGCTATTCTCTTATTTATGTTTTGGCATTGGGAAAGTCTATTCGTATGTATTCCTATATAGATGCAAATTGCTGCAAAATACTATGGCTATATTTACTTGCAAATGCCTCCCAATGAGATAGCAGAGCGAAACATCCACTTGCACTTACGTATAGCAGATACCCCCATGTGTCAAATGTAGCCGTTCTGCTAGTCAAAGCTCGCCTGATAATGTTACAGCGATATGTCTATTGCAATCTATAATACAGTCCCCTGGGTCATTCTTTGTGGTTGTATTGCAGTTTTGTTAGATTTCTTATCCCCTTTGCCAGTGTTGGAAACCTTCACGAATGACTAAGCGCACATCTGATGAGGAGACGGGGGCCAAAGCGCCGAGGAAAAATAGGTCGCTTTGCTTTCCGCGGCATGCAATTTCCAACATCTATCCACCGCACTGTAAAAAACAATCTAAAAGACATCAGCTCTATCACCTCTTCACACGGATTGGCCTCCACAGATCAGCACTGGGCAGAGGAAGAGGGGAAACTGCAGCGAGATGAGCCGAAATTGTACTCAAAAGGCACAAATTGACGCGCAAATTTCGCTTTTTGGGGATTTGGTGTAACACGGCTAACAACTGGGAAGCAGGCAATTTCCAACATCCATCCACTGCATTGAAAAAAAACATCTAAAAGAGCCTTTTCCGACAGATTGACCTACAAAAATCAGCACTGGACACAAGATGAGGCTGAAATTGTGCTTAAAAAAGCAAAAATTGGTGCATAAACTTTGTTTTTTGGGGATTTTTTATGATACAGCGAACAACTGGTAGAAGACTAGACCACATGTTACTTGCCGTTAGCCACAGAAATCCCATATTGTAAATTATTATTGCGAGATGAGCTGAAATTGTACTGAAAAAAAGCACGAATTGATGCACGAATGTTGTCTTTTTAAATATTTTTATAACACAGCAAACACCTGGGAGGATACTAGACCACATGGTGCCCCCCCACTAGCCACAGAAATCCCATATTGAGTTAATTATCACAGCTAAGATTGAATATTTTTATTATTATACTCAAAAAAGCACAAATGGACGCACAAATTTCGCTTTTTTTTTGGAGGATTTGGGGGGGATTTTCCAACATCTATTCACTGCATTGGGCCTGGGCAAAAAAATCATTTCAAAATAAAAACTGAGTTAGCAGTTCGGAAAAATCGATATTTAAGATTTTTTTTAATACAGCGTGTACATTTTGCATTCGTTAAGACTTCCTGTAGGCACTTTCCGTAGTCACTTTCAGCAGTGTTTTTCACTTTTCCTCGAGAACGGCACAAGCACAAACAAATCTGTCACGGAAAGAACGAGCAAATACTCCACTGCGTTGTGTCCTTTAGTCCAATGGAAGCTGCTTTTTTTCAGCATTTACAGTTTATGCAAATGAGCCATGTGGTTTTAAGTTTTGTTTCTGTAAAACGTAAACAAATGTGCTGCAATAAACACATTGTAATCTCAAACGGGCTGATGTCGCTCTGTAGCAGTTAGGGGTTTATATGTTGTAGAGTTGTTGTAATAGTAATAATATAATGACGACAATTTTAATATAAAAACGTTAATGATTAGCTGATAATCGATCATTAATTCTCTACTTTTCCTATTTATTCGGTGGAGAAGAGACGTTTTCACAACATGGTGAAAGTTTTGAGCGCTCACTTTACGGTCGAATCGAGTCGAATTGTGAATCGGGTCTACACTGCACTGAAAAAAAACTTCTAAAGGAGCCTTTTCGGACAGAATGCCCGACAAAAATCAGCACTGGGCACGAGATGAGGCTGAAATTGTACTCAAAAAAAGCACAAATTCAGGCACAAATTTAGCTTTTTCTGGATTTATTGTAATACATTGAACAACGGGGAGGATATTAGACCACATGCTACTCGCCGTTAGCCACAGAAATCCCACACTGAGGTAAACTGTCATAGCGAGGACTACGAGACGAGTCAAAATTTTACTCCAAAAACCACAAACTGACATGCAAATTTAAAACTGCTAACAACTCGTAGAATACTAGACCACATGTTACTCGCCATGAGCCACAGAAATCACACAAAAAAGCTCAAATTGACATGTAAATTTTGCCTTTTTTTTTATAATTTATTGCAATACAGCTAACAAGTGGAAAAATACTAGACCACATGCTACTAGCCATAGAAATCCATTAGTGAAGTAAATGATCAAAACTAAGATCGCGAGATGAGCTCAAAATGACAAAAATGAACACATAAATTTCGCTTTTTGGGGGATTTATTATATATAACAAGGCTAACGGATAGAGCACTAGACCACATGTTACTCACCGTCAGCCACAGAAATCCCATATTGTAAATGATCATAGCGAGGATTAGGAGACGAGCTGAAATTGTACTGAAAAAAGCTCAAACTGACATGCAAATTTCGCTTTTTTTTTTGTTTTTTTTTATTGTAATACAGCGAACAACTGGAAAACATGTAATTTCCAGCATCTATCCCTGTCTCAAAGAGCTTTTTTGGACAGATTGCGGCCTACAAAAATCACCACTGGACACGAGATGAGCTGAAATTGTACTCAAAAAAGGCACAAGTGTCGCTTTTTTGGATTGATTGTAATACAGGGAACAACTGGAAGGATACGGGATCACATGCGACCAGCCGCCAGGCCAGAAATCCCATATTGAGGTAATTGATCATAGCTGGGATTGCGAGGGCTTTCCGAGAGTGCTACACGAGTATTTCATTTTACAATTGACTGGGAACATTTTAGCCGGCGGGCACAGTCCACGGTGACTGCCCCAAAGATCTTATTTTCTCATAGTAACGAGACACAGACAGAATAAATGTGCAATTGGCTCGACGCTTTCATCAAACCTACACACATGGACCAGCCTAATGCTACAGTCAATGAGTCTGAGCGAGAGGCTAAAGCTACTGAGAATACAACTACTACTACTACTACTACTACTGCTACTGCTACTGCTACTACTACTACTACTGCTACTACTACAACTACAACTACTACTACTACTACTACTACAAGTACTACAACTACTACTGCTACTACAACTACTACTACTACAACTACTACTACTACTACTACTACTACTACTACTACTACAAGTACTACAACGACTACAAGTACTACATCTACTACAACGACTACAACTACTACAAGTACTAGGCACCTACCGCTACTACTACTATTACGACTACTATGACTACTGTTAGTACCGCTACTACTAGAACCACCACCATTACTACTACTACTACCACTACCATTACTACCGCTACTATTACTACTACCATTACTACTACTACCACCATTACTACTACTACTACCATTACTACCACCATTACTACTACTACTACCACCATTACTACCACTACATTACTACCACTACCACCATTACTACCACCATTACTACTATCATTACTACCGCTACGACTACCACCATTACTACTACCATTACTACTACTATTACTACTACTACATTACTACCACTATACCACTACTACTACCACCATTACTAGAACCATTACTACTACTACTACCACCACTACTACTACCATTACTATCACTACCACCACCACTATTCCTCTAACTATCACTACTACTACTCTAGCTGCTGCTGCTCTTACTACTACAAATCACTTTGTTTATACTTCTGCTACCACTACCATTGTTGCAGTTACTTTTACTGCGATCCTCAGCACTTCCACTTTCATATTAACAACTCTGATCATTTGATTGTTAAACAGACACGTCAGGGTTTGGTGTTTTGCTCAAGGGCACAACCGTAACAGCCAGGAACAGGGAGTGAATATCCAATCTTTAATGTTGTTTCCATTATTAGATTTTTCCCTCAAAACAGCCAGCGCCTTTGTTTGAGGGCACGAGTACATTTACCAAAATAAAACCCAGCACTGAGGGTCCTTTATTGTGAAAGGTCCGCCCGGGGTCACTTTGGTACAGGCAGGGAGGACGCCAACAAGTAGGTGGTGCGTGAAAATGATTTGCAAAGACAACAATTGCCCCCGATGCGTCAAAACCACAGGAAGGAAGGCAGGAAGGAAGGAGAGGGAAAAAAATAAAATAAATAAAACAAGGGACCAATTTAGAAGGCTATTTCTTCTGGCCATGCAGCAGAGATGGGAGATTTCATATTGGTTTTGTACGGTTCTTTCCCAGAATTACAGTTACACGGTTATTTGTGGAATATAGACGAGCTTACGGAAAGGCTGAGGTTATACAATACGCAATAACAGTGGACAGAGATGAGAGGAGGAGTGCGGTGCCATTTTGAGGACCGATGGCCATTCAATAGATGCAATATTGCATTTTGAGTTGTTCATCGTTATGGCAACCAATGGATAATAAGGAGAAAATATATGGAGAATTGTGATTGGAGATATTCAATACAAGACGCACTGTATTTTGGAGTTAATTTGTACCATTATCTGTGTTTGTATACATTTTTGTACATTTATTTTTGGGCTTTTCAGTTGAATGTTAAGTAAATGATGTTAGCACGGGTTTAGACCTGGTTTAGACATGGTTTAGTCCTGATCTAGACCTGATCTAGACCTGGTTGAGACCTGGTTTAGCCCTCGTTTAAGCTCTGGTTTAGCCCTGGTTTAGACCTGGTTTAGTCCTGGTTAAGTCCTGTTTTAGTCCTGGTTTTAGTCCCGGTTTAGTCCCGGTTTAGCCCTGGTTTAGCCCTGGTTTAGCCCTGGTTTAGCCCTGGTTTAGCCCTGGTTTAGCCCTGGTTTAGCCCTGGTTTAGCCCTGGTTTAGCCCTGGTTTAGTCCTGGTTTAGACCTGGTTTAGCTCTGGTTGAAACCTGGTTTAGCTCTGGTTTAGCTCTGATTTAGTCCTGGTTCAGCCCTGGTTCAGCCCTGGTTCAGTCCTGGTTTAGACCTGGTTTAGACCTGGTTTAGCTCTGGTTTAGCCCTAGTCAAGTCATTTTTCAACCATTGTTATACATGGTGCTTTCAATCTATTTTTGAGACAGTTGTTACACGGTTTGCTTTACCTGCGTTTTCTCCTCCTATAGTTTGAATTGAAACATATTGCAAAAAGAGAAGAGAGTTTTATTGCCTGTAGGCTCCATTTTAAAAGGCATTTTGTTGGATGAAAACCTGACGGAAGAGACTATTTTAGCCAATAAGAGACACTGTGACTCAATATCAGAGCGAGGGAAGTGACAAAGAGGGCAGGGTTAACCGTTTATTCTGAATTATGTTTAAAACTGGGTACAAGTCCTTGCATAATGTTATTTCTGTCCCTATAAATATCTTTTTATGACACTCTAAGCTGTTTGTCGGTTTGGTATGTGCCAGTTTTCATGACGACAGCTCCAAGGACAGTCTGATTTTCTGAGTTTCTGCACCAAACTGAGACCAGATTAAGTTCTGCGGCTCAAATATAAGTCCCCGGGATGCAACTTTCACTTTCTTTGCACCAAAGTTTAGTCTTTGGTTGAGTTTTTTAACAGAACTTTACAAAGATAAAATAGCCTGGAACCATTTCCTGTCTCCCGGATTCCAGAGGGCGTGATTGACAGGCGGATTAACCAATCAGAGAGATGCATCGTCTGTTCATGTCAAAACAAACACCGCAGCTTAAATATGTCGTTCTGAACATAGACTGTGTAAAGACGTGGACTAAGCGAGTGTGAACATCGCCCACAGTGTTCAGCTCCAGTCAAATGAAGCTCACCGAGGCTAGCAGTTGTAGTTGCGGGTTAATACGAACGTTTTAAGACCAAAATGATGAGGCTCACAGCAGCTACAGAGAGAGGGGGGAGCGACCATTTTTCAATGTTAAGTCAATTGGAGCCAGAGTCGATGGAGCCAGAAGCTGTGTCCATTTATATAATACAGTCAATGTTTAATAAGCATTTGATTTGACAAGGGATGCACCGATACCACTTTTTTGAAAACCGATACGAGCACGAATACAATCATTTCAGTACTTGACACGCGAAAAATACCTATTTAATAAACCCGGGAAAAATACAAACGACCATGATATTCCCTCTCTACACACCAGGATGTCTCCCCAAGAACAACTTTGAACTTTTCTTTCATTTTATTGCCAAAGGGTAGAGTTCAATTTGTCAACTGGACAAGAGTTTTTGGTAGAAAACTTTGGTTCAGTTGACAAATTGAACTCTACCCTTTGCCATGGATTCTACCTGGACGACTGAGGGATTCTACACACTTTCATTTTATTATTAGTATTTAATTTAGCTTTGATTGAGAGTGAGAAACTTAATTTCATTTTTTCCACATAAACTTTCAGAATCTTTATTGTAATGTGTTTAATGCAGATTTGCGCACATTTGGGGACATTTTACAGAAACGAAACTTAAAACCGCACGGCTCATTTGCAAACAGTATAAGCGCTGATGCGTTCAGCTTCTGCCGGACTAAAGGACACGGCTCAGTGGAATATGAGTGTTCTTTCTGTGTCAGAGGGATGTTCTGCTGGTGGTGAGTCTGTTCTGTGCGTATGTCACGTTGGAGATGGTTCATGTTAAACTGTTCAGAGCTCGTACCAGCGCAGCGGCTCTTTCACTGATGTCACTACAGTCGCTTTATTTATGTCGCTCTGGTTTCTCATAACCGGGATATCGACTTATTCGGGACACTGAAACCGGGAAACTGCGGAATGTGTCGTGTAATAGCGGTATCAACAAATGTTTAACGAGCACGAATATATTATAGAAGTATTGTATCGGTGCATCAGTAGATTTGACCTTGGGTGCTGAGATACTGGACTATATGTTACAGCTGTTAAGTCTGTTAGTCTATGGTTCTGAATAACAAGAGGATTTCCTAAATGTCACGCTCTGTGGTAGAAACGACTGGCTATTCGGACGAGGTTTAGTCCTGTCTGTACCTGGTTTAGTCCAGATACTACCCCATGCTGCAAGACAAAAAAAAATAAAAAATAGAAAAGCTCCTGCAAAAACGCAATATTCTTTCAAATCAAAACCGAAAACGTCATTACACTGTGAAACTCCGGGCAGCCGTGGCCTAATCCATATGTTTAAATGCAGGAGCGCACCTGCCGAAGCTCAAACAATGAATGAAAAGCAGTCAGATGTGTGAGATGCGTGAAAGGGCCGATTTAGCATTCCTAGCTAGCGCACATCTCTGCCTCTGTACGGCCCTAGACATATATTGTAATCTTGGTGATCTGGCGCACTTGTCATTTCGGGACAAGACCACTGCAACGCAAATAAATAGCGTTGAATCAGATCGATGTTCAATGATTGCAATGAAAAATGAAGCCAGGAGGTGCGCGCAGATCTCATCTTGGCTGGAATTGGATTTTAGAAAAGATTTAAGTGAACAAGACTGCGTTATGCATGTTTCTTGTCGTCACAACAGTCAATAAGAAGCGCCACAAGAAAAAAAATGGAGTTTGAAATTGGACGACGGGCTTGATAATGTAAGTAAACTCCAAAAATAGAGCAGCTATTGAATGTTCTTCTGTTTTATTAAGGTGCAGCGGGCCTCAAAATTGGATGTGTGAATGAAACAAAACACAACTCCGGGTATGTTTTTGATAAGGTAACAACATCATAACATGGATTAAAGCTCACAAGAGGCAATTTTCCCTAAGACAGGACCTTTCTGTTCTGGTGAAGACGATTTGAGTCCTGGTTTCATCTCCTTACAGTCCTGATTTAGTCCAAAATGCATAAAAATCCTTACAAAGTCTGGCTTTGATCCTTCTGCAATTTCAGCACCATACTAGATCTGGTTTAGTACTAACATAATCCTAGTGTAGCCATTGTTTAGTCCGTTATATTTTGGTAATTAGTCCAGTCTTAGTCCTGGTCTAGAGACACTACAGAGGTCTATACTCAGAACTGTTTAGAAATAATAGTATAAAATAAAAATAACAGTGATTTTTACGACAACTTGCATTAGATATGGTTCATGTGACACAAATTTGACTCTTGTGAGCTCCTTTTACTTTTAGTTCAGGGCTGAAATCATCCAAATCATTCTTATAAAAGGGTGTAGAGTTTAAAAACACAATGGAGCACTTCATTACCACATAACATCACAAGGTGGAACGGCGTGTTTTCGGTTTTAGAGCAGAACTCGGCCTAAATACGCAGGGTTTGTGTGTTAAACGTGTGTGAATGAAACAAAACACAACTCCAGGTCTGTTTGCGATGAATAAACAACATTATAACATCAGAAAACAGCGTAATATGGGGCTTTAAATCAGATTTCAGTTCACAGTGCAGTTTTAAATAACACCGAAGGAACATTAAACTTTTAGGAAAATATTAAAGTCTAGTCTCCAAGGTTACATTTTGTGTCCATAAAAAGTCAGGATGTTTTATTGTTCACAGAGGGCAGTCTATTATCTAAATGTTCAGCATTTTGTTCTTAAAGGGACACCGCGTAACTTCTGATATAAGTTCGCCCGTCGGCTTGTTTCCACAGAGATGTTATTGCTATGAAATCTTTCACAGTTTGGCATTCAAGTTATTGGCTCCCACAGAGAGAAGAAGTTGACAAAACGATGCCAAGGTACATTTCGAATCTATGGAGAAGCGAGCACAAGTTTTTTTTATAACTTAACTGTAATTAAAGGCACTCAAGATAGATTAGTTTAATGCTCTATTGTGAAATATTCCAGGCAAAAGACAAGCAGACCCCAAATATACAAGCTACATAGTACATTTAAGAAAGTACTACTAGTAATACGAACATTACTGCAACTACTATTACTACTACTCTTACTCAAAACACACCGACTTCATGCTGATTTTACCATTTCTATCTTAAACAAACACATTTTAGCAACAATATTTCTTTGTTAAACCACAATTTGTGCAAAATTAATAAGAAATACAAACATCTTAATCATCAACAGAGTTAATATAACAAGTGTATCACACAGACAAGTTTCGTTCCACTAAATAAGCAACAAAATTGCAAAAATAGCTTTTAATTTCCAATCAAACCAAAATGATTCAATTCTATTTTACCATTTTAAGGGCTTAAGCTAAGCCACAATCTCTGTATATGATCATAAATTCACTGCCCACTCAAAGTTCTCAAAGACACTTCATAAAATAAAATTAATCAGTTTCAATCAATCAAATTATCACCAATTTAACTAAGGATTCTCATCACTAAATCAAACAGAAAATTCACTCATCTTGCAAAATATAATCCATTTTTAAGTAGTGAAAACAAATTTTACTCAACATGGTCTCTGTGCTTTCCCTTCATCCTGGTTTGTTTGACTTTCCTGCTCACCTGGAGCTGATTAAACAGGTGCAGCACACGGGCCTCACCTGGACTTATCGCCCTCTACTGGACAGGCTGAGAATGAACCGAGGGGGTGAGGGGAGAAAAGGTGAATGGGGTTAGGAGCAGAGAGAGGCACTACTACTACTACTACTACTACTACTGCTACCGCTACTACTACTACTACTACTACTGCTACTACTACTACTACTACTACTACTACTACTACTACTACTACTACTACTAAAAAAGACATAGGTTACCTTTAAACACAATAAATGCAGGCAGACTTCTCGCTGATCTCCTCATTTTCATCTTATTAACGTCTCATCTAATATAATTGATTTAAGCTCATCCAACTACTACTACTACTACTACTACTACTACTCAAAAATACAAAGGTACAGCGCACCTTTACTGTGTTTGAATGTAAAGGCAGGCTAATTTCTTGCCGATGTCCACATTTCCATCTTAAAATCTTCTGAATTCTAATGTCAGTGACTTCAGCTCTTCTAACTACTACTGCAACTGCAACTACTACTACTACTACTACTACTACTACATAATTTGCATACCACTTAGCATTCTGCATTGCTAACCCATCTCTTTCACTCAAATACAGTGACACCTCTTCACCCATAATACTTTCCCTCCCAAAACCCCTCCTCTGTTGCTATCTGCCCCTACTCCTATTCCTCCTCCACCTACTACTCCTACTACTGCTGCTACTACGACTGTCACTGCGATCATTTGCATACTGCGTAGCATTCTGCACTGCACCGCCTCTTTCACTCAACTACACAGTGACACGTCTTACCTGCCCTCCCTAACCCCTCCTCGTCCTCTCCTCTGCATCTGAATCCGGAGCCCTCACCTCTCTCACCTCTCCCATCTTGATTGATACTTTTAATTTTCCCCGGAGCTGACACACGGAGCTCCAGCCTTACGGCGTTTGTAATCGGGGAGGGGGGGTGAAGAGAGGGCCAGTCGGAGCCTTTTTCAAATAGAGAACTTCATTAATGTTGGTGGGGGAAATAGGGCTTGTCTTGGCGCGAGGAAGGACTGATCGGTGCAATTGAGGAGGATTTGTGGAGGAGGAATGAGCGGAGGAGCACGAGAGCAGGAAGCGCCTAAATCACTGACATTAGATAAGACTTTAATAAGATGGAAATGAGGAAATCAAGGA
Organism: Odontamblyopus rebecca; assembly: GCA_030686955.1. Classification (NCBI taxonomy): domain Eukaryota; kingdom Metazoa; phylum Chordata; class Actinopteri; order Gobiiformes; family Gobiidae; genus Odontamblyopus; species Odontamblyopus rebecca. The sequence continues at coordinate 7,039,213 of CM060675.1, forward strand.
GAAGTCAGCCAACCTTTACTGTGTTTAAAGGTAACACACGTACCTATGTGTTCTTGAGAAGCAGTGGTAGGAGTAGTAGCAGTAGTAGTAGTAGTAGTAGTAGTAGTAGTAGCGGTAATAGTAATAATAATGTGTGTAATAGTAATAACAATAACAGTAGTAGTAGTAATAATAATAACAATAGTAATAATAGGTAGTATAATAATAGTATAATATACAGTATGGTAGTCGTAGTAGCGGTAGCGGTAGTAGTAGCAATAGCAGTAGTAATAGTATGATAGTAGCAGTAATATAGTAGTGGCAATAGCAATAGCGGTAGTAATGGTAGTGGTAGCAGCATAGCGGTAGTATATATATAGCGGTATAGTGGCAGTAGTAGTAGCTAGTAGTAGCAGTAGTAGTATGATAATGTATATACAGTAGTAGTAGTTGTTAGTAGTAGCTGTAATAAGTAGCAGTAGCAATGGTAGTATTGGTAGTAGCAGCAACAGTAGTAGTAGTATGTAGTAGCAGTAGTAGAATATGATATAGCAGTAGTCGTAGTAGCAATAGTAGTAGTAGTAGGGTATGTAATCGCAGTAACAATAATAGCATAGTAATATGATAGTAGTAATAGTAGTATGTAGTAGTAATAATACGCAATAATAATAACAATAATAGTAACAGTAATGTTAATAATAATAATAATATGAATGTAATATGTAATAATAACAATAATAATAATGTAGCTGATAATAATCAATGCTAATATTAATAATAACAATAACAGCAGTAATAATAATAATAATAATAATAGCAATATAATAACAATAATAATAACAATAATAATATTAATAATAATAATGTAATAACAATAATAATAATAATAATAATAATTAATAACAATATAATAATAATAATAATAATAATAACTAATAATAATAATAACAATAATAATAATAATAATAATAACAATAACAATAATAATAATTAATAATAATAACAATAATATGTATGTAATAATAATACTTAATAACCATAATAATAATATATGCTATGTATATACTGCTGCTGTCTATATATAGCAGTATATGCTGCGGCTGTACTGCTGCTGTGCTGTGCTTAACGGTAATAATAATAGCAGTAGTAATGTACAGTAGCAGTAGTATGCTGCTGCTGTAGTAGCAGTAGCAGTAGTAGTAGCAGTGATATGATAGCAGCAACAGTAGCAGCAGTAACAGTAGCAGCAGCAATGTAACAGTAGCAGCAGCAGTAGCAGCAGTAGCAGTAGCAGTAGCAGCAGTAGCAGTAGCAGTAGTAGTAGTAGTAGCAGTAGTAGCAGTAGTAGTAGTTGAAAGAGCTTAAATCAGTGACATTAGATAAGACTTTAATGAGATGGAAATGGGAAAATAAGCAAGAATTCAGCCAACCTTTATTGTGTTTAAAGGTAACCTAACATGTACTTTTGAGTAGTAGTATTTGTAGTAGTAGTTGTAGTCGTAGTAATAGTATTAGTAATAGTAGTAGCAGCATATATATCATGATACTAAATGTGATGATACAGTATTGTTATCATGGGCTATGAAGAGCATTTTTTGTATCTTTTAGCAATTGTTTTGCGACAGCACCACAATCTTGTTGTTTATTTAGTGGAAGGAAACTTATTTATGCAACACACTCGACATATTCACTGTTTCGATGTTTAAAAAGAAGAAATACTGTTGCTATACTGTATTTGATTCTTTAACAAACAGTAGTAGTAGTACAAACAACAGCTACATATTGGTAAAACATATGGAAACTTTCTGATCCAGGACCTTCAAGATAACGCTGTGTAACTTTGTGGAAGTGCCATGTCACCTGCATAATTCCACAAAAACAGAAAATTAAAACCACTCTTTGGAACATTCTCCGCAGAGATAAGACACATTTTATGCCGCGCTATAAATAATTACAGCCGATGGAGAAACATTTCCTTGGAAACAAGCAGGAGAAGGCCTCCGTAAGTGTGGAGACGCAAGCCCAGTCACAACACCCAATACAGCACAATATAGATATCCAAAATGAAAAAAAAAAACAAAAAAACTTTGCTTTGGCTAAAAAGTTACACAATTGGGCGTTAAAATACAGGATATACAATATACTGTAGTAACTGATTGAACAATAACAGGGGCTCTTTCATTTGGAAGTAAAATCACAGAGTCACAGTATGAACTTGACCATCTGGTGTAGAGAAAAAAAAGCATGTGGTGTGATGACATAATCTGTCTCTAAATCAATTTGGGGCCGAGAGCTCTTGACTGGGCTCAATACGGAGCTCGGGGGCTTGTGTTAAGTGGCCTCTGCTGCTCACCTATTAATTCATGTGCTGCCCGTGGGCTCGGTGGTCCGGCCTATCGCCACGGGAATGAAGAGGAAGGGGCTCAAGCAGAAGCATCCACATAAAGTAAATGCGAATAAGACTGCGTGTTAGAGACAGATAATGACTAGAATGCGCTGTGTGCTGTATATAGAACTGTATGTGGGCTACAGGAGGTGCGCAAGAGCAATCTACAGTAACACGTGGGCTAATTACACCCATACATCTCTTAAAGCATGAACAAAGACTTATTTCAGATGAACAAATGGGCTGAAATTAGCTAAATGTTTCAAGTAAAGTTGTATGGAGCACTTCCTGTATTACATTATGACATCACAAGGTGGAACAGAGTGTTTTCTGTTTGAGAGAAGAACTCAAAATGCTTAAATATGCAGTGTTTGTGTGTTTTAAACATGTGTCAATAAAGAAAACACAACTCCAGGCATGTTTGGGATGAGGGAACGCCACATCACAATTGGGACTAAACCCGGAACTAAACCGGGACTAGATCAGGACTAAACCAGGACCAAAATCAGGGGTCAGCTTAAAGGGTAAAAGCACTGTCCTATTTTATACAAACTAGTTCATGATACAGTATGTACACAGAAAAAGCAATGAAAAATATGTGCAAAAAGAGCTAAGGTTTGCAAAACCATGGTGATAAGTACACTGACATACTGTGGAACATTACAGGCAAAGCAAAAACATCTCTATGGCAACCTTCCAACCTTCCACTACCTTTCATTGAACTTGAGAGGTGCATCATTACAAGTGACATATACCAACTATCACATATACAGTAAGGTTACATGAGCGGTGAAGATAATGCTAAGATTTCAGTACCACGGATAGTTCCAGGTCAAAGTTCATATTTAAACAAAAGAAAACAATAAAATTTTCAAACAAAGCAAAGGCTAAAGCAAGTGACAACATTAACCAAGTTGCCACAGAGCTGAACCAACCATTTTAAAGAGTCCTTAAACATGGTAACACTTTATAATAACTGCACCTTATTCAGCCATAATACAGTAAACATGCACAGAAATGATCAATTTATGAGCATGAAATAATTATGAGTAACTATTTACAGCACAGGCTAATTAAGTGCTATTTAAGGTACGAATTAAGTATTCATTAAGCCTGAATGACTCTTAATTAAGTATTTGTTCATTATTAATTAAGTTTATTAAGGCCAAATAAGGTGTAGTTATTATAAAGTGTTACCGCCCATATTAGGCTAAGCAAGACCAAGTAAAATCTATGGTAACAACAACTACACCTATGCGTCTCTTATTACAGTATGAACTAAGACTTAATTCACAGAAACAAATAGTTTATTAAAAAATGAATCAGGATTAGTAACAAGAGTTTTAAGACATGTTATAATGTTGTTTCCTCATCAAATCTGGACTTGATTCCATAAAAATACAAAGTTAAAACCAAATGACAAAGATAGGCTTGTTTTTGTTTACCATATTGTGGAATATTATAGCCAAAGGAACAACATTTCCATGGAGACAAGCAGGAAAAGCCCTTCTCCAGGCCAAAAAAAAGAGAGTCAGGTTTGTGGAGATGTGAGTCCATTCATATTAAGAACACGGTTTTCAGTTTTCAGTGCAATAAACACGACCAAAATGAAAAAACAAAACCACACTTTTATTTTAGTCACTTTTCTGGCTGAGTAAACTATTTGTTCATTATGAATTAAGTCTTTGTTTGTGTTATACTGAGGCTAATAAAGAGGTTTCCAGTCTAGTGTATAAAAAGATATATATCTAACAGTATTCGCTCTGTAACACTCACCACATGAAAACTGGGACAAAACCTCCAGGACTAATCCAGGGACTTGAACAGGACCAAACCAAGTCTACATCAGGACTAAACCAGGATCAAACCAGGACCAAAACAGGGCCACCTTAAACGGTAAAAGCACTGTCCTATTTTGGACAAATGAGTTCAGGATGTGCACACAGAAAAAGCAATGATACTTATTTGCAAGAAGAGCTAAGGTTAGCAAAACCACGGCGATAGATATAATGCCATACTGTGATGTCCCACAGTATGGCATTATATCTATCACCTTGGTTTTAAGGGCAAACCAACAACCTCTCTATGGTAACTACATCAATGGTGAAATTGTTACTAACAATTCAGCACCATGGACAGTTCCAGGTCAAAGATCATATTTAAACAAACAAACAAAAACACAATTATAAAACAATGGTCTGTTAAAACAAGTGACACAATTAAGTTGCAGCAGCTGTGTCAACCATTTTAAAGGGCCCATATTACGCTATTTTCTGATCTATAATGTTGTTTCCTCGTCACAAACACACCTGGAGTTGTGTTTTGTTTCATTCACACACGTTTTGAACACACAAACCCTGCATATTTAGGCTGAGTTCTTCTCTCAAACACAGAAAACACTCCGCTCCACGTTGTGATGTCATGTGGAAATACAGGAAGTGCTCCACACACCTTCACTAGGATCATTTGGATAATTTCAGCCCTGGAATTTCCAATCTCTACTGGACAAAAGGTAAAAGGGAGCTGAAAACTACTGTTTCGTGACATCACAAGGTCGAACAGAGCATTTTGAGCTTTGGAGATGTGGACAGACTAATAATAAAGTGTGACTCAAACATGTGCGAATGAAACAAAACACGACTCCAGGTATTTTTGTGAGGAGGTAACAGCATTATAACATTTCTAGGAGCTCACAAGAGTCAGTTTTGCATAACACTGGACCTCTGACAGTCTAGCATCTTCAGAAACCTATTGCCAATCTTGGAAACCCTTTCTTCCAAGAATGATCAAACCACAGTGCATCTTTGAGTAGGGGAGGGAGAGAAAGCAAAGATGGGCAAACTCCAGACCGAGGGCATATTCACATTGGCTAAAGTGGAACATTTTGAGGCGCCAGCTAAGACGACCACACGCCGCACTTGCCAAGTATTTGTGCCAACTATTCTATGCCAAAACCTGGATCACTTTGTGGCTTAAACGCTGATACATGTCCTAATTCCGCTATCTATTTCAGAAACAAGACTTAAAAGGATTTGCCAGTGAGGAAAAGGGGGTTTATTCTGTGTAGAGCCTGCGTTAAATTGCAGTGTTGCCATCACTGGTTGAGCTGAGTCGTCAAGCCATCACTCAAAGATATCAGAGGAAAAGCACATACTAAAATTCTTTCTCGCCTCCCTCCTCTCCTCTCCTCTCCTCTCACAGTGGACACCCACATCCACTCGGGCTGACGCACCGATATGCAAATTACGCGCAGTTATACAATGTTTATAAGCGGTACAGAGGTTAGCGCCGTTTACGTTTTTACCGAGCGGTTTCGATATCTAAAGAAAAGGGGGTAAAAAAAAACAACAACACAGCGATGTCGTACTGCAGTTGCAATTAGTTCTAGCCAAAAAGAGAAGACGCGAGGGGAGAAGAGGAGAGAGGAGCGAGAGGAGAAGCAAAGCATCCAAATCCGCATTAACTGCCGCATATGAGTAAATTAGCAGTGGATGACATCGGTGAGAATAGTCACCGGCGTCTGCAAAACAACTTTATCAACGCGAATGTGAATTTTAACTTACCGAGGAGCAATTTCCAAAACGAAAGATGCGATGCGAGTGCGGCAAATATAGTCCAAATCTCCAAAAGGGTGAAAGGAAAAAAGCGTAGTCGATAATCCAAGAATTACATATTGAAATCCAGTTGACATAAAAAAAACAACGGGGTAAAAATAAGGAAAATAAGAAGTGGTTTTAGTTAGTTGTCGTAAAAGCGAACGGGGGACATGTCGGGGGGTTATGGTCAAGCGCAGGATCAATGAAGGGCAATAACGCGCGCGCCAATTAGTCTGATTATCCGGTCCGAGCAGGCGCGCGCGGATGGAGGAGGAGGAGGCTGGCCTGGCGCGTGCGGGTTGGCCAAAGTGGTGCGATGTGCGCGAGGACGGGAACAGGAGGCACACCGGGAGATGCCGTTTCTCTGATGACTGCCCCCCTCTCGCGCGCTCCGTCTCTCCCTCTCCCTCTAGCCTATCTCTCTCTCTCTCTTTCGTCTCGCGCTGCTCTCTCGTGCTCGCCTCGCTCATCGGCACGAGCGTCAAAGCAACGTCAGTGTGCGTAAAGAACGCGGCTGATGAGCGCACATCCGGTTTCACAGTAAAAGCGCTGCTGCATTTGAGGAAAAACGTGTGTTAAGAGGGTTTAAGTTAAATTTTCAACCCATCATCAGTAACTACAGAAGTATAAACCAAAACAAAGTCATTTTAAACAACTTTACTTAATTACACAATTACCAATTACTTTATTATAATGTTATAACCACGACTGAATACATTGCGTCGTATGAGCATAAACAATTTCATCCAGTAAGTCAAATATAAGCAAATTCTGAAAACAATTAGATACAAGCCTTATGTTCACCTTACATTTTAAGCCAACACAAAATAATAAAATACGTATTATAATAATAATAATTTAAGTGATAAATATGAATTACTAATAAAATGCATTTTTATGGCATTTGGGGACATTTTAGAGTAGTCTATTCATTAAATTAATTACATAAGGTATGTTTTTAACCTATAAAATACAAAAATAACATAACCTTTTATATTTACTTATCTGTGTATTTTTTGTGAAGCTGTGGGAATCTATTACACGTGCAAATAATAAAGTAATTAACTGTGTTTTTAAGGTTTTGTCTGTCCTGTCCTTGTTTTAGTGTTACTTTATTGTGAAGCGTCTTTGTGTTACAGTGAAAAGCGCCACATAAAACTGATGTATTATTATTATTATTGGTGTAAATTCAGAGTCTTAATTTGAAAGGTTTACCGGAAATGCTGCCGTCGCCGTACGTAAGACTTGACGTTGCCGGGGAAGCTGCGTTCCTCTGGAGACCTCATTCCGCGCGAGGCTCTGGATCAAACCGTGACTTTACGCGCGCACGTGAACGAGCAGCACGCCATCCCACGGCTTTGGCAAACGCGCAATGTCTTAAAAAACACACACACACACACACGAAGAAATAAAGAGTATTTTACGACTATGGCCACAATCCTGCAGCCGAGTCGTATCCGCAAGTGAGACGCGTTGAATCAAGATTTACGCACATGTTTTGATGACCTGGACTCGTGTCTGTCGTCCAATAAACGACAATGACACGTTAAATTTACATCTTATGGCTCAAAAATACAACATATCCCATATATAAGTAGTTCCTAAAAATGTCTATATAAAAAGTAATGTCATGATAATAAAATTTCAAACTTGATTTCGATACTAAGGAATAGACTCAATACTAGGGCGACCAGATTTTCAAAATAAAAAACACGGACATGCCTTGTTTGTGGTAGTTGATGATAAAAAAAATTGTGAAACGATGCGTAATTAAGGAAAACTGTTCTGCACTCAGCACCAATAAGAGTCAGTATAGTCACATTTTCATTTTTTGCAGCTTTTCTGTATTTTACCTAAACAAATGACAATTTATGCCTCCCTTTACTGTTGGCAGCGGTCAGATTGGTCAAAAATATCGACACCAGGGGCATTTCTTGTATAAAACTGGGGCAAATCACTGGTTTTGGATAAATCTGCTGGGACAGGGGACACAGGGCTCCAAATTGGGACTGTCCCGGGGAAATAGGGACGTCTGGTCATCCCGCTCAATACACTCTTTCTCTAGACAATAGAATGTAATTTTCAACATTAAAAGACTTTTCTTTTGGTGGAGGTGGAGATTTTTACTGTTTTGCCTTGATTATTCTATAGTACATGGCAATAAATTAGGTAATGGGGTGACCAGATGTTCCTATTTACCCAGGACAGTCCCAGTTTTAAGCCCTGTGTCCCCTGTCCCAGCAGATTTATCCAAAACCACTGATTTGTCCCAGTTTTATACAAGAAATGTCCCTAAATGTCCCTATTTTTGACCAATTTGATCCCTGTCAACAGTAAACAGAAGCATAAACTGTCATTTGTTTCAGTAAAATACGGAAAAGCTGCTTAAAAATGACCAAAACACAAAGAAAATGTGACTATACTGACTCACATTAGTGCCAAGTACATGACAATTTTCTTTAATTATGCACTTGTTTCATAATTTTATTATTATCAAACAACCCACACCAGGGATGTCCTAGTTTTTTTATTTTGAAAATCTGGTCACCCTAAGCATCATAGCAGTTGCAGTCTTATAAGTAGTGGTATGAGTAGTAGTAGTAGTAGTAATAGTAGCAGAAATACATGCATTTTTCCTTCTAGGGGACAAATAAAGTACTTTTTTTCTATTTCTGCAGCAGTTCCTACAGTATCTTGGCCACATTTAGCATTTGTAGTAACAGTAGGAAAACCAGACGTCCCATGTCCCAGCAGATTTATCCAAAACCAGTGATTTGTCCCAGTTTTATTCAAGAAATGTCCCTATTTTTGACCAATTTGATCCCTGCCAACAGTAAAGAGAGGCATTAATTGTCATTTGTTTAGGTAAAATACAGAAAAGCTGCTTAAAAATGACCAAAACACAAAGAAAATGTGACTATACTGACTCACATTAGTGCCGAGTGCAGCGATTTTCGTTAATTACGCACTCGTTTCACAACCTAAACTAGGGATATCCCAGTTTTTTATTTTGAAAATCCGGTCACAATACCTTAGGTTAGTTGTCAGATCTATGGAGAAACGAGCCTGCACATGGTAAGAATTCCTGTTTGTATTTTTGAGCTATAAAACACCTGTGAGTTTTGTTTAATGCTCTATTTATTTAGTATCGATTCCTGTTTATTATGTAGTACTTTTACTATATTGAAATGTGTGTTGGTCAATGGTTGAACAAAATGTAAAGTGAAAAATAACATTATGCGCATCACGAATGATTAAAAAATGAGATGTCCAAAAGTGCAGTTTGACCTTGATGCTGAAGCATTAGAACGAACAGTAATTGCATTAATATAAGAGCCTTTTTACTTGGAAACTATGAAGCACATTTTGTTTATTTTGTTCAGAAACTTCCATCTTCCATCTCTGAAAGTGTCTCTTGATGGATGGTGGAAGTAATAATAATGAGCTACATGCAATTTCTGAAGTAGCCAAAAAGAATGTCGTATGTCTAAAACCAAAAACATTTTTACTAAAACTTTGCTTTTGCTAATGTTTTTTTTCCAATATAAACAGGAAATTGGTATAAAAAGAACACAAATATGAATCAGTAGACCAGGCCTGTCACGATAATGATTATATCGACGTGTGGTTCAATATATGTGCATTTTCTTTACAAACGTGTGGAGTTTTTTTTGCCATTTTAAAGCAGCATGGTGTAACTTTTCCATAGTTACCTGCTTGTTTCCATGGATAGGTCATTTCCCTGCCTGGAAAGTTCCACAGTATGACATTAAACAGCTCCACTTTACATTTATTCATGTGCAAGTGGTTTTATGGCTCAAAAACACCTAACATGAATTCTGACGGTGAGCGGCGTCGCCTCTCCACAGATCTGACCTGTAACTGGGTCTGGTTTGGTCTCCATGACGATAGAAAGGTTTGTGAAACATTCCAGATTTAAGATTTGAGGTGTAGAGGGTAGAATAAATAACTTTTATTGCTAATTATTGGTGAATTCTGCTGTTTATTTACAATCTATTTACTAAATAACTAATAATACTAAAGTGGGTAAAAGGTGAGGAATGGAGTTTATTGAAATCCGCAATGTTTTTAAGTCCGACGTGAGATTTTTTTTCCTTTCTTTTATCCTCGAAGCAGCCACATTTGTCTTGATGCGGACAGACGATGCGTGTCCCTGTCTAATCCACCTGTCAATCACGCAAGAACCACTCGAAACACGACTGTGAGTAAGAAAATAATGACGAGGAGACTTCACTATGATGTGGTTTGTTTTACAGGGACAGTGTGCGAGAAACTTTGGCCAGAAGGAAAGCCATTTTGTACCAGGTTATGTCAGAAAATGCTCATTTCCACCTGTAATCCCTGGGTTAGTTGACAATTTACACAAACTAAAGTGGACACAGGACCACATCACACCGAGTACATCACAAATTACTAATATTTAAAAGTGCATGATGTAACTTTTCACATGAGGGTTCAGATTACAGATGATTTTAATGTGTAGAAACACCTTGATCTTCACCCGTACAGACCTGGTGCCATAAAATGCTTGTGTCCACGGAGATTTACTCATTTACTTCCATAATAAGGAACAGTCCAGGCAAAGAAGTAACATTTCCATGGAGAAAAGCGGATATCAGACTTCCCCAAAGTTACATAGTGCACATTTAATTGGTAAAAAGCTGCAAAAAAAGAGAAAAAGTAGATTTTATATCATGCATAACCCCTTTAAAAAGACATAATGTGCTTGTGTCTGCTCTATAGTGATAATCTATGACACACGTGGATCATTATGTTATAATTTAGACATTTTAAATCTAAATATTCAACTAAAACTTAGACTAAGACCAACTTTATTGATCCACAAGGGAAATTATTTGGACGCAGTAGCTCACACATCACAATATAATATAATAACAAAGAGCAAACGGCTTAGGAAAAGAAACAAAACCGCTGACTTTTGCGTTAAAAAAGCGAGGCGCCCAATGGGAGCTGACATGGGAGCACCTCCTGTGGATGGCTGCAGATCACACGGGCGAGTAGCGGATTCTTTCTTCATTTGTCCCAAAATGACTACGTGACGCTGCCAAATCCTATTCCCCGGTTAAGAAAGTAAAACGAGAGAATGAAGTGAGCACAGAGCAGTGGGCATGAGGGAAAATAACAAGTTCTAAGGTTGTTTGGAGAGGCAGGAGGCTCTGGATGAAGTTAATTTACTATCAACTTGAACACTACACACACTATTCCAGTCTGACTATCAGGGATGTAACAATACCTGAATGAAATGTGGTGATTTCTCATCGTCAAAGTCTCACAATTATATCATGGACCATCACAATATATCGAATCACAAGTCTCTTTGCTTAAATTAACAGTTCTGATGCAGAAATAGCTATAAAAACCAGAGGGAACTACATAGACCATGATCCTTTGCTCCGTTTCAGTGCAGACGACATGAAGAAATAACTTGTACATCTTCATTCTTTGGGTTAAGTCTATTATTCACAGTTTTGTATGAAAGTGGTGTGTGTGTGAATGGTGGTGGTGGTCGGAGGGGCTGATGGCGCAGATTGGCAGCCTCGCTTCCGTCAGTCTGCCCCAGGGCAGCTGTAGCTACAATAGTAGTTTACCACCACCGGGTCTGGAGTGAATGAATAATGCTCTGTAAAGCGTCTTTGAGTGTCCAGAAAAGCGCTATATAAAACTGATGCATTATTATTATTATTATTATTATTTTGTGAGCCTCCACAAAATATTGCAATAAATACCCTGAGATGTACCATATTTTTCGGACTATAAGTCGCTCTGGAGTATGAGTTGCACCAACCAAAAAATGTGCAGTGAAAGAGAAAAAAACATATATGTCGCACCGGACTATAAGTCCATAAAATAATTTATTTTATATAAAATCAGAGACCAAGAACTGATGCTCACGGTTACAGGAGTGAATCTGGAGCCAGGATCTATGTTATGAAGAGGATTTTTTGGACGGACAAAATTGCAAAAACAAAAAAGTCAGGACCATGTAGAGCGGGTTAATGCGAACATTTTAAGACCCATGTGACAAGGCCACAGCAGCAGTTACAGAGAGAGGAACGACAAGATCCTCAGTGCATTAGCTCTGTCCATTCATATATATACGGTCTATGGGCTGTCAGTGTGAAAAAATGAATATACAAGTCGCAGCCACCCAAACCATGCGACTTATAGTCCGAAAAATACGGTATATGGTGAAAATATCGTACAGAGAGATTTGAATATCATTCCACCCCTAATGACAATAAATGTTGTACCAAATGACTGGTCAAAGCGTTTTATAATGTCAGTCTTGTCATTATGTAGAATATAATAATATCGTGAGCTTTCCCATGATATCACAATAAATATCGTACCGTGAGGTTCATACTGTGATGACATCGTACCGTGAGACCTGGGTATCGTTACACGCCTACTGATTATGCCTCCAGGAACAGGAACTAAGAAAGAAAACCTGGAGACAAGAGATAAAATGAGAACCGAGGAAAGTTAAAGAAGGAGAAATTCTGCAATAGTTGGACGACGGCAGAGCAAACCCCGGCGAAATGTCAACAATGAACTGGACGTGACCTTGCTAAGACTCAGGTCGATCGCCAATGTGTCGTCTTGAAAATTAAAGATTAAAGATTACTCAAATATCACGGTCCGCTCCACGTACAACTCCGAGAGGGAACACGAGGAAGGAACAACTATAACATGGCTAAACGCTCTGAAAAGTCTTTATGCGGTGCACAAAAGTGACCCCGACAGACCCCTCTGCTTATGTAAACTTGGGGCACAGACTTTCGATTATACGGCACGTCACATCTGCCCGAGCCCTGCCCTGGCATCGGCGTTGGCGACGGCGAGGGCCTTTTACGGAGCCGGGCCCCGGATCAATGGAGAGTTTGTCCACAGGCGCTCTCATTAAGACCCCTCTATTCAAGTCAGGCCTTTGGAAATGACAAAGACATCCACACAAGAAACCCCCCTGCCCACCCCCGCACGGCTCCCCGCTCATACCAATGCGCGACTGAGACTTCGCAGCTGATGTCGTCAACGTTCCCCGCGGGGTGTGATGCTAACTGCAGGCACTGCTCTGTCTGAGGCGTCGTTAAGACTTTAATCTGCGCTTTATTTTAACACAATCTGACCCTTCGTAATGATCACAAGCGCCTGAAAATGTGCCGTTTAAATCCATTTTTCTTGAGTTTTCGGATGATTTTGCAACTTTTTTGTCCGTGTTTGCTAATGTGTGCGTCAGGTCACCATGGTAACTCCTAAATATTTCACCATACATACCAGGAGATGCATGTAGAACACCCCCAGCGTGAGGTCACTGTATCAACATGTGTCTAAAGTCCATTATAAGTCCACTGAACTACCCTAAGGTGTGAACCGTCACCTGAGACATGTTTTGTGTAATAGTTAAACTCCATCGTGGTTCCTCTATCAGCCTATTAGCATCGTCTGAGTATCCCTATTACATTGTACTGAAACATCCTCTCTCTCTCTCTGTTTCTCTCTTTTTCTCTCTTTGTCTGTCTCCCTCTATCTCCTTTCTGTGTTTTTCTGTCTCTCTCTGTTTGTCTCTCTTTCTGTTTGTCTGTTTCTCTCTCGGTTTGTCTGTTGCTCTCTGTCTGTCGCTCTGTCTCTATCTCTCTGTCTGTCTCTCTCTGTTTGTCTCTCTCTCTATCTGTCTGTCTCTCTCTCTCTCTGTTTGTCTCTCTCTGACTGTTTCTCTCTCTCTCTAACTGTTTCTCTCTGTCTTGCTCTCTGTTTGTCTGTCTCTCTCTCTGTCTCTCTCTCTATCTCTCTCTCTCTCTGTTTGTCTGTCCCTCTCTCTCTGTTTGTCTCTCTCTAGCTCTTTCTTTCTCTCTCTGACTGTCTATCTCTCTCTCTGTCTTTCCCTCTCTCTGTCTATCTCCTGTCTCTCTCTCTGTGTCTGTCTGTCTCTCTCGCTCTGTCTCTCTCTCTGTTTGTCTATCTCTCTGTTTTTTCTGTTGCTCTCTCTCTCTGTTTGTCTCTCTCTGTTTGTCTGTCTGTCTCTCTCTCTCTCTGTTTGTCTGTCTCTCTCTCTATCTGTCTCTCTCTTTCTGTCTCTCTCCATCTGTCTGTCTGTCTCTTTCTCTATCTGTCTCTTTATCTGTCTCTCTCTCTGTCTGTCTCTCTCGCTCTGTCTCTCTCTCTGTTTGTCTCTCTCTGTCTCTTTCTCTCTGTCTCTCTCTCTGTTTGTCTGTCTCTCTCTCACTCTGTCTCTCACCTACACAAATACACTTGGTAGTATCCATGTTCTCTCTCCCCCTCTTCCTGTCCCTCTATCTCTTTCACTGTTTCTCTCTCTCTGTCTCATCCTCTCTCTCTCTCTCTCTCTCGTTCAGTCAGTCTCTCCCTCCTCTCTTCTCTCATCCCTCTCTCTCTCTGTTTCATTCAGTCATTCGTATCCATCCATCTCGTCGTAAGCCTGTGTCAGTGGGCAGTTCTCTCCCTCCTCTCCCTCCCTCTCTCTCTCTCTCTTTCATTCAGTCTTTCGTATCCATCCGTCTCGTCGTAAGCAGCCGGTCAGTGGGCAGCAGGTCCTCGGTCGGTCTTGAACACCGGTATCACCTGACACGTTCTCACTCACTATGGGCCTGTCGCATTCATCTTGCAGAGTCGTTAACACTCAGAAGGACGAGGGCAACGTGGAGATAAATACTCCCGTCTGTGTGGGAGGCATTCAAAGCCGATGCAAAGGGTTTAAATCATTTATAAAAGCAGGAAACACAAAACGTATTATTTTGAACAGAGTAATATAAGTTTTAACAGAACTCATATAATTTAGAAAAGAGTATGATTGCAGATTTTTTATTGTACCATATAAAGAGGATTAGAGAAAAATACCTTTACTTGAATAATATTATATTAACTTTTGCCAATCTACTGAACGTTTAATAATTTACACGGTACTGAAATGGAGACGGTGTAATTCGTCATTTGTCCAGACGTGGTTTAATATGGTTTAATGTACAAACGCTTCACCGGCTTCATCTGGAGACCGGCTCACTCCAGAGTAATATTCACGTTATCAGTCTGGAACGGCTCTCCCCGTCATGATGAATATTTGATTAATTTATTTATATCTGACGGGTCGAAGTGCAAATACAAAAAAAATCTAACTTCAGTTAAACTCGGCTGAGAGAAAAGCACAGATATTTTCCCTGTCCACAAACGCACAAAGCACCTTCATGTTTTTCACAATCTAAACAGTCCTGTAGTACTGACTGTTGTGGATTCCTAAATCTGAGAAGAATAAAAAACTGGAGAAAAGTTGTCTTAATTCAAAGAGTCTGGATTTATTAATTCCTGAAGACCTAAGGGCAATTTTAGTAAATATTTCCTTGTCTGAATTTTGTTTCTTAATTTTGCTTTTAAAACTGCCCCTTTTACCCCATAATGAAGTGTTCTACCTCCTTTTGTTCAGTCCAACCTGTTATTTCACAATCTGCTGCTGTAGTTGTGTCATGAGGCTGTGATAAAAGCTACAGGACCAGAAATAGAGATGAAAAAAAAAACTGAAAATAAAATTCACACACTTTTATACAAAACACACAGCAAACATGTAGAAACAATTAATTAACGATTAATTTAGGGCCTTAACTACAAAAATGCAATCAAGTCTGTAAGTAAATTAAAAATCTCCTTATTGCCCTAAAAACAAAAAAAAAGTGTAATCACCCCATTACTTTCCTAGTCCAGTCCTGGAAACAGCTCCTGTCAGTCCAGGGCCAGAGCATAGAACAGAGCCAAATCACTTGTAATGCATTTCCCTGGTATTTATTACATTTGTATTTGTTCATTTTGAGTGAAATAAACCTTTCAAAT
Source organism: Odontamblyopus rebecca (assembly GCA_030686955.1). Taxonomy (NCBI): domain Eukaryota; kingdom Metazoa; phylum Chordata; class Actinopteri; order Gobiiformes; family Gobiidae; genus Odontamblyopus; species Odontamblyopus rebecca. The sequence continues at coordinate 7,055,053 of CM060675.1, forward strand.
AAAAATAGAAAGTGATACACAATTACGCACAACAAGATGTGTAATTTTCCATGTATGTGAGAATTAACTCCACTTAGAGCGTCTTTTTCACTCGTTATAAACACACACAGCCGAGAGGAGTCGACCATCTTGACTCACTTCACTCTTTGGCAAAGTTTTGGTCGATCAAAATGGACGGAGCGCATGAGTTTGGGGAAAACAAAGTTCCTATTGGACACTCGTTTTGCGTTTTTAATGAGGCAGCGATATACGGAAACCTCTATGTCTGCACTTTCAGAGGGAAAAAAAGTAAGTTTCTATCTTTTACGGTTCGAAAGTTATGCGCGGTTTTATAAAACATATTCTTCGTTATCTTATACGATAACGTAGGTCTTCGAGGGTTAAAGCAACTGCGCACACAATTACAGAGAAAATGAAAAGGAAACCTTCTGTCCCTCACGCAAGGTCCGTCTCTCCCTAATCTGAACTGCAAAAAACATACTCCAGTATATCTAAACAATATCCAAACGAAGACGACTCGCCTGGTTCAGCTGGACATCGATCAGATTTGCCCCCAAGTTTATCACTGTTCTAAATGATGAGAATGAACAAAGCCACAGCTCGTTGTTTTAACAATCCTGGACAAAGACAGAGCAGTGACCAGTCCTGAGAAACCCCAGGAACAGCAGATTTCACCATCACATGTGGCAGGAACACAGAAATACTTTAGCAGTTGTTAGTTAACAGTATCTAAAACCCATAAAATACATTATTTAGCTTAAACAGACCACAACAGAAAACAAAGTCAAAGATTCCCACCACACTGACGCTAAAACAGGCTGAAGTGCATCTGTTGGCACCTCCATGTTTGTTTTGGTTCATTTGGGCCATTGGCTTCCGCACAAACCCCCAGCGCCATGACGTAATTGGTCGGCCGCCCGATTAAACGTACAGCGAGTGCCCGGCGAGATGAATTCTCATGCGTTTGTGAACTCACAAATATTGCAGGAATCCATCTTAGCCGTGCGAGGTTAGTTTTGGCCTCCATCCAGAAGTCATTTTCAATTTGATGGTCTGGCTTAAGGGTAGAATAATCATGGGTTTATACTCTGAGTAAGACCAGCCCGACTTTCACTCTAAAACTCCTCTCTTTGCGGCTGGACTTAGTAAACTTGGAGTAGTATAAAACCTTCCAAAACATCTTGATTGAAAAACAGCGTGAACATATTAGTATATATTAGTATTACATTTCTATTCTTCTTTCCAACTTTCAGTCATTTCTAATTTAATTTGATAAATGAAACCAACAAGTATGGATCTTCATGAAGGTACAACAAAGAGTAGTAGTTGTAGTAGTATTAGTATTATTAGCAGTAGTCGTTGGGATGTCATATCGTAAATCATTCGCTTTTAAAGAACACCGCAAACTGGATTAATAACGTGGTTTTGTGGACTGGATCTCATTATTTGCGGAGAACAGATTCTATGGATAATGTGGATCAGACGCTGCAATTTAAATGTTCCACTTTACATTAGGTGAGTAATAAAGTCTTTATTTTCGCAATATCCCGAGTTTGTTTGTTGCGTCTCTGTGTCCGTCGCTCTTCTGCCCCTGACGCTCTGTTTTATCGTCCGTTTCCGTCGCGTTGTTGTCGTTTGGTGGTTACGATTTTACACCAACACCGCACACATGAGAAATATCCCGGGGCCAAAATCGCACACAGAGACAAAAAGTCAGGTCCCGCCTCCTCGAACTCAGAAAGAAGAAATCGCAGCCAAAATCGTGCAAATTCTCCTGTAGTGTGTGGCGACCTTTAGTGTGCATGTTTTTTCCAGACCAAAAAAATCCCCCATAATTTAATAAATGCAAGTAATACAAGTTTAATGCAAAATTGTGGGACATTTCAGGCAAAGAAATAACTTGGCGACAGACCCAGTGCAGCTTTAAACATATAGCTGAAATATCATTAAACATCCAGGCTTCAGCATTGCATACATACATGTAATCCAACGGTACTTTCTCTCCTTTCCAAGCAGCTCGGCTAATTTTCATTTCAAATCCATTGTTTTGGTTAATTAGATGAAGCCGTGAGATGTCCGTGAGCCGTAAAAGAGTGGACCATATGTCGTAGCCCCATTCCCCCAGCCGCCTTTAAACCTCATGTGAACCGAGATAGAGAGAACAAAGCACTTCAGATACATACTGGGTTTCTAATTGGGGTAATGGGGTAAGAATAGAAACAGAGGAAGTCTTATATCATCAAATCCCGTAGTTTTAATTGGTTGGTTTCTGACTGTAGAGTAGCTGATGGGGGCAAGTTACGTTTAAAGGTTCTATATTACACAAAATTGGCTCTAGGGAGATATAAGTCGTGTTTTAATGTTGTAAACTCCTCAAAAACAGACCTGGAGTTGTGTTTTGCTTCATTCACAGGTTTGGGTAATCCTTTGTTTTTCCTTTATTAGGCCGTGTACATCTCTAAAGCTCAAAATGCTCTGTTCCACCTTGTGATGTCAGTTTTCAGCTATCTTCTACTTTTAGTACAGTAGAGACTAGGGTTGGGCAGTATCCAAATTTTGCTAAACCGTCTCAGCATTTTACCAGGGTCTACGCTATTACCATGATTAATTAAGAATTATTTTGTAGCATTCAGAAACAGAGTCACAGCTTTATATTTGAAGACGAGGCGCAAGTTCTGATCAAACCAAACTTTTCCAGCGCGTTCGATCGCATCCGTGTCAGTGCACGAGCTGTTTTTTATCGGCGCTTATACTGTATGCAAATGAGCCGTGTGGTTTTATTATTATTACATTATTACTCAAAGTCTATAATGAGCGGAGCAGCGGAAATGTAGAGCGGTGGAGAGGACCAGTCACAGCCCTTATTGTCTGCGTCGTTTTCATGCATCGCTGCCCCCACCCTCTGGAACACTCTACCTCAACACCTCCGAGACCTCAAAACCTCAAGACCCATCTGTCTAGAGCTGCTTTTAATGTTTAAACTTGCTATTTTTATTCATTTTTGTTTTATTTTGACTGATGAACTTTTTGTATTGTATTGCTCTGTGAAGTGTCTTTGAGTGTCATGAATAGCGCTATTTAAATAAAATGTAGTATATTATTATTATTAGAACCATAAATTGGGCTTTACCGTCTCCTCTGTGAAAGTCTGACTTCGTCCTCGAGCGGGAACTTTCTCCTCTTCAGCGCCTCGTCCAATAAAACGTCTCCATCGCAAACTTTTGAGCTCAACGTCGCACACGAAGCGTCAGTCGTGTTTTTTTCTTCTTCCTCGCTGCGTGTGGACGGAGCGTAACGACGTTTGAAGAGGAGAGAGCGGAGGGGAGAAAGTCCTGCTGAGGTTTTAGGTCCTTATGCAGATTTTTTTTTTTATGCCGGTGATGAAACGGATACCGCTGCTACTTTTTGATACCGCGGGACACTGTATTACTATATTACCGCCCAACCCTAGTAGAGATTGGACATTCCAGTTCTGAAATCATCATCCCAGTGATTCTAGTGAAGGTGTGTGGAGTTTAAGAACAAAGTGGAGCTTGTATTACCCCGTGGCATCACAAAGTCGGGAGTCTAAATATGCAGAGTTTGTGTGTTAAACAAACAATGAGAAAACTTTAAAAAGCATTGTCCTCCACGACAAGAGGAGTCAGCTAAGGTGGCTCGGGTCCCACTGGAAGGAGGCCCAGGGGAAGACTCAGAACACGCCGGAGGGACTATGACTCTCAGCTGGCCTGGGAACACCTTGGGGTCCCACAGGAGGAGGTGTCCCGGTTTAGACTTGGGTTAGCTCTGGGTAGGTCCAGGTTTAGTCCTGGTTTAGACAGACCTATTTGGTTGTGGTGTGGTTTAGACCAGATTAGTGCAGCTTTTGGGAATGTTCATGATCTACACTGGTTTAGACTGGGTTTATTCCCTTCCATATCCACCTAGTCCTGGTTTAGCCCTGATTTAGACCCAGTTTAGTCCCAGTTCAGTCCCTAATTTGTAAATACTGGTTCAGATTTAGTTCAGTCCTGGTTCAATCCTGGTTCAATCCTGGTTTAGTCCTGGTTTCGTCCTGTGTTACACCATTTTTGTCCTAGTTGAGACAGGTTTTACTCTTGGTTTAGTCCTAGTTTAGTCTTTGTTTAGTCCTGTTTTAGTCCTGATTTAGACCTGGTTCAGTCCTGGTTTAATTGTCCTGATTCAGTGTTTGTTTAGTCCCAGTTTAGTCCTAGTTTAGTCCCAGTTTTGTCATGGTTTAGTCCTTATTTAGACCAGGTTCAGTCCTGTTTTTATCCTGGTTTAGACAGGATTTAGTCTTGGTTTAGTCCTGGTTTAGACCTGGTTTAGTTGTGCTGATTCAGTTTTTGTTTAGTCCCAGTTTAGTCCTGGTTTAGTCCTGATTTAGACCAAGTTCAGTCCTGTTTTAATCCTGGTTTAGACAAGATTTACTCTTGGTTTAGTCCTGATTTAGTCCTAATTTAGACCTGGTTTAGTTGTTCTGATTCAGTTTTTCTTTAGTCTCAGTTTAGTCCTAGTTTAGTCCCAGTTTAGTCCTGGTTTAGTCCTGATTTAGACCAGGTTCAGTCCTGTTTTAATCTGGGTTTAGACAGACTTTACTCCTGATTTTGTCACCCTGATTCAGTTTTTCTTTAGTCAGTTTAGTCCTAGTTTAGTCCCAGTTTAGGATTTCAGTTTAGTCCTAGTTTAGTCCTAGTTAAGCCCTGGCTTAGACCTGGTTTAGTCCTGGTCTAGCCTTAGTTTAGACCTGTGAGGAGCTGGAGGAAGTGTCTGGGGGTGAGGAAAGTCTGGGATAGATGGATACCCAATAAGAGCTTCTCACAACTCTCCCAGACAGGAGTTTTGCCTCTTACACCACTGTTAACAATAACTAGCATGCTAACAGCGCATCACCCTTACTTCCTGGTTCACGGATGACAAAATTTGCTTCATATTTTGATACAGACAACATACGGTGGCCTCATTCTGACCCTAAGAACTGCTTTTACAATATATCTGCACTGCGGTAAGACAAATTCTACTTTATAACATGAAAAAATCAGCTTTAAGGTAATGTTAGATGAAAAAGTTGTTAGTAGGCGAACAAAAACTAAAAATGAACAAAACCGAAATGACTAAGACCAAGATATTTAGCTGTACATTTCAGCTATAATTTTAACAAACCCAATGTTTAAAGACACTACCGTACACAGCGTCTTCACTCTATTTTCAATTCACTTAAAATAGTTTTTGGACTCCAGCTCCATCTGGCCTTCCTCCATTTCTAACAAGTTTCAGTTCTTTGCTCGCACCAGAATGTTGTCTAAAATAAACCGCGGCGTGGCTGTGATGCTGGAGGTAAGTTTGTTTAGCGGGATTTTTATAGCAGCACTGCCCTACATCTGACAGCCACAGTTTAGCCCCAGAGCTGAGAGAGAAAGAAAGGGAAAGAGGGAAAACAAAACGCCAAAGCTCATCTGCCCCACACGCCAACAAGGACCTGATGGATCACACTGAAAACACCGGCCACCATAAACAAATGTACAAGATAACGCGAGATTATGGAGATTACACAACTCTATTTCTCTACAATATTAGAGGAAAAGATGGATTTTGTCTGCTTATTATTATTTCGTCCTATATTACTGTATTTTTCTGACTTTTTCCTGTGACTTATACTCAGGTGCGACTTATATATAAAATTTTTCACACTGAGAGTCCATAGCCCATATGAATTAATCATATATGTGAATCAAAAATGAAAAAACAAATCATTATCTGTTGTTTCATTTTGGTTTTAGAGACAAATAATAAAGAAAAGAGTTGTTTTTTAGTTTTCTTATTTTTGGTTCTATATTGAAAAACGAATGACACATGGATTCTTCTCTATTCGGTTGTTTTAAATCACTATAACTTCTATAATTAGCCTTTTCTCTGATTTTATAAAATAAATTTCCCCCAAAAAGTGCGTTTTTTTTCTTCTTCATTGTGCATTTTTTGACTTATAGTCCGAAAAATATGGTACACAAACTTAACTCTTTGTTTTGTTTCATTCACACATGTTTGAGTCATTTATTATTAGTCTGTCTACACCTCCAAAGCACAAAATGCTCTGTTCCACCTTGTCATGTCAAGGTAACAGCTACTTTTTTACCTTTTGTTCAGTAGAGACGGGAAATTCAAGAGCTGAAATGATCCAAATGTTTCTAGTGAAGGCAGTAAACTTTATGCACTCACAAGAATTAGCAAAAATGGCTTGGAAAAAAGTATCTATGTAATGCCTCAGTCGTCCAGAATTCAACTTCTTTTGCCTGGAAAAACATTGTTAGAATGAGTGGGCTTGCCTCTCCACAGACCTGACTTGGGTTTCAGCGTCCATGTGCAGCATTTTGAGGACTTTTTCCCTTTCGAAAGCTGTAATATTTGGTTTTAAATTGTTATTTGCTATGGAAGTGGTCCTGCTTTCTCATTATTCTGAAACACATGAACAGAAATACTCCTCAATATGCCATAAAAAGCAAAATATGGAATATCCTAGACCAGAAAAGTTACATAATGCGGCTTTAATTAGAAGAACTCAGCCTAAATATGCAGATTTTGTGTGTTGATTTTGTGGAAACGACATTATAACACAGATCAGAAAATAGAAATACAGTAATATGAGACATTTAAACAAATAAGTCTCCATGGAGACGAGCAAATGAAGCAATGAGGCCAAGTTACAGCTCATATCTGCGGAAAGGCGACCCCGCTCACAGTAACAACGCATGTTTTTCAAGCAATAAAACGTCTGTTATTGAATACACGTGAAACAGAAATGCTCAAAGCCAACGTTTCCAACAAGACAAGAGATAAACTGACCTCTCGCCAGAAAAGTCCCATGGTGCAACTCTAAATTAATCTTAATCTGCCTTATTTTTTTCCCCATACTGCAATAACGTGCGATTCCTTCACACATGATAGAACATAGAGATGGGATCCTGGACTTTACACTGCGCAGTCCAAGCCTCCAGTACAGATATAGGGACACAGTTTGGTCTAAAGAAATCAATATCAGAATAAGGTCAGGGGCAGTAGTCAAAAGTAAAGGGTTTGTGCATTATTCATTCTCACAAAAAATGGATTACCAGTCTATAATTCTCAAGATTAAAGTTGGAATTTCAGACCGCAAGATTTATCACCATCAGTACACTGTATATTATGGTATTTTCTGAACTTAGAGTTAGACTTAGACAAACTTTGAGCCACAAGGGAAATTATTTGGACACAGTAGCTCACACATCACAATATAAGATATAAAAAAGAAGAGAGCGGGAAAAAAAAGCAAGAGATCGGTGTCAAATAACGTATAATTATATAAATGTATAATTATCTGTGTTGTAATGTTGTTTCCTCATTACAAACAGACCTGGAGATGTGTTTTGTTTCATTCACGCATGTTTTAACACACAAACGCGGCATATTTAGGCAAAGAAAGTTCTTCTCTCAAACAGGAAACACTCGGTTCCACCTTGTGATGTCATGCGGTGGTACAGGAAGTGCTCCACTGTGTTTTTTAAACTCCAAAAACACAACTCCACGTCTGTTTTTGAGGAGGTAACAACACTATAACGTGACTTAAAGCTCACAGGAGTCACTTTTTTGTAATATAGGACCATTAAACCTGAATCCTCCTATAGACATGTTTAAAATATGGACTTTAATCTTAACACTGACTTTAAAACATTATCATTATTATTATTATGTCTTAAATCGCTCTTATTGCTTTCGTACAAATAAGAAAGATCAGCAGCGTCTTTGATTTTAAATAACATAAAAAGAACTTATTTCTTGGCATTCTCTTACTTTACTCATTAGAGATTTTAAACTTTCTAATTTCCAAGTGTTATTTACAGTTTTCCAAAACACAAGTCCAATTAAACTTATGTATGGGAGAACACTTTTAATTGGGAGACTAACAAAACTAATGATAAAATATCTCGGCGTTGGATGTGTTTTTGCATTTTGGTTTTCAATTCAGGAAAAAAAAAATACACCCACAACTCGCATAGTAAAGTCCATGCCAAAACCCACTAGAAATACTGTATTATTTCCATGTTGGTTTTTAAGATGTTAGTCCTGGTTTAGTCCTGGTTTAGACCTGGTTTAGTCCTGGTTTAGACCTGGTTTAGACCTGGTTTTGTCAGATCGTGTTAGGTGTGGTTTAGTCCAGGTTTTGGCCCAGTTTAAATCTGGTTTAGACCTGATTTTGGCCTGGGTTAGTCCTAGTTCAGTCCTGGTTAAGTGTTAGTTTGGTCCAACTTTAGTCCTAGTTTAGATCTAGGTTAGTTCTGGTTTAGTCCTGGTTTAGACAGACCTGTTTGGTTGTGGTTTAGACCAGATTAGTGCAGGTTTTGGGCATGTTCATGATCTACAGTAGTTTAGACTTCATTCCCTTTTTAGTCCTGGTTTAGTCCCAGTTTAGACCCAGTTTAGTCCTAGTTTAGTCCTGCTTTAGTCCCTAATTTGTAAATTCTGGTTCATACCTAGTTCAGTCCTGGTTTAGTCCTAGTTCAATACTGGTTTAGTCCTGTGTTACACAATATTTAGTCCTGGTTTAGCTCGTTTTTACTCTTGGTTTAATCTTAGTTTAGTCCTAGTTTAATTCTGGTTTAGTCCTGTTTAAGCCCTGGTTTAGACAGGGTTTACTCTTCATTTAGTCCTGGTTTCATCCTGATTTAGTCCTGGTTAATACCTGGTTTAGCCCTAATTTAGTCCTGGTTTAGACCTGGTTTAGCCCTGGTTTAGTCCTGGTCTAGCCCTGTTTTAGACCTGTTTTAGTCCTGGTTTAGACCTGGTTTAGCCCTGGTTTAGCTCTGTTTTAGTCCTGGTTTAGACCTGGTTTAAACCTGGTTTAGCTCTAGTTTAGCCCTGGTTTAGCTCTGTTTTAGTCCTGGTTTAGACCTGGTTTAGCCCTGGTTTAGCCCTGTTTTAGACCTGGTTTAGACCTGGTTTAGTCCTGGTTTAGACCTGGTTTAAACCTGGTTTAGCCCTAGTTTAGCCCTGGTCTAGCCCTGGTTTAGCCCTAGTTTAGCCCTGTTTTAGCCTTGGTTTAGCCGTGGTTTAGCCCTGTTTTAGCCCTGGTTTAGACCTGGTTTAGCCCTGGTCTAGCCCTGGTCTAGCCCTGTTTTAAACTTGTAAGGATGGCGAAGGCTCATTTAAATCTCCTGCATACCTGGGACTGTATAAAATATCATTACTAATAACATAATCCTCTATTTTGAAAACATGACAATAATTTTAATAATGTAACACGGCGGGATGTGAGGCGGGCCCAGTGTGTTTGCAGTAACATTCTGATGATACAGCGCAAAGAGGCAAATTAGACGCTACATACGAATTCACCAGGGACCAAGGACGAGATAGGGACTTAACATCCGTATTCTGAACCACGCTCACGGCCCAGCGCAGCCTAATCCTGTACAGATGTAGAAGCAGAGAGGCAGATTTCAAATACCGCTACCGTTATTGCATACTTATGTTTTTAAAGGGGCACTGTGTAACTTTTCGGCTGGGGGTCCGTCGCCTGCTTGTTTCTATTTATTCGACTGCAGGTGGGTTTATAGCTCAAAAATACAGAGAAAAACACGTGACCTGACTGTGAGCGGGGTCGCCTCTCCACAGATCTGACCTGTAACTTGGTCTGGTTTGGTTTCCATGGAGACAGAAAGGTTTAATGCCGTACTGTGGAACATTCCAGACAAAGCAATAGCATCTACGTGCATAATTTGTAAATTCTGTTTCATACCTGATTCAGTCTTGGTTTAGACCGGGTTCAATCCTGGTTTAGTCCTGGTTCAGACCTGGCTTAGTCCTGAATTAGTCTTGGTTCAGACCTGGATCAGTCCTGGTTCAATCCTGGTTTAGTCCTAGTTTAGTTTTGGTTTAGATCTGGTTCAGATCCAGTTTACTCTTGGTTTCGTCCTGTGTTACACCATTTTTAGTCCTGGTTTAGACTGGTTTTACTCTTGGTTTAATTCTAGTTTAGTCCTTTTTTCGTCATAGTTTAGTCCTGAATTAGACCTGGCTCAGTCTTGTTTTAGTCCTGGTTTAGACAGGGTTTACTCTCGATTTATTCCTGATTTAGTCCTGGATTAGACAGCGTTTACTCTTCGTTTAGTCCTGATTTAGTCCTTGTTCAGTCATGATTTAGACCTGGTTCAGTTCTGTTTTAGTCTTGGTTTAGACCAGTTTACTTTTGGTTTAATCCTAGTTTAGTCCTAGTTTAGTTCTGATTTAGACCGGGTTCAGTCCTGCTTTAGTCCTGGTTTAGACAGGCTTTACTCTTGGTTTAGTCCTGCTTTAGACCTAGTTTAGTCACCCTGATTCAGTTTTTGGTTAGTCCCAGTTTAGTCCTAGTTTAGTACCAGTTTAGTCCTGGTTTAGACCTGGTTTAGACCTGGTTTAGTTGTCCTGATTCAGTTGTCCTGATTCAGTTTTTGTTTAGTTCCAGTTTAGTCCTAGTTTAGTACCAGTTTAGTCCTGGTTTAGACCTGGTTTAGAACTGGTTTAGTTGTCCTGATTCAGTTTTTGTTTAGTCCCTGTTTAGTCCCAGTTTAGTCCCAGTTTAGTCCCAGTTTAGTCCTGGTTTAGACCTGGTTTAGTCCTGGTTTAGCCCTGCTCTGCGATGGAAATCTTGATGCTTTGTCTGCAGCGTTCACTGGAATGGCATAAAATAGATCCATCTCCATGGAAACCAGCGTGTGATGCTACCACACCGAGTTATAAGGTCAGATCTGTGGAGAGGAAAGCTTGCAAGAATGCATGGTTTTCAAGACATTTTTTCCTGCATTAAAGTTGCACTGTGTAATTTACCTACCTGTTTTTGAGATGACGTTTTTGCTTTGTCTGAAATATCCCACAGTAGGGCATTAAACATTAAGGCTGTTTTCATTGCTCAAAAACATCCTAAAAAACATGCATTCTTGCTGTGAATCTGGTCACCTAACTCGGCCTGGTGGTGCCGCACACTTGTTTTTATGGAAATAGTGCACGTTTAAAAGCAAGATTGAGTTTAATGCCATAGTGTGGAGCATTCAAGGCAAAGCAATGGCATCTCCATGGAGACAAGCAGACGGCAGACCCTCCACTAAGTTCCAAAGCGTACAGTGATCTTTTAGTTAGCTTGCTCAAAGTTGTTTTTTGATTGATTCCTGCACGTTTCAGTAACTCTGTATTGTCCTGCATTTGAGTCTCGAGTGCTCAGAAAATCTCAGTGTTCACCTACCTCCTATCCCCACCCACTCCTCTGTACTTGCATTTATTTAAAAGCATATTTCCTACGTCACAAACTTTGCCAAAGAGTGAAGTGAGTCAAGATGGTTTCTGCTCTGAGCATATGTGTTCGAAACAATTGAAAAATCCACTCGAAAGAATTGAAAAATCCACTCTAAATTCAAGTTACATGGGCAATAATGATATTTTTAGTTTACTTGCAGACTTGATATTTTGCACTTTTGTAGCTAAGGCCCTAAATTACACATTTCTTATGTCCAAACATGTTTGCTGCGTGTTTTGTATGAAAGAGTGTGAATTTTCTGGTCCTATAGCTTTTATGACACAACTACAGCAGCAGATTGTGAAATAAACAGGTTGTACTGAAAAAAATGATGTATAACACTTTATTAAGGGGTAAAAGAAGGAGTTTTAATCGCAAAATTAAGAAAAAAAATCCAGGCGAGGACAAATGCATTAATCCCTTAGATCTTAAAGGTAAAAAAAAAAAAATCATATTCAGGGTCATAAATGTACAGGAAGTAATAAGTTCAAATACTGTTGTTTTAGATAAATATTAACGTATATAATAAATATCATCGTCATCTAGACCTAAACCTTAATTCCTAATGAAGAAATAAAAAATAATACAAAACTAAAACCTATAAATGCGCAGGGTTTGTGAGTTAAACGTGTGTGAATGAAACAAAACACAACTCCAGGCGCGTTTGCGATGAGGAAACAACATTATAACATAGATTTGTGCTCTAAAGGTTTCAGAAACAGATCATTTTAGTCCAAGATTTTGAGAAAAATAGGACGGAAAGGACCCAAGAAGCGAAGGTTGTAGGGCAGCCATCTTGTATGCCCCAGTTCTTCAATGGAATCTGTAATTTAGCATCAATATTCAACATGGACTCCTCTCTGTGTTGTTCTGTTGCTAATTGAGCCATAAGATTAATATGTAATAGCCGGCTTAGCTTTGTAGTGCTAACTAGCCGGGAAGATCGCTGCCTAAAATCCCACATATTATCTCGAACGCTGGAACTTTTTATTTATTTATCGCAAAAATCAACCCAGGTAGTTTTCGTGTCAACAGCAGTTTCGGAAATTGCGCGATTTTTATTTCCTACAGGGCCTGAAGCTGATTTTAATGCATTCTTGTACAGATAAATGCTCTTTAAATAGGAAAAAAGACAGAAATATCTATTCATTTTGCTGGTAATAACTGCAGAAACGACAGGTTCAACGCTTTTGTGTAATTGGGCGCATTGTTACTGGTGCATTGTTACTGGTACAGCAATCGTAATAAAAGTTATTTAGCATCGTGTTAACAGTTATTTTTACATTATTATTGCAGTGTAGAGCCTGGTTATCATTAAAAAGTTGACGATACAATACATGCCTCGATACAGTGAGCTTTCGATTCGATATATTTCAATACGTTTTCAATATATCAATACGTTTCAATACGTTTCAATAAAAAATAAAGGACAAAATCAAAGCCGTGATACTAAAAGTGCAAAGTGAATATGAAAACACGCCTATTTTAATCATCAAAACTGTGAAAATGCTAAAAATGTCGCATAAACAAGTTTCCTTCTACTAAACGAGCAACAAAACTGTAGCTGTAACAAAATAATTTAGTAAAATACACCAAAAAAAATACTCTTGGCGATACATCGATACAGCAGCCCAGGATATCGATAGTGCATCATCACATTAAACGATGCGATATATTGATATTTTGATATTTTTGCGCACGCCTATAGCCCCTTTTTTAGAGCGGAAGTGCATTCAGACTGAACACGGACAGAAGACGACGGAGATAAAAACATTTCCAGCACCGAAACGTCTGGTTGTTACGTCTGTGGTTGTCAGGATCGATATTCTACCAGCGGACTAAAGTTTTAAGTCAGTTTGTTGTGCAGAGTTTGTGCGTTAAACGTGCGTGAACGAGACAAAACACAGCTCCAGGCGTGTTTGCGACGAGGAAACTGCATTAGAAGACGGAGAGAATAGACTAATATGGGCCCTTTAAAGGTAAAATGTTGAGTAAATGGGTTTAAGTGGGTTTTTGGACCTGAACAATATTTCAAGTGGAAACAATAAGACGCAAAGTGATTTATGTGAAGTGTTCCTGTTGTTAATGAATGATCAGTGAGGAGCTTTCGCTTCTCGAACGCATCAACTCCCACACAACTGGAAGAGGAGAGAGAGGGAGGGAGAGAAGGAGGGAGGGAGAGAGGGAAAGAAAGTGTGAGGGCAGAGAAGAGGAAGGGAGAGAGAGGGAGGGAGAGAGAGAGAGAGGGAGAGAGAATGAGAGGGAAGGAGAGAGTGGGAGGGACTGAAAGGAAGTGAGAGGACAGAGAAGAGGAAGGGAGAGAGAGGGTGGGGGGGGAGAGCGGGAAGGAAGGAAGGAAGAGAGTGAGAGAGAGGGAGGGAGGGAGGGAGGGAGGGAGGGAGGGAGAGGGAGAAAGGGAGGGAGAGCGAGACAGTTGGAGGGAAGAAGGGAGAGGGAGAGAGTGGGAGGGAGAGAGAGATAGAGGAATGGAGAGAGATGGAGAGAGAGGGAGGGATGGAGAGAGAGTGGGAGGGAGGGAGGGATGGAGAGAGAGTGGGATGGAGGGAGAGAGAGAGGGAGGGAGAGAGAGTGCGGGGGAGGGAGAGAGACAGGGAAGGAAGGAAGAGAGTGGGAGGGAGGGAGAGAGAGAGGGAGGAAGAGAGAGTGGGAGAGAGGGAGGGAGGGAGGAAGAGAGAGGGAGAAAGGGAGGGAGAGCGAGACAGTTGGAGGGAGGAAGGGAGGGAGCAAGAGAGAGAGAGGGAGGGAGAGAGAAAGGGAGAGTAGGAGGGAAGGAGAGAGCGAGAGAGAAAGGGACAGAGGGAGGGAGAGAGAGTGGGGAGAGGGAGGTATGGAGGGAAAGCAAGTGAGAGAACAGAGTGGAGAGGGAGAGAGAGTGGGTGGAGGGAGGGAGTGAGGTAGAGAGAGAGGGAAAGAGGGAGGGAGAGAAAGAGGGGAGAGAGAGAAGTGTGAGTGGAGTGATTGTGAGTGAGAAGACATAGACGAGAGGTAGAGAGAAATATAGATGACACAATGGGTAAAGGAAAGAGGGAAAATTAGACAAAGAGAGGAAAAGAGAGAGAGATAGTGGCCAGTTGGTTACATAATGCTATCAGACAGGAGAGAAAGAAGGGAGGAGAGAGAGAAAGAGGGAGACAGAGGTAGGAAGAGGGAGAGAAAGAGAGACAATGACAGAGGGAGGGAGAGAGACAGGGACAGAGAGACAGGGAGAAGGAGGAGAGAAAAGGGGAGAGAAGGAGACAGAGGGGAGGAGAGAGCATGTTATGAAATAAAAAGAGAGAGAAAAGGAGAGGACAAAAAGGGGGGAGAGGATAGAGAAAAACAGAGCGAGGACAGCAAGGAGAGAGGGGAAAGAAAGCAAGGCAGAGGAGAGACGGAAAGAGGGAGAGAAAGGGGGAGGAGAGGGTGAAAAGAGAGGGAAGGCAGACAGGGTGAAAGGGAGGGACAGAAAGGAATGACCAGGAGAGCAAAAGTAAAAGAGTGAAAGGAGACGGAGAGACAGACACAGAGAGATAGAGATAGATAGATAGATAGCGCAAAAGAGAGAGAGGGAGAGAGAGAAAAAAAAGAACAGGAAGAGATAGACAGATATAGATAAAGATAAATATAGAAAAGAGGAAAGCATAATGAGAAGAGAGTAGGAAGAGATAGATAGATGATAGACAGATATAGATAAAGGCAAATATAGAAGAGGAAAAAAGAACAAGAGGAGGAAGAGATAGATAGATATAAAGATAGATAGATATAGAAAAGAGGAAAACAGAATGAGAAGAGAGGAGGAAAAGATAGATAGATGATAGACAGATATAAATAAAAATAGATATTGAAACAGGGAGAGCAAAAGCAGAAACAGAAAGAAAGAGAGAGAGAGAGAGATGAATAGATAGATAGACAGAAAGCGAGAGAAAGACAGGGAGAGAAAGAGAGAAAAAGAACAGGAAGAGGCAGACACATACAGAAAGAGCAAAACAGAACGAGAAGAGAGGACTGAACCAGAATGAGAAGAGAGAAGGGAGGGGGAAATAGAAAGAGAGAAAGAGAGCGAAACAGAAGGAGAAGAGGAGGAGAAAGAGAAAGCGAGAGAGAAAAAAAGGTAATTTGGTGGATGCCCGTGTTGTGCTGGAGCAGCTCTGACAGGTACAGGATTATACAAGAGGACACAAAGCAGGAGATATTCCAACAGAAATGACTAAGTGTGGAGGAGGAGGAGGAACATCACTATTTATACGGGATTTCACATCGAACGGAGAGAGAAGAAAGAACTATTATCAGCAAATGGAAAGATGGAAGCAGATTGTGTAAGAAAAACTATCTAAAAATCACCCGTACGTGCAGAAGTTGTGGTTCTGTTCAGTGGAAAATGTGGAGAATGGAAAATGCTACGGCTTTGTCCAGAATGTTATGGCATCAATAACCCCCGAAGGCCTAAGGGCAATTTTAGTACATTCTTTAGTACTCGTCTGGATTTTTTTCTTAATTTTGCTTTTAAAACTGCCCCTTTTACCCCATAATGAAGTGTTCTACCTCCTTTTGTTCAGTCCAACCTGTTATTTCACAATCTGCTGCTGTAGTTGTGTCATGAGGCTGTGATAAAAGCTACAGGACCAGAAATAGAGATGAAAAAACAAACAAACAGAAAATAAAATTCACTCTCTTTGATACAAAACACACAGCAAACATGTATAAACAACTTTTTGGACATAAAAAATGTTTAATTTAGGGCCTTTGCTACAAAAATGCAAAATATCAAGTCTGTAAGTAAATTAAAAATCTCCTTATTGCCCTAAAAACAAATAAAAGTGTAATCGCTCCATGACTTTCCTGGTCCAGTCCTGGAAACAGCTCCTGTCAGGTCCAGGGCCAGAGCCACAGCACTTCTGCATTTCCCTGGTGTTTATTACATTTGGATTTGTTCATTTTGACTGAAATAAACCTGTCAAATAAAAATAACAAAGGGACGCACCAAGATGCATAATTTGCCATTTATTTGAGAAAAAACTGCACTTAGAGCGGCTTTTTCGGTTGTTTCGAACGCAGACGCTCAGAGCAGTCGACCATTTTGTCTCACTACCCTCATTGGCAAAGTTTGGGCCGTTTGTGATGTAGGATAATGTCGGAAATATGATTGTAAATAAATAAATACAAGTACAGAGGAGTGGGTGGAGATAGGGGGTAGGTGAACATTGAGATTTTCTGAGCAAGACAATACAGGAGCAAGACATGCAGGAATCGATCAAAAAAACAACTTTGAACAAGCTAATTAAAAGATCACTAGAAGTATTCTCAGTGTAGGTTTTTATTTGTTTTTGTCCTTTTTTCTGTTAATTTAAAGGAAATATCTGAACGTTAGCGTGTTACAGAAATTGTTTTCAAAAGAAACTCCATTTTATTTAAACATATAGCGGAGGATTTTTAGTTTTTAGTCATATATTAAATCCACATAACTGCATAACGGGATTTCTAGGACAATTCCCAGTGCTGAAATTAAAGAAAGGACCATTTGTGATTTGGGAAGAAAACAGAGACAGGAGCGTAGCATGTGGTCCCAGCTCTGACCCTCTAATTGGGTGAAAAAGTCCGGTTTAAATCATTTTTTAGCAGAGATGAAGACTTAATTTAACTCCCCGCGGTGTAACAAAATTGTGGTTTAAAAACAAAAGAAATATTTGAACTGTAAATCAAATTATGTGTTTAGGCAGAGAAACATACACACACACGGAGACAAGAATGTACGAACGATTCATGCCTCACAGTCACATCACGCTGGGGGTGCTCTACATGTATTTCTGCAGCGGGATGTTTCTGAAGTTGCCATGGTGACACAATGCACACATTAGCAAACAAAGGCGCAGGCTGGTTTAGTCCTTATGTAGTTCTGGTTTAGTCTTGGTTTAATCCTGGTTTTGTCCTGATTAAGTCCTAGTTTAGTCCTGGTTTAGTCCTAGTTTAGTCCTGGTTTAGTCCTAGTTTAGTCCTGGTTTAGTCCTAGTTTAGTCCAGATATATTCCTGGTTTAGTCCTGATTATTTCTACCTTAGACCTAGTTTGCTCCTGGTTTAGTCCTGATTTAGTTCTAGTTTAGACCTGGTTTAGTCCTGATTTAGTTCTAGTTTAGACCTGGTTTAGTCCAGATATATTCCTGGTTAGTCTTAGTTTAGTCCTGGTTTAGTCCTGGTTTAGTCCTAGTTTAGTCCAGATATATCCCTGGTTAAGTCCTGATTTATTTCTACCTTAGACCTAGTTTACTCCTGGTTTAGTCCTGATTTAGTCCTAGTTTAGTCCTGGTTTAGTCCTAGTTTAGTCCAGATATATTCCTGGTTAGCGCTAGTTTTGTCCTGATATAGTCCTGGTTTAATCCAGGTTGAGTCCTGGTTTAGTCCTGATATAGTCCTGGTTTAATCCAGGTTGAGTCCTGGTTTAGTCCTGATTTAATCCTGTTTTAGTCCTGATTTAATCCTAATTTACTCCTGGTTTAGTCCTGATTTAATCCTGGTTTATTCCTGGTTTAATCCTGGTTTAGTCCTGGTTTTCATCCTGGTTTAGTCCTGGTTTACTCCTGATTTAGTCCTAATTTAATCCTAGTTTAGTCCTGGTTAGTCCTAATTTAGTCCTTCTTTAGTCCTGGGTCAGTACTAGTTTAATCCTGATTTAGTCCTTATTTAGTTCTGTTTAGTCCTGGTTTAGCCTTGATTTAATCCTAGTTTAGTCTTGGTTTAGTCCTGGTTTAGTCCTGGTTTAGTCCTGGTTTAGTCCTGGTTTAGTCCTGCTTCAGAACACAGCACGCTGCACAGTTTTCCCCAGGTTACTTTGGGAAACTTCCATCTTCCAATTAGAGATTCATCACAATCGAATCAAAACCGCAAGTAGTAAATCTCAGGGACTGCAGCTTCTCAGTTAACATGATTTCCTTCGCTAACAAGAAAATACTCTTGTCTTATTATGTGCAAAAGCTGCTAATCCTTTAGTTCAGACTTCGACAAACTTGTTCAGAAAAGCAGGATCCTTGTATTAGTTTAGCACTTCGGATTTCAGTCTTAAATGTTAAAAAAAACCTAAAATCTTGCACCAGGGACGTGTGGAAATTAGCTCTAGCGCTACAGTGTGGCACAAGTTAAAGTTAACGTGTATTGTGCGCTGTCCCGGTCTCATGAATAAAATAAATAAAATAACACAGGTCTGCCTCGGGGCTGCTACTCCCTCTTCACACATGACTGCACAGCACGCCGTAACTCCAGCACCGCTATCGAATTTGCTGATGACACAAGCATCGCTCGTAACAAACAGTGATGAAGCGGCCGATCTCCCCGCGCAAAGATAATGACCTGCACCTGAAGAACACGAAGAGGATTAAAGAAACCGTAATGGACTTGAGGAAAAAGGAAAAATCGCAGCACCGCAAGGGCCAAAGGGGAGGCAGAAAGGGTCTCAAATTTTAAGTTCAAGATCAACTTCTACCGGTGCACCGTCGAAAACAGGGACACGCACCGATACCACTTTTTTTTGAAAACTGACACTGATTAACATACGAGAACATTCACACAGACAGGGGCTCCGTCTTTTCCGCATCATTCGAGGAAAAACTAAAACGCAACACTACCCAGGCCAGTCCAGCTTTCCCACAATCAGGGAATAATTTAGCTCCATAAAATGCTTCTTTACAATACCGATACTTTACCAACCTTACAAATGCACAATCGCAAAAAATAAATACAAAAATACAATCATGATATTACCTCTACACACCAGGCTGATCCCTAAGAAGAACTCTGAACTTTTCTTACATTTTATTATTATTTAATTTAGCTCAGAGTCAGAAACGTAATTTCATTTTTTCATTTTCGTGAAAATTTTTACAATAATAAAAAAAAAAAATCTTGATTATAATGTGTTTAATGCAGATTTGCGCATATTTGTTTACATTTTACAGAAACGAAACTTAAAAACCGCATGGCTCATTTGCATAAACTATAAACGCTGAAAAAAAACAGCTGATGTGATCGGACTAAAGGACACGGCTCAGTGGAATATGAGTGTTCTTTCTGTGTCAGAGGGATGTTCTGCTGGTGGTGAGTCTGTTCTGTGCGTATGTCACGTTGGAGATGGTTCATGTTAAACTGTTCAGAGCTCGTACGAGTGCAGCGGCTCTTTCACTGATGTCACTCCAGTCGCTTTATTTATGTTGCTCTGGTTTCTCATAACCAAGATATCGACTTATTCGGGACACTGAAACCGGGAAACTGCAGAATGTGTCGTGTAATAGCGGTATCGGTGCGTGGTATTGGCAAATGTTTAACAAATATGAGTATATTATGGAAGTATCGGGCCGATACCAGCATCAGTATCGGTGAAACCCTAATGGAAAGCGTTCTGACTGCTGCACATGCTCATGGGAGCTGTGATGGAAATGTCTCACTTTGTTAAGCTAAAGAGTGTATTGTGTGGGTTTAGATAACTAATAACTC
Organism: Odontamblyopus rebecca; assembly: GCA_030686955.1. Taxonomy (NCBI): domain Eukaryota; kingdom Metazoa; phylum Chordata; class Actinopteri; order Gobiiformes; family Gobiidae; genus Odontamblyopus; species Odontamblyopus rebecca. Next base: position 7,074,828 of record CM060675.1, read on the forward strand.
ACAACTGCTAAAGCATCTCTGTGTTCCTGGTCACATGCAGTGGTGTGACCTGCTGTTTCTGAGCTACTCACTATGTTCTGTCTTTATTTATCATTGTTAAATTTATCAGGGTTAAAAACAAAAGGTTGTTCTATTCTATTCTATATATTATTATATTCCTGTAAATTTGTAAATTTTGTTGTTATATTATAGCTTTTTTTTCTATTTTATTTTATTCTATTTTATTTGTTGCATGTCAGTGTTTGTCTACATCCTGCTCCAAGTACCGCAGCAATTTCCTAATGTTGTGAACCTGTTCACTCATATGGCAATAAAAAACATTCTGATTCTGATTCATTCTCATCATCTGGAATTATTGGTCCCCTTGGGTTCAATCTAATCAGTGCCCCATTTGACCCAGACAAGTCGTCTCTTTTGAGAACTGTTTAGATCAATAATATCGTATGTTTTACCTCGTGTTGATTTCATGACGTTTGTTGACTGTATAAGAGCCTGTTTTTGTTTTGCCGTTCAAAATTCTGTCCCTCGTGTAAGGGACAGACAGGTTTTGGTTTTCTATATCTGTAATTGTGGCACAATTGCTTTAATAAATCCAGACTCTTTGATTTAAGACAACTTTTCTCCAGTTTCATTGTTCTCAGATTTAAAAATGCACAACAGGAGCCTGCACAGCTGCTGAAAAGAAGGACCTGGAGCGAGTTTGGAGAACAGCTGAGAGGGTGGTGGGCTCCTCTCTCCCGGATCTGGCCTCCATCACCATCATCTGTGCAACAGCCTCTACCCACGAGCTCCAGGAGCACAGGCACAGATACAAAGCCTGAAGGGACTCAGTGCAATAATCTATTTAGCTATTTAATGTTTTTATTGGTATGGATGTGAGAATGTGTCTATATTTATTCATTTTTACTGCTGCAGTTTTGCTCTGTTGAAGTTTAATTGTATTTTGTACAATGACAATAAATCTAATCTGATTGTATCAAAACATTCAGCACTGCCCGGGGGTTTGATGCTAACTGTAGGCATGCTCTGTCTGAGGCTTTGTGAGACCTTAATCTGAGTTTAATTCAACACAATCTGACCAGAAAGAACTGATTTAGCTGGAACAGATGAGCTGATTGTTACTGTTAAACGAGTCTCTCACACATAAAATTACAGATCACAGTCTCCTGAAAATGTGCGGTTTAAATCCATTTTGTATTTTAATTCTTGAGTTTTCAGACCATCTTATCTTGAATTATCTTGTATGTGTGCGCGGAGTCTCCATTTCACCATAGAAATACATGTAGAACACCCCCAGCGTCATGTCACTGCAAAGAATCAACAGATTACTTTCTCCTTTGCAGTGAAAAATCCAAAAGGTAAATTCACAAATGCTGAATCTGATCATTTCCATGACCCTTGAGCTCACCGTTTTAGAAGAAAAATCTGCATTTTAACATTATTTTTAGCTGCCGCCATCAGTATTAGGCCGGGAGCCAGGTCCACTCCTCAGGATGGTTTTTGCTTCCTTTTTTCCACTATTATTTCCTGTTGTCTTATATCTTGGGCCATCACGAGTTGATAGGGACCAACCCCAACTCAGCCCTGTTTGGTCTGGGGGTCCGAAAAACCCTGTTTTGAAAAAGCCATTGGCGAAATTATGTAATTGTAAATATTAAGGTGCTGCAACTGCATAAATGGTCAGATAACCCTCAAATTTTGCACGGTGTATCCTGACAGATCAGGGGTTTAATATTATTCACTCTTAATGTAATTCACTTCATATAATACAGTACTACATAAGTCAACTCTTTTAAAATATCGTTTATATGGAAAAAAAACATTTTTAATCCCATATGAAATGGAAATGCCTGAAAGTTGTGTTTTCTGATGACTAGAGGTACAGTGAAGAACTTTGCAGCTGTTCTCTAGACAAAAAGATCATTTTGGGCTTAAATTGAAGCTTTGACGTTTTTTATGTACATTTGAGGCACTGATACATGTAAGAAAATGTTTGAAAATGATCATTTTTGATGATAATTTGTCAGGAGGACAGACATTTTTTTTGTCTTTTGGGGGATGCTGAGGACGAAATTTGACAGTAAAAATGCCGCAAGCCCCAAAATATTTTTCTACAATGCAAAATTTTAGGGTTATCTGACCATTTATGCAGTTGCAGCACCTTAATATTTACAAATACATAATTCCGCCAATGGCTTTTTCAAAACAGGGGGATTTTCGGACCCCCAGACCAAACGTGGCCGAGTTGGGGTTGGTCCCTATCAACTCGTGATGGCCCAAGACATAAGACAACAGGAAATAATAGTGCAAAAAGGTAGCAAAAACACCCTGAGGCCCATATTAAAGCACTTTGGCCCGTAATGTTGTGAAGTGGTGTAATCTCCTCAGTGTCAGGCCGCCGTGTGTCGTATTAGTCTCGGTTTCATGTATGATCCGCACTAGCCTGAGCCGCTACAGGGCAGTCGTGTTTGAAGTTGGCTTTGCGATGCATCGGTGGCTCTGACCCAGTTTGGAGTTATATCTGTCCCTCCAAACAGCCCTTCGCCTCAGACGTTTGCCACATGGTCCACTCTCGATATTTCCCATCAGGCTTTGCTCCTTTTCCCGTCGCGAAACCTCAAATCCCACAGTTTTGTCTCACAGGATCCAAGTATTTACGTTTATTTATGGTATTGCGCTTTACATTGATGCTCTAAACGTAATTTTGTTGCTTTTCTATGACAATAACAATAAAATTAAACTACTTTATAACACTGAATAGACTTTTTCTGTTTTTTTTAGTTTTTATTTGCTGGTCTTTAATTTGTGAACCGACATAAATATGAAACATTAACAGATGTAACTTCCAAAATTTATTATATCAAAACTAATTTCAGTATTTTGACAGATTAAACCTGCTTTTCTCCATCGTTATTGCTGCGCGGCCTGAATTTTCCACAGTATGGCATTAAATTTATCTATCTCCATGGAGTCAAGCATGTGATCAGGACAATTTACAGGCTAGAGCTGTGGATAGGCGAGCCCACGCACAGATAATGCATTTGTTATGTTTTTCCAAGGTATTTCTTTCCGCAAAAGACAAAAAGAAAAACAACTGAACAAATAATGCGCGACAGATACGTTTAATTAAGTTATAAATTAAAAGATAATGCATTTGTTTTGTTTCTTTGTCATAGAAATGCATTTAGAGGAAACCAAAACAACCAAACAAAATGCAAAAATATGTGAAATGTGCATTAAGTTCACTACATACATACATACTCTTTGTGTTCATTAATCTGCTCAAAAATAAACTAATAAACGAGATGAAAAGTAAATAAAATGATAAAAACTGTCAATGTGTTTTGCTAATTAGCTGAGAAAATCCTGAACCTGCCGCCTGCTCACAGACGTTTTATGCAGGAAAACATTTTTGAAGGTTGGATATTTGTTCAAATTAGTGGGACTATTGACAGTACACGTTCGATGCTCTCGTTTGATAAATCACAAACATTCAAGGGGCTGGGCTATTTTATTTGTTTTTTTATTTACGAGTTCCTTTTTTTTATTTTCTTCATCAGTGACGCAGCAGTGCATAGTCATTTTGATCTGCACAGGAGCCACACGCTGCTTAGACCTGATGTAACCCAGTCCTGTTTTAGTCATTTTAGTCCTGTTTTAGTCCTGGTCTAGTCCTGGTTAGTTCTATCTATTTTCCTCCTGTTTAGTCCTGCTTCAGTCTGGATTTAGCCCATATTTAGTCCTGGTTTAGTCCTAGTTTAAACCTGGTTTAGTCCTGATGAAGTCCTGACTTCTGTTTTAGTGGTGGTTTAGTCCTGTTTTAGTCCTGGTCTAGTCCTGGTTAGTTCTATCTATTTTCCTCCTGTTTAGTCCTGCTTCAGTCTGGATTTAGCCCATATTTAGTCCTGGTTTAGTCCTAGTTTAAACCTGGTTTAGTCCTGGTATAGTCCCGTTTTAGTCCTGATGAATTCTTGATTTAGCTTTGTTTTAGTGCTGGTTTAATCCTAGTTTAGCCCTGGTTTACCCCTAATATAATCCAGGTTTAGTCTTGGTTTAGTCCTGGTTTAGTCGTGATTTTATCATGTTATAGTCCTGGCTTTGTCTTTATTTGGTCCTGACTAAGTCTTGATTTAGCTCTGTTTTAAACCTGGTTTAGTCCTGGTTTAATCCTGATATAATCCAGGTTTAGTCCAGGTTTAGTCCTGGTTTAGTCCTAGTTTAGTCCCGGTTTAATCCTGATATAGTCCAGGTTTAGCCCTGGTTTAGTCATGATTTACTCATGTTATAGTCCTGGTTTAGTCTTTATTTGGTCCTGATAAAGTCTTGGTTTAGCTCTGTTTTAGCACTGTTTTAGTCCTGGTTTAGTCCTAGTTTAGTCCTGGTTTAGTCTTTATTTGGTCCTGATAAAGTCTTGGTTTAGCTCTGTTTTAGCGCTGGTTTAGTCCTGGTTTAGTCCTAGTTTAGATCTGGTCAGCCCTGATTTAGTCCTTGTTTTGTGAATCATTTTACCGCAGTAGTGACTTCAAAAAATCCCCCAAAACTACAGCACAAACTTACCTCCAGTGCACGGCCACAGCAACATCTTTAATTTAATATAATTTTCAAAGAAAGAGCCTTATAATCTTCAGAGAAACGCGTTCACCTTCACCTGAAATGATAAGGGTTTGTGAACAGCATCTTGTGTCGCTATTTCGGTCTTTGTTGGTCTCTATGGCGACAGCGAGATCGTTTGTCAGTATGCATAAGGCAGGTGCACGAAAACACACTCCAAACTTCTGCATCTTAAGAAACGACACAACCTGGAACATACCACATATTTTAATGACGATAATTAGGTAAAAGTGACTATTTTAAAGGGACTACATTACACAAAATTGACTCTTGTGAGCTTTAAGTCGTGCTATACTGTTGTTTCCTCATCAAAAAACATACCTGGAGTTGTGTTTTGTGTCGTTCATGGATGTTTGAGGAACAAAACAGACTTTATTATTAGTCTGTCTACATCTCCAAAGCTCAGAATGCTCTGTTCCACCTTGTGATGTCATGAAGTGGTAGTCTTTTATGTGTGAGACACTTGTTTAATAGTATAAATCAGCTGCTAGATCAGGTCTTTCTGGTCAGATTGTGTTAAAACAAAACTCAGATTGAAGTCTAACTTGAGTAACAGAGCTTCAGACAGAGCAGTGCCCTAAGTTAGCGTCACATCCCCAAGAAATGTTGATAAAATAGGCTGCAAAATGTTAATACAGTACGTTAAGAGTTGAAATGAAAGAAAGAAATGAAATGCTTCATAAACTATCTTTAATCGAAACTACAAAAACACACAAGTATGTTTATATTAATTATATTTAAAGACGCGCTGTGTAATTTTTCCGGTAGATAGCCCACTATATGCTTATCTCCATGGAATTGTTATTGTTTTGCCTGTAATTTTCCGCAGTATGGCATTTTGACGCATCTATCAAGCCCTGATTCCATGACAGTTGATTTTATTGCTCAAAACCACCTTAAAATATGAATATATAATATAATATTCATCAGATCTGACCTGTAAGTGAGTCTGGGAGCTACTTTTTACCTTTAGTTCAGCAGAAATTGGCAGTTTGATGACAATGAAATTATTAGAAGATACTGATGAATCTGAAATCTTGTATTTGTGGAAATTAGAAGGAATTAACTTCGATTGTTTTACATGCTTATTGGCGAATTGGAGAGTGGTTATTTTAAGGAGACACTGTTAATGATGAAATGTTGTTGGCGAATAGTTTCTTTAATGTATGATAAAGAAACTGACTGGACTGCAGGTGAAAGTAGCTCATAATTAAATCAAAATTCTGATTAAATCTGATTTTAGCGCACAGTTTGAGAGAAGAACTCAGCCTAAATATGCAGTTTTTGCGCGTTAAACATGAGTGAATGAAACAAAACACAGCTCCAGGTCTGTTTTTGATGAGGAAACAACATTTAAACATAGATTAGAAAATAGCGTAACATGAATCCTTTAAACTTTGACGGCACAATAGTGAGGGATTGCTGCGTGGATTCCTCTAAACCAGTAAACAAAAATGAAGCGGTTTTGTCCTATTCTGTATTGTTCATTTTGTGGAGTTGTCCTATTTTTTTAACCAAAGAAACCGAACGCAATTTCTCCCCTAAAATCTATTTTTCATGTCAGCAGTTCCTCGTCCCAGACTTCTTGGCAATGAAAATGTATTGAACAGTTTCTACAGTTATTATTGTTGAAATGCTGAAAAGACCAATGAGGAAACTAGAGCAGTGCAGCAATGAGGAACACAATATTTCTGTTATATAAGTGTTTTTTCAACGTTTGGAGCTTTAGACGCAAAATAAACATGAACATAAGATAAAGAATGTATTGTGGAATGAGTGAAAAGTTGGTTAAAGAAGAGAATGAACAAAATAAGACACTGTTATAATTGTACTTTCTTTAAATTTGAAAAAAGACCAGGACTAAACCGGGACTAAAGCAGGTCTAAACCAGGACAAAACAGGATCTAATAAAAACCAGGACTAAGTCAGCACCATACCAGGTCTAAACCAGGACTAAACCAGAACAGAACCAGGACTATCCTAGGACTAATCCAGATCTACTAAACCGGGACTGAACCCAAACAAAACAAGGACTAAATTAGGACTGAACCAAAACTAAGCCAGGCTGAACAAGGACTAAATCAGGATTAAACCAGGACTCAACTCGAACGAAACCAGATCTACTAAACCAGGACTCAACCTAAACTAAACTTGGCTGAACCAGGACTAAATCAGGACTAAACCGGATCTACTAACCCAGGGCTAAACCAGGACTGAACCCAAACTAAACTATGACTAAACCAGGACTGAACCAGGGCTAAAACAGGACTAAACCCAAACTAAACTATGACTAAACCAGGACTGAACTCCCAACTAAACTAGGACTAAACCAGGACTGAACCAGGGCTAAATCAGGACTAAACCAGGACTGAACCAGGGCGAAATCAGGACTAAACCAGGACTGAACCAGGGCTAAATCAGGACTAAACCAGGACAAAACTAGTACCAAACCTAATTTTGCAAAGCTGTTTAACGTAGTCCTCGATACTGGTTTAAAATTCACCCCGGCTCTGCAGACATCTCCACCTCAGATCAAATATTTAGCCTCTTCTGTCTCTTCTGACTTCCTTTTCTCATCGTAACAAGCTTCAACATCGCACACACTCCCACTATTTGTCCTGACCTGTTCAAAAGCAACAATAACACTAGACACCGCAAAAAAAACCTTCAAATCTGCAGTCGTTTCATCTTCACAAAATCCCTCTAAGCTTTGAGACAACTAAAGAAAGGACACACTGGGAAAACAATGTCTCAGGAGTAAAAATCACTGATATTTTTTGAAGTTTAAAACGCACTTTACCAGATTTTTACCCTCATAATGCGTTAAAAATGAGTTTGTAAAAGCTTTTCGCAAATTTCAGAAACCAGAGTGGAGTTTTGCCGTGAATGTAAAGCAACTAGCATGCCAACAGGGCGTTTTCCGATAATCAGGAAGCGGGTGTTCGCATGCTAGTTGGTACAGGACCTCGTTTCACAATTCGTTTCACAATTCGTTTTTCAACCTTTTCCACCTCAAAGCGCTTTACGACTCATTCATTCATTCATACACCAGTGTACACAGACATGAGGAGGGTTAAGTACTGTCGTTAATAAGTGTAACTCAAATAGCCTAAATAAAGACATCGAAATATCATTTTATTACTGCAACATGGCGGGAAAAACAGAAATTATGTAATAGAATTAGCAAAAGTGCGCAATTGGAGACTATTACAATTTCTATTACTACGACTGTTACTACTGCTACTACTACTGATACTGCTGCAACTACTGCTACTACTACTACTACTACTACTACAACTTTGGTATAAAGTAGTGCTATTCCCATTGAGTAACAGCTGCACAACATTATCAAAATGACAGAAAAATAAAAACAAAACACAAAATACAACAAAATATCTGAAGAATTCACAATTCTCCTGCGAATATAATCGAACAAATTTGAGCTGGCAGTTTGCAAATGTATTCGGTCTACTACTACTACTACTACTACTATTACTACTACCATTACTGTGCTATAAAGTAGTAACATCAGCACAACATGATCAAAATGGCAGAAAAACACCAAATGTCTGAAAATCTGAAGAATAAACAATTCTCCTGCTAATATAATCCAACAAATTTGAGCTGGCAGTTTGCAAATGTATTCAATCTCTTTGCACAGTGCGACAAAGGACCCTGATTGAAAGGGAAAAAAAGAAAAAAACTTTTGAGAAAAACAACTGGCTGGGCCCACAGGGAGGAACTAAATTGACTGTTTCATGGCATAATTTGATAAGTCTCATTGCTAATAAGAACAGATTAATATGCATAACTTTCCTTAGAGGTTTATCCAAGGAAAAAAGAACTATTTGTATTCAAGGTAGCAAAATTATTAAAGTAAAATATGGGCAAGATTTCAACTCTTAATTTATTTTCTATTTCAAAGTGCAGAGAAACTTAGTCACCTTTTCTTGCCTTTCTTTCTCTATCAAAAGATCAAATTCCCACAGAGGAGGTATTACTTTTAATTTATGCACAAAACTTTTGAAGTAGCAGAAGGAGTAGGAGTAGTAGAAGCAGTATTAGTAGTAGTAGAGGGGTTAAGTAGAAGTAGTAGAACTTGCAGTATTTGAGAGAGTAGTTGTAGTAGTACTAGTAGCTGGAAATAGTCAGAAAATACAAAAATTAGTAGTAGACAGTAATAGAAATACCAGTTGTAGCAGAAGTACTAGTAATAGTAGTAGTAGTAGTAGTAGTAGTAGTAGTAGTACCCCTAACTACGACTACTACTACTAGTACTAGAAATGGGTATAAACCAGGTCATAATCTGGACAAAATCAGCACTAATAAACCAAGCCAGAACAAAAGTAGGTCTAAACCAGGTCTAAGCCAAGTCTAAACCAGGTCTAAACCAGGGCTAAACCAGGCCTAAACCAGGTCTAAACCAGGTCTAAGCCAGGTCCAAAGCAGGACTAAACCAGGACTAAATCATCTCTAAACCAGAACTAAACCATCTCTAAACCAGAACTAAACCAGCTCTAAACCAGGACTAAACCATCTCTAAACCAGCTCTAAACCAGGTCCAAAGGAGGACTAAACCAGGACTAAACCATTTCTAAACCAGCTCTGAACCAGCTCTAAACCAGGACTAAACCAGAACTAAACCAGCTCTAAACCAGCTCTAAACCAGGGCTAAACCAGAACTAAACCATTTCTAAACCAGCTCTGAACCAGCTCTAAACCAGGACTAAACCATTTCTAAACCAGCTCTGAACCAGCTCTAAACCAGGACTAAACCAGAACTAAACCAGCTCTAAACCAGCTCTAAACCAGGGCTAAACCAGAACTAAACCAGGTCTAAGCCAGGTCCAAAGCAGGACTAAACCAGGACTAAACCAGCTCTAAACCAGGACTAAACCAGGCCTAAACTATGTCTAAGCCAAGTCTAAAGCAGGACTAAACCAAGTCTAAATCATACAAAAAAACTGGTTTAAGTCAGCGCTAATCCAGGACTAAATGAGGACTAAACCGGGACCGTCAAAAGGCCCGACTCCCACTCAGCCAATTTAAAGTGCCCTTTGCTTTTAAATGAGCACAGCCGGTCTGTGTACAGGCTTGGGTGAGTACATATTAGTAGTACAGTACTGATAAAGAGAGGGGCGAGAGGAGGGGGGGGGGGTCAGAAAATGCCGAAAAATGTCACGCTGATGGACAGGGTTTGTTTCCATGGCGACGGGCAGATCGATGCGGCGCGGAGGAGAGGACATGTTCAGTACAGTGTTAAGGGCACATTTGAGATACAGTAGGAGGAGGGCGAGAGGTAAAATAAGCAAAAACAAGGCAAGTTTGAGCAGAAAATAGGGACTTTGCTCTAAAAGTTGCTTAATTTTTTCAGATAATCTACAGCAAATGGCAAGTCCATCTGTATTGGTGTAAAATATAATATGTTTTTGTGAATATAATATCTAAAAGTCATGGGAAAATGAAACCGGGTAAAACCAGGTCATAATCTGGACAAAATCAGCACGAATAAACCAAGGCAGAACAAAAGTAGGTCTAAATCAGCTCTAAATCAGTTCTAAACCAGGACTAAACTAGATCTAAACCAGATCTAAACCAGATCTAAACCAGATCTAAACCAGGTCTAAACCAGGAATAAACCAGGTCTAAACCAGGACTAAAGTAGATCTAAACCAGGTCTAAACTAGGACGAAACCAGCTCTAAACCAGGAGTAAACCAGGTCTAAGCCAGGTCTAAACCAGGTCTAAACCATCTCTAAACCAGGCCTAAATCAGGAGTAAACCAGGTCTAAACCAGCTCTAAACCAGGTTTAAGCCAGGTTTAAAGCAGGACTACAGCACCTCTAAACCAGGTCTAAACCAGGTCTAAACAAGGTCTAAACCAGGACTAAACCAGGTCTTTAAGACATTCAAAGCGCTTTACATCAAGGTACCAGTCACCCATTCACACACACACATTCATACCTCAGTCTGCACAGACACTGGGGGCGATGGTGGGTTAAGTATTTTGCTCAAAGACACAACAACAGTATTTATTTGTGGGAGCTGGAATCGCACCGCTGTGAGTGAATCTGACGATGTTTATGTCGAGAGTGGGATTTGAACCACCAACCCTCAGATCCCCAGATGCTAATGGGGTTCAAAATAAACAATAAACAATGTTAATGAATTCATATATTTAATTTTTATTGTTAAGTGAAGCTGTAATAATAGGAATGAGTAGCAAAAGTATAAGCTCTATAGTTACAGAAGTTGGTTCAAATATTTTAAAAAGTCAGGACTAAACCAGGTCTAAACGTGGTCTAAAGCTTTACAGCTACAGGTTTTGACGTTCACTTCTCTTGCTGAAAGACGCCATCTCCTCTTACACTGGAAATCAACAAATTCCCCATCCAGAACTCAATGGATTAATGAAGTTATGTCCTTGAAAGTAAAAAAAGTTTAGGTCCTCCAAGAAAGGGAACATAAACACATTTCGTTAAAAAGTGGCAACAGTTTATTGACCAATCCCACCCCCATTTTTGTTATTATTATTATTACTGTTTTTTGTTACTAATAATAATAGTAGTGTATTTATTGTCATTCTGTTATTATTACATTGTGTGACGCTACTGGGATTTCTTCCTATTTCATATATTATATTTTAGAGACTTGTTTTTGTTAGTTAGTTTTGTAAGTTAGTTGGAAAAAGCTGTGTACATGTGTTGTCTGATTGACATATCGATATCATATACACACAAATAAAAAATAAATTAAACTAAAATTTGGCCTAAGCTGGGTTTAAATCAGGACTACGCCAGAACACTCAACCAGGACTATCTCAGTGTGTAGGTCTAAAACCATAAGTTAGACAATGAAAATGGAGGGATAGTCAATATTTGGGTATAAATACAGTATGTGTACCTTATTTTTAATGTCTTAAAAACATAAAAAACAAAACTAGATCAATTTAAACTGACCAAATCGGAGTTTTATGCTAACAACAAATAGCAAGCTCACAGCGAACTTCCTGCTGAGCTGCTTTAGCAATATATCTGTACTGGAACAAGGCTTTTTTTTTTTTACTTTACTCCGTGGAAAAGCAGGTCTTTTAAGGTTAGTTAAGGTGAAGATTTATAGCCGTAGTTAAAGAAGGACGTGAAATCAAAACATACGGTAACGGTTTTGTTGGCACTTCACATGGTGTCAGATTCTTGCTAGCGAGCCACTTTGACGCTAATTACTCATCCCACTCCATAAATAACCACTTAAATGTTTTCGTTTCGTCAAAATGCTACGTCCTCTTTCTCTGTGGACTTTTATGGTCTAATTTAGTTCTTCTTCTTCAGCAGAAAACGTGTAGCTCTGTGTACAAGCATGTGTTTCTGTCATCTTATAGTAGAAACAGTACTATTGTAGTAGTAGTAGTAGTAGTAGTAGTAGTAGTAGTAGTAGTAGTCGGGGAGCAGTGGTGATAGTATCATATTAGTAGTAGTTATGCTAGCAGTAGTAATAGAAGCAGCAATAGTAGTAGTAGTAGTACTTGTACTTGCAGTAGCAACGCTAACAGTAGTATGTAGAAGTAGTAGTTGTGCAGAAAGTGTAATTGTAGTAATAGTAGCAGCAGTAACAGTAGTAGGAGCAGTAGTCGTAGCAGTTGTAGTAGTGCTAGTAGTAATAGTAGTAGTAGTAGAAGTAGTTGTAGTACAGTAATAGTATCAGCAGTAGTAGTAGTAGTAGCAGTAGTTGTAGTACAGTAATAGTATCAGCAGTAGTAGTAGCAGTAGTAGTAGTAGTAGCAGTAGTTGTAGTACAGTAATAGTATCAGCAGTAGTAGTAGTAGTAGCAGTAGTTGTAGCAGTAGTAGTAGTACAGTAATAGTATCAGCAGTAGCAATAGTCGTAGTAGTAGTAGCAGTAGTAGTAGTAGCAGTAGTAGTAGTAGTAGCAGTAGTTGTAGTACAGTAATAGTATCAGCAGTAGTAGTAGTAGTAGCAGTAGTTGTAGTACAGTAATAGTATCAGCAGTAGTAGTAGTAGCAGTAGTTGTAGTACAGTAATAGTATCAGTAGTAGTAGTAGCAGTAGTTGTAGTACAGTAATAGTATCAGTAGTAGTAGTAGTTGTAGTACAGTACTAGGATCAGTAGTAGTAGTAGTAGTAGTAGTAGTAGCAGTAGTTGTAGTACAGTAATAGTATCAGCAGTAGTAGTAGTAGCAGTAGTTGTAGTACAGTAATAGTATCAGCAGTAGTAGTAGTAGTAGTAGTAGTAGTAGTTGTAGTACAGTAATAGTATCAGCAGTAGTAGTAGTAGTAGTAGTAGTAGTAGTAGTTGTAGTACAGTAATAGTATCAGGAGTAGTAGTATCAGTAGTAGTAGTAGTAGCAGTAGTTGTAGTACAGTAATAGTATCAGTAGTAGTAGTAGTAGTAGTAGTAGTAGCAGTAGTTGTAGTACAGTAATAGTATCAGCAGTAGTAGTCGTAGTAGTAGCAGTAGTAGTAGTAGTAGCAGTAGTAGTAGTAGTAGCAGTAGTTGTAGTACAGTAATAGTATCAGCAGTAGTAGTAGTAGCAGTAGTTGTAGTACAGTAATAGTATCAGCAGTAGTAGTAGTAGGACTAGGAGTAGTTGTAGTACAGTAATAGTATCAGCAGTAGTAGTAGTAGTTGTAGTACAGTAATAGTATCAGCAGTAGTAGTAGTAGCAGTAGTTGTAGTACAGTAATAGTATCAGCAGTAGTAGTAGTAGTAGTAGTAGTAGTAGTAGTAGCAGTAGTTGTAGTACAGTAATAGTATCAGCAGTAGTAGTAGTAGTAGTAGTAGCAGTAGTTGTAGTACAGTAATAGTATCAGCAGTAGTAGTAGTAGTAGCAGTAGTTGTAGTACAGTAATAGTATCAGCAGTAGTAGTAGTAGTAGTAGTAGTAGTAGTAGTTGTAGTACAGTAATAGTATCAGCAGTAGTAGGAGCCGTAGCCCAGCAGTATTTTTCGATCTAATTTATTTACCTCTTTCTTCTTCTTCAGCAGAAAACTTGGCGCTCTGTGTGTTTCTTACTCTTATCTTCATTGTCATTTTGCTGATACGATTCTCACCTCTGCTACAAAAGCCCGGATTCGGAGTTGCCTCACAGAGCAATAGAAGCGACTACAGGGCGGCGCATCGGGGGGAAAACTTCATTTACTATGGGAAACTTTTTTAAGGAAGATTTTATTACTGTTTTGCTGCGAGGAGATAAAAGTAATTTGGTACAATGGTGATGTTAGCGAAGGCGTATTGCGAGAATAAATCTGAACAGAGAGACTGGAGGTGGATTTGTTTTGACAGACAAGCAGAGTTTTAATTGAGTGCAATGTCTTACAGCTATTTCTGCGTCAGCAAATGTTTACATAATTTACCACGACCTCACTTGCCATTTGTCCGTTCGCTGCACACTACATCGCCATGGGCCACTTACCAAACTGCATCTTACACTTTCTGTAGCATAGTTTCGCTCGGTAACATGAGGTTATGGTATTAATTAAGTAAGCTGCACTGTGTAACTTTCTGTTTCGTGGTGCGTCGCCTGCTTGTTTCCATGGATACGTCATTTGCTCTGCCTGGAAGCTTCCACAGTGTGTCTACTTTGCAGTTATTTCATTACAAATGGTTTTATAGCTCAAAAATACCTAAAAAACTGGTATTCTGACCTTCTGATCTGACCTGTAACTTGGTCTGGTTTGGTCTCCATGGAGATAGGAAGGTTTAATACCATAGTGAGAAACATTACAGTCAAAGCGATAACATCTCATTCGACTACAGGTGTTTTTATCGCTCAAAAATATCTTAAAAACACACATTCTCACAGGGACTGCGGTCGCCTCTCCACAAATCTCACCTGTAATTTGTGCTTGCAAGTCTCCATGGAGATTCATACGTTCATGGCGATATTGTGGAACATTTTAGGCACATCTCCATGGTGACAAGCAGGTGATGAGCCCTCCACCAGACAAGTTACACGGTGTATCTTTAAGGCGAAAGTGTTCACATTTTACTTGACTCTATTTTGTATCTTAGATTTATTCAAACTGCCTTTTTTAATATTCGTAATTAAATAAATGCAGATATATTTATGTATTTGACTGATTGATTGTTATAATTTAATTCTCAATTTAAAGCCGCAATGTGTAACTTTTGAGCTGGGGGTCTCCGTAACTTGCTGGTTTCTATGGACACGTCATTGCTCTGCCTGAAATGTTCCACAGTGTGACATTAAACAGCTCTAACTTACATTTATTCAATTACAGGAGGTTTTACAGCCCAAAAACACCTATAAAAATTGACTTTCTAACTGTGAGTGGGGTCGCCTCTCCACAGATCTGACCTGTAACTTGAGCTAGCTTGGTTTCCATGAAGATAGAAAGGGTTAATGCTATACTGTGGAACATTCCAGACAAAGCAATAACATAATTAACGCAATTTTCCTTGGAAACGTGTCTCTTAACAACAGTAAACAATGTTGAATGCCTTGTATGTATATAAAACTAAAGGCGTCGCCAAGAAAATATGAATAAGAAATGACAGTAGAAGCTAAATTAGGTTAATTACACGCAATTATGTTAAAAACCTTAATCTCAGATTAATTTGACCAGAACAGACAGTGACTTTACCTCATCACCTTTAGTCTGTGTCATTTATCAACATTTATCTTAATTAAGCCCTGTTAGAACGACCCATGATAACAAATCCTCAAAAGCCGCTTGGTTAAACGCAGTCACATTTTACTTGTACTTCAAAGCAGTTTTCCGACACTGTACTTTTCCTGTACTAACATTTTGAAGTAACAGCACTTGGGTAAATATTTTGGTTACTCTTCTAGTCTGGTCATTGATTTGAATAATGGAGTTTTGTATTTTTCATTTTAGCTTCAATACTTTACAGAGATGTCACAGTTTAATCAAAATTGTGACTAGGATTAATCAGGGACTAAACCAGGACTAGATCAGGACTAGACCAGGACTAAACCAGGACTATAACAAGACAATAACAGGACTATAACAGGCAAGTTCAACTCACGACTAAACAGGGCGAAAACCAGAACCAACCCAAGACAAGTGGCCCATAGACGCCTCTTGTACTAGACCAGTACTAGACCAAGACTAAACCAGGATCAGACCAGGACTAAGCCGAAGACAAAACCAGGACAGAACAGGACTAGACCAAGACTAAACAAGGACTGTAAGAGACACAAACCAAGTCCATCTCACGGCCAAAATCAGAACCAACCCAAGCTCATATATACCTCTTGTACTAGACCAGTACTAGACCAGTACTAGACCAAGACTAAACCAGGATCAGACCAGGACTAAGCCGAAGACAAAACCAGGACAGAACAGGACTAGACCAAGACTAAACAAGGACAATAACAGGCAAGCCCAAATCACGACTAAATAGGGCTGAAACCAGAACCAACCCAAGACAAGTGTCCCCTCGATACCTCTTGTACTAGACCAGTACTTAGACCAGTACTAGACCAGGACTAAACCAGGACATGACCAAGACAAGACTAGGACTAAACCAGGACAGAACAGGCACAAGACAAGTAAAAATCACAATGTAACTGGGCCAAAATCAGAACCAGCCCAGGACAAGTGGCTCACAGATACCTCCTTGTACTAGACCAGCACTAGACCAAGACCAAACCAGGACTAAACCAGGACTGTAAGAGACACAAACCAAGTCCAACTCACGGCCAAAACCAAAACCAACCCGAGACAAGTGGCCCATATATACTTCTTGTACTAGACCAGTACTAAACCAAGACTAAACCAGGACTAGACCAGGACTAAACTAGGACTAAGCTGAAGACAAAACCACAGAACAGGCACAAGAAAAGTAAAAATCCCGACTTAACTGGGCCAAAATCAGAACCAGCCCAGGACAAGTGGCCTCTATACCCCTCTTGAACACTATAGTCTAATGTTATTGAAAATGCGTTAGGGCTGTCAGGGGGCACAGTGTCTCTTTGTACTGCTGTATTGAAGCAGACCAGACAAAGCCACAACAAACTTTGAAGTGTAGGCGCCGTCTGAGTGCTATAATTTAGTGCACAGTGACTTTGAGCTGCACAATGCGTTACACAGACACTTTGGGCCAGAACAGAAATCAAATCCTGTTTGGATGTATTTTACAACTTCTGCTTGGGAGAAAAATCACGGTGGATTTGGGTTTTGAGGATTAGGGAGTTAAAAGAAGATGAAGATGAGCAGATGTTGGATCCAGAATACACACGTCTTCAATACTTTACAAAGATGAGCGTGATTGACAGGTGAATAAGACAATCAGGGACACACATTGTCTGTCTGTATCGTATCACCATCATGATTCGGGTTGGATTATTTTAAGATCAATACGGAAGATAAAACCCATTTTAAAGCCCCCCCCAGAGAATCAGTGCAGTGCTGACTTGTTGATGCACATGAAAATTGCACATTTTACATAAATTAACCGACTTTTTGTCATACTTAAGATGCAAAATGTTTCCCAAAATCTCCATTGGTGTGAATTGTATCTCCGATTAACCGGAAGTGTCGCCACAAATAAGCGCATTTAGGAGCGTTTCTGAGACAAAAGTGGTCTAAGGGAGTGTCACGTCATTTGTAGCGTTCAGTTCCAGTCAAATGAAGCTCACCGAGGCCGGCAGAAGATAAGAGTGAATTTGGAGCAGAGTTCAATATTAATAATTAAAATTATTATATAGGAAATTATTAATGCACAAAATAGCAAAATAAAAACACCAGGATCACGTAGAATGGGTTAATACGGACATTTTAAGACAAAAAAAAAAGATAAGGCTCACAGCAGCAGTTACAGGGAGAGGGGTGACAATTTTTCAACATAAAGTCAACTGGAGCCAACGCCGATGGTAAGCTATGTCCGTTTACAATCTGTGGTCTGTATCAAGACAAATATGGCTGCTTACAAAGTTTAAAAAAAAGAAAAACTGGACTGAAAACAGAAGATATCTGTAGAATCAATGAGCGAAGCACTAAACTCTGCTAATCTGAGGTGAAATTAATTTGATATCGTTCGAAATGATGGATGAGCAGTGAACTCCAAAGTAATAATTAGAAAATCCTGTCATATGCACTTTAAGCTCCTCCTGCTTTGAGTGATTTGAGTAAAAACCAGAGGATTTGTACATGAGTGATTACGCAAAGAATAAAATACATCCAAACTGTTTACAGATTTCACGCAGATTCAGGGCCAGCGTGACGGAGGGGACAAGTCTTATCAACGGGAAGCTGCCATCTAAAAACTGCCACTATCAGAGGAAATATGGCTCATCGCGTAAATAGACAGACTTATCCCTGAGCGCGCCCTGCCAGGCTTTTGTCAAAATGGACAAGTTACTATCACAAAATCAGCCATCAGTCATCAGTTGTGTGCAGGCCAGGGGAATATGGGTATAATAGGAGGCTGTTTATAATACCGGCGAGAGCGATGTCTGCTGGAGAGCACCCATATGAACGAAATAAGAATTGATAGAGACTGTAAAAAATGTGGTAATACATATAGAGGCTGTATATCTGATGTTTTTGAAGGTCCTATATTGCGCAACTTTGACTCTTATGAGCTTTAAGCCATGTTATAATGCTGATGCCTCAACAAAAACATACCGTAACATACCAAATAAGAGCCGGGTCCCCTTTAAACGCTGGATGCAGATGTATATTTTGATAAATAACCGTTGGTTTCAAATAAACGGTGAGTCTAATGTACGCGCTGGAAGACAGAAGTCTTGCTGCAAAACAACAGGACGCAGGACGGATGCTTGCGTCGTCTTCACAGAAACAAAACTTAAAATCACATGGCTCATTTGCATAAACGCTTTCAAATGTGCAGATATTTTGTTGTAATTTCAAATTAACTCGCCTGCGACTGTATAGAAAGTCGCCTAAATTATAATCATACTGGTTAAAAGAATGTGAGTAACATATTTTCCCAGTTTTGCAGCAAGATTTTTGTGAGGAAGGAATGAATCGCAGGTCTCAAATGGTCTCAAATAAACGCTCCGGCTCTTATTTGGTATTTTCCGGTACCTGGAGTTTTGTTTTGTTGCATTCACACATGTTAAGTAACTCTTAAGTAACTCTTTATTAGTTTGTCTACATCTCCAAAGCTCAAAATGGTCTGTTCCACCTTGCGATGTCATGTTGTGGTAGTTTTCAAGTTAACACCTGCATTTTACTTTTAGTTCAGTAGAGGTTGGCAATTCCAGATCTGAAATTATCCAAATGGTTCTAGTGAAGGTGTGTGGAGTTCATCACAAGGTGGAACAGAGTGTTGTCCACTTCAGAAATGAACTCTACATAGCCTAAATATGCAGGATTTGTGTGTTAAACGTGTGAATGAAACAAAGCACAACTTCTGGTTTGTTTGTGAGGAGAAAAAAACATTATGACATAACTTAAAGCTCATAAGAGACAATTTTGTGCAATACAGGACCTTAAAACTGCTACAAAAAGTACAAAGAATACTGGAATAAAACAAATAATATGTGTTTATTCAAGAAGTGACTTAAATCAACGTTTCAGACGTAAATTGCTTTTCAAAAATAAACAATAAAATCCATATTTCTAGACACTCCGCTAGCCTGAGTCCACGCTTGTTAGAATAAAATGCTTATAATGGAGTTATTAAAAATGTACATGTGGTTAAAAGAGTTCTTTGTTAAAAAGGAATGCTTTGAGAGACCAGATGCATGACCTCTTATGACCTTTTCCCTCCTTGCAGACGGTTCACAGGTCGTAACTTATAGCTTATCTCAGCAAATGTAAAACAAAGCCATGATATACTTCACTATGTTGTAACCTATGTATTCACTATGTTGTAAACTAGGTATTCTCTGACTATGCTTTGTACTGATATGATTGATTTGATAAAGGAAATAAAGGGACGTGCTGCAGAAGCAGGGGGAGGAGACCTGGGATGTGTATGGCCGAGTAACAGGCAGACATCACCAGCTCCTCCGTGGCACGTAAAATGAAAAGACTGACTCAGGTGGCTTTAATCTCAATGGGGCAGAGACTGGTTTAATGTAAAACTGTAAGATTTATCACTGGTTTGTGATTTTATTCCATGACAGTAAATGGTCCTTGGAGCCGGGATCGTGTGCTTCTGCTGGAGGGGTGAACAACAGAGATTGGAAGAGTGCGCGCACCCAGCATTGAGCTGTGAAATCCGTCTTTTCTCGACGGCAACCCCTGTTGGGCATCCTCTTCGTGGAAGGACCCGGACGACCAGAGCCAGTTATAGCACCTGAGGTCAGAAATTTAACTTCTAAAGAGTGAAGTTAAGCAGAACTAGAGATGAATCTAGTATAGAGTATGAATGAACTGTTGAATGAGCTGTTGAATGGGGATTCAAATTGAACACTGTTAAGGTGTATCAAGGTTGAATCTCATTAAGGACATAGGTTGATGGTGTGCTGAAAATTGATCCAGTGTCCTTCTCGGTGTGTGAATTAACACCAAGTTTATGACAGCCGCCCATTGTGGTAGAAGCTTGTCATAAAACACAGAGAAGATTCCAGGAGATCAACAGTAAGCAGACCTAGACACATAGTACAACATGGCAGAAAAAACAGTAAAAATAGAAACAGATTCGGAATATATGAGCGAATTTATCCAGAGAGTTGCAAATTCTAAAAAATGGAAAGTAAAATATAATTTTGATGGAACTCTTGATGAAATTAAATTAAGTCAGTTAATGTTGAACTTATCAATTCATGATCAATTTAAAGGAAAGACAAAATATACACCTGGTAAACAGGTAACTACAGCTAGACTATGGATAGCAGAAAGTAAAAAGCGTAAAAATGTTAACACTAAAAAGACAACTGCATTAACTGTGTCTCGTCCGGAGGACGATGATGGCACAGTGGTGCAAAGGCGCCCTCTACAGGCAGAGCAGGCAGAGGGTGGTGAGGAACAAGGTGAAAATGAGGAATTGGGTGAGAAAGAAAAGAAGGAGGAGTTTAGGACCTTGGGGCTTTATCCAAAACTTCCAGAAATAGGAGTAGTACGAAAAAAACAAGCCAGCCAAAACCCATTTTGGGCTCCTCCCACTGCCCCAGAGGCCCAGCAGAGCCCTCCACCCGCATATGATACAAAAACTCCACCCCCCTGGCCATTTCCGTCTCCTATATCACACCGTACCAGAAGTAAGACAGAGATGACAGGTCAAGGTAAATATGCCACAGACCAGACATGGCTTCAAATAGATTGTCCCACAAAAGAAGAAGAAATAGCTGAAGGGTATCCTTTAATTTCGCTTCCAGACCCGCACACACAGGGAGAACGCGATACAGGTTTACAGACCATGGGCTGTAGCAGACATAAAAAAAGCATTGGAAGGCGTTACTAGAGCTGAAGCTGACATAGAGACATGCATTTCAGACTTAAAAGATCTAATAAATTCTTATGGCCTTGACGCGATGGAGTGTCAACGAGTTCTAATGTTGCATTTAGGACATAAATGGGCTTTAGTTAGAGGAGATTTTGACCCAACTCAACCTCACGGAACGGAAGGCAGCGTGATTCCCGCAGCAGAAGAAATAGTACCTGTTCTAGACCATGCAAATGGAGTGTTCGCTAGGATGCGTACACAGTTTCAGCGTAGAGCAGATTATAATAAAATCCAAAACACCAAACAGAAAGATGGGGAAACGGTGCAGGAATTTCAGGTCCGAATGACAGAAGTATTTAAAGCAAACAGTGGCATCACAGAGAATGCAGATGTTAATGGGCCTTATCAACAACAACTAAAAATGGCTATATTAGGAGGACTTAAAGAACCAATTAAAAACTGGCTCCAAAAGACGTACGTAGGCTTTCCTACAGCAACATTGACAGATTTTATGACATATGCAATACACGCTGAGGGTGTAGTGCAGAAAAAGAAAATGCAGCAAGCAAACAAAGTGCTTATTTCTGAATCGGGAATAGAGACGTATGTCTTAGAAAAAAAAAGAAAAAAACAATATAAAAAAGCTGAACAAAGATACAAAGGAAATGATAAGCAGGAAAGAGATAAGGAGGAGGGCAGATGTTTTATATGCCACAAGAGAGGACATCTTGCTAAAAACTGTAGGCTGAGAGGAGAAGATAGTAGCAGTGAAGGAGAGGAAGAGAATGAAAGAGAGAATCAAAGACAGAAGCCCAGTAGAGCATGACTAGATAAGAAATACAAGGATAAATGTCAGGAAGACAGAAGAGGGAAAGTAATAAACCAAAAGAAATACACGTGGCTGAAAGACCTATGCCTACAGAAATACAGATTCAAAATAACACAGGAGAGGAAGAAGATCCCCAAAGTGCAGAAATGTATCTGTCATTTAATGAGATAGATTACAGGACGAAACCAGAAATGACGATTTATGTGAATGGGCAACCTATGTTGTTCTTGGTAGACACACAGGTGCAGAAAGAACTGTTATGAGAGACACAAAGCCATTTACGCCCTCAAATAAAACTATAAGAATTATTTCAGCAAATGGCAATATACAATCCCAAAAAATAAGTACCCCAATAGGGTTTAGTTTGACAGCAGCAGAGCCGAGACTACAGTTAGAAGTAGTATTATCACCAAGATGTCCACATAACCTCTTAGGCAGAGATCTAATATTAATGTTAGGTTTAGCATTGCTTCCTACGCCAGAGGACGTCTAATGATAATCAAAGCAGATGCCCTGAATTACACAGGGGTCCACCCGTTGAGAGCACAGGGGCCCTCCACTATTGGTGGAGTTTAGATCTCCCAGAGAAGGATCTACAACAAACTGCTAAATCACTTAGAGAGATAGCTGAAGGGATGAGACAGGGGGAGGATGACAGACGAGAAAGAGACGACTTACATTGTACACTTAGGGGTACAAACGCACCCCAGAGGACCAGACCAACCTATAATGACGAAGTGCACAAATTAGGTCCCCAAAGCGTGACCTTACCTTACATTTATGCCAAGGATGAGTGTTCCTTCTGTGACATAAATGTAACTGAAACTGTGACTAGACTAATGCAGTCCCCATACACAAGACACGTGTCACTGACAAAAGGGAAAAATGACGAATGGAGAGACAATGCAATAAATATGAGACATGTACGTTCAATTACAGACTGGACTGAAACTGAAGATCCTAGTGTAGAAAAAGCCTGAGTACTAGATGGAAAAGGAAAAAAACTACATTATAGAGTGACAACAAAACCACAGACACATTTGACAGAGGAGGAATAGACTGTGAAATGTGACATGTAGATGCAGAAACATTCGTGCTAACTCCAGAAGAGAATGAAGCTTTAGAACAGATCTCACAAAAAGTGTGGAGCACAGGCCCAGCAGATGTAGGTCTAATGCATGGTGCCCAACCTGTAAAAATCACAGGCAAAACTGAGTTTAGGCCAAGAATTAAACAATATCCCCTAAAACCAGATGCAGAAAAAGGGATAGAACCAGTAATAGAAGATTTAAAAAGGCAGGTGTAATAATTCCATGCCCAGAGGCTAAATGCAATACACCAATTTTCCAATAAAAAAAAGCTCCACCCTCCACTTCGTGGAGAGAATGATTCAAGATCTACGTGCAGTAAATGATGCAATACAACAGACTACGTCAAATGTGCCTAATCCGCACACTTTATTAAATTCTATTAACCCAGAAAGCAAATTCTTCTCAGTTATAGACTTAGCAAACGCCTTTTCAGCATTCCAGTTGCAAAGAGAGTCAAGATTGGTTTGGATTCACTTATAAAGGCCAGAAATATACCTTTGCTCGACTCCCACAAGGATTGGCTATTTCTCCCACAGTGTTTTCTCAAAACATTGCAAATTGTCTAAGTGGTTTTAACCCAAAAAATGATAGCCAAATTATTGTCTATGTAGATGACATCTTAGTGCCGAATGCAGATCAGGAAAAATGCAAACAAGATACATTAGCCTTACTTGAATACCTAGGCCAAACAGGCAATAAAGTGAGCCGTGATAAATTACAACTATGGAGAAAAGAAGTGAAATATTTAGGCCACAATCTCACTTCAGAGGGCAGAACCATCTGTGAATCCAGAAAAGCAACCATTTTAGCTGCCCCAAAACCACTCACAAAAAAACAGATGATGTCGTTTTTAGGCCTCTGTAATTATTGCAGAGCATGGGTTGTAGATGCAGAAATGGTCCGACCCTTACAAAATCTAATTTATGAGACTCCAATGACAATGACAGATCATATACATTGGACAGCAGAGGCAGAAACAGCCTTCTGTAAATTGAAACAGGCATTGGCAACTACCACTGTACTGGCACTTCCTGATTACACAAAACCTTTCATTCAAACATGTGATACTCGAAATGGGTTTATGACTTCAGTGTTAATGCAAAAATATGGCTCAAAACTAAGACCAGTAGCCTATTACTCAAAACAATTAGATCCTGTAGCTAGAGCCACACCACCTTGTGTACAGGCAGTGATAGCTGCTGCAATGGCCATACAGGAGTCAGCAGAAGTGGTTCTGTTTCACCCGCTGACCCTTAAGGTTTCACATACCGTATCAGCGCTTTTAATGCAAACCAATATGGCATTTTTGTCACCTGCACGACATTTAATGTGCATGACAGTGCTATTATCACAACCACACTTAACCATAGAGAGGTGCAGTGCGTTAAACCCTGCCACACTCCTCCCCCTGCCGGAGGATGGGCAGAAACACGGTGCATAAAAGAAACTGAAATAATACACAAACCCCGACCTGACTTACAAGATACTCCACTGAATGCAGGTGCAATAGTATTTGTAGATGGCTCAGCAAGTAAGAACAAGATAGGCCAAAATCAAGTAGGATATGCCATTACTACTATGGATAAAATTTTAAAACAAATGAAACTACCTTCAAACTTATCAGCACAGGCTGCAGAATTAATAGCAGTCACGGAAGCTTGTAAATTGTTCAAAGATGAAGAGTTGACCATATGGACAGATAGTCAATATACTTATGGATCAACACATCACTTCTGTACACAATGGGCCAGAAGAGGTTTTAAAACATCCAGCGGCAAAACAGTAGGCACATAAAGTCCTACTAGAAAATCTTTTAGAAGCCATAAAATTACCTAAAAGGCTAGCTATCTGCAAATGTGAAGCACACAAATCAAACACAGAGCCTATCTCGGTAGGCAACAGATTAGCAGATACCGCAGCTAAAGCTGTGGCACAAAGCACACAGATGTTACATTCAGAAGAAATAACGAATCAAGACGAAAATTTGTTGTTAAATTATCAACAAAATGCTCCCAAATCTGAGAGATGCCTGGATAGGGAAAGGAGCTACAATAAAAATAACCTATATGTAGGCCCTGCTGATAAACCATGGCTACCAAAATCATTATTTAATTGGGCTTAGATTGACGCATGGACTATGTCATGTGTCAACAGGGGTATGATTGATATGGTGGAAAAGCATTATAATACAATAGGTTTTAATAAATACTAAAAAAATTTTTTGTAAACAATGCCTAATCTGTATTAAAAATAATGCACAGGGACAGCTGAGACCTAAAAGAGGAGCTTTCCCTAATCCAGAACATCCTTTCCATACACTACACATGGATTTCATTCAATTAACGAAATCTAAAGGTGTAGAGTATTGTCTAGTGATTATAGACGCATTCTCCAAATGGGTGGAAATATTCCCAACAGCTAAACCGGATGCACTAACGGTGGCGAAAGCAATATGCAAGAGCATAATTCCCACATTTGGCATTCCAAAAGTTATAAGATCAGATAACGGAACCCATTTTGTTAATGAAGTCATCACCAAAGATAGAGAGATTTAACATAGATCTGAAGAGACACTGTGTATATCACCCACAGTCAGCAGGCCTAGTGGAAGGACGAACGGGACAATAAAAAACAAGTTGGTCAAGACAATGAAGGAAACCAACAGACCATGGCCTGATTGCATTGAACTAGTTAAACTAAACATGCATATTTTGCCAGCAGAAGGACATACGTTGAGCCCATTTGAAATATTATATGGAAGACCGTATACTATTCCGGATTTACAATTAAAGACAATAGATCAACCAGACTCTGATCAAGATCTTATTGACTATATGAGAAAAACCCTGTTAACAAGAGATGTTGTAATCAGCAATAAACTGCCAGAAGGAACTATTTCTCTACAGGGCAACACGGCAAAACCAGGAGACCACGTGTTTATAAAGACTCTAAAGAGGAAGAATTGGACCAGTCCAAGGTGGGAGGGACCGTACCGAGTCATCTTGGCTACACCCACTGCAGTAAAGGTCGAGGGGCAAAGCCACCTGGATTCATCAATCACACTGTAAGTTGAGGAACCAGTTGGACCTGACAGATCCAGACCCAGCCTCCAAGACCTCCCAGACGCAGGACGCCGAGATCTCCAAGACCTCCTAGACTCAAGGACATCTCTGACTCAGGCCTTCAGAGATCTCCAAGACCTCCTAGACCAGGACTTCAAGAGTGAGCAGTAGGTAAACTACGTTCACTCCAACGGTGTTCTTACGAGGAAGTTAACCTCGGGCACTGAAAAAGATGACAGCTCCATTCATCCCAAGGGAGAAGCAACTGTCTGAGAAAGAGAAGTAAAACAACCACAAAACACCCAGTTAAAATGGTTAAATAAGGTGTTATTTGTCATAATTTTATTCATGGTGTACATAGCAATAATGTTTTTGATATATATCAAACATACACACACTGACTTGGTAGTGAGTACACAGGTCACACAAACCAAATACAACGACTCCACTGTCTCTGAGACTGTGACACATCCTACGACTGAAATGACAAATAGACAAACTGAAACACAGGTAAAATGACTAAAAGCCAACATTATCCCCGAGTGTACGATTTTACACATTTTTATGGCGACATGTGCTAAAGTTATTGATATAGAAGGCTCATGTTCTGATCTTATATGATGTAATTTTTATAAACAGGGGAGTAAAATGTTAGAATAAAATGCTTATAATGGAGTTATTAAAAATGTACATGTGGTTAAAAGAGTTCTTTGTTAAAAGGAATGCTTTGAGAGACCAGATGCATGACCTCTTATGACCTTTTCCCTCCTTGCAGACGGTTTCACAGGTCGTAACTTATAGCTTATCTCAGCAAATGTAAAACAAAGCCATGATATACTTCACTATGTTGTAACCTATGTATTCACTATGTTGTAAACTAGGTATTCTCTGACTATGCTTTGTACTGATATGATTGATTTGATAAAGGAAATAAAAGGGGACGTGCTGCAGAAGCAGGGAGGAGACCTGGGATGTGTATGGCCGAGTAACAGGCAGACATCACCAGCTCCTCCGTGGCACGTAAAATGAAAAGACTGACTCAGGTGGCTTTAATCTCAATGGGGCAGAGACTGGTTTAATGTAAAACTGTAAGATTTATCACTGGTTTGTGATTTTATTCCATGACAACGCTGTATTTTGCTTCCATGTGAACGATGCAGTAATAGTAGCTTTGGCTGTACAACGTAGTTCACAAAAGTTCACCTGAAAATTGCTGAAACTTTTCCTGGCATCTGGCAGTTACTCTCCACTTCTAAATGGCTAGAATTTGCCCGGGCTCTTTGAGATTTCTTGTCCGTTCCTCTGTATCCATAAGTGACTCACATTCAACCTTTTGTATAAATCAGAATGAAAATAATGGACTTTCTTTATATGCAAAGTTAAATCCATCAGTCAGGTTCTTTGTTGGGCGAAACATCTGGGGAGATAGAAGCCTATGTTTAACTATCATGACCATTTTATTAACACTATGGAGAAACGTCACTGTTAAGTAATCGTGATCATACATTGAAGCAGAAAGGCCAACGTGATGAAGTTACTGCAATAACATTTTTAAAATTATGTCAGAATATTTAGAACAAATTCATTAACCTCCCAATAATTTAAGAAGAAATATTGTATATACTAAATGATAAGATGTTTACTACTTCTGGCACGTAATCTGAAGCTAATGGCATCTAATTATTGTTCTCTCTCCTCCTCTTCCTCTCCTACTCTCTCCCTTTCTTGTCCTCTTTTATCTCTCTATTGCAGGGGTATTCAACTAAAATTTGAGGAGGTCCAGTTAGAGATATGATATGTGATGCAAAGTAGCCTAGTTTTATCAGTGTCTGAATGTATGAACAATAGCCTGTCAAATCAATGAAAATACAAGTTCAAAACACTGGCTAAGTAGCGTCAGGTGGGTGCTACTCTTATGAAACTTACATTTTTTGCATAAACATAAATTTGCATAAACTATGAGCACTTTGATGCGCAGTTACAAAATTTTGGACGTGCTTGTCAATCGTGGCAAACGCTCTACGTATGGGGTTAAAGTCGACACTGATTCTGACACAGACAATTTGACGCATGACCACAAATCCACACACTTGGAGCACAGCAGCTTCAAAATCGCACACAAAGACAAAAAGTTGAGCACTATCACAATATCAGTTTTTTCACCCACACATGTGACCTGAAAGTCGTGAACCGCATCTGGACCTCTGTGAACAGGTTCTATAGAGTTCACTAAAGAGTGCAGGTCAGTGTTTGGGGTTTAGGGCCTAGAATGGACATTCAGACACTTCCAATGTAATTATTGACATTCAATGTGTCTCTATGGCAACGCACTCATGTCCATATAAGGAAAGATTCACCTGACGTCACCTGACGTCACCTGGCAACACGTTCCGTCAGACATTCTATTTCTTTGTGACATCATCAAGAGTCTAAGTATATAAGGGCGACACAGGTCCTGAGAAACTCACTTCAACTCAGACCTTCGACTGATACACAACTACGCAATTCGCAGAAACAAAGATGACCAAAGCCAGGTGCGATTACACATCTGAAGACAACAAACTCCTCTACAGCCAGGAGTTCAACCTGATGGAGGAGCTGGGGGAAACACCAATCAACCCACAGCCCTCTGGACCCCCTGTGGTCCACACCTTTCTCACTCTGGAAGAGTTAGAAAGAGAGGTCCTAGGTGCTCTAGGACCTCAAAATCAACAGAGGTCTAAGGAGGAAGACGAGAAGGGCATGACTTTTGTCATGTCTCGACTGCAAACTGCCTTCAAAGCCTTTCAGGACAGAACCAGAGAGGAGCATCTTCTCAAACAACTGGAGGAGAAGGACGCTGCAAAACGAGATCTCCAAACTGCACTGGACACAGTGAAAGAGGAGAACCAGGGTCTGACTAAACAGGTCGCCCTGCTAGAGGAAAACCACTGTGAGCAAGAGCAGGTGCTGAGGACAACTGAGGCAGAGCACAGCCTACTGGTCCAGAGGAACAGTTCTCTGGAGCAGGAGCTGGAGCAGGAGAAAGAGAGTCTGAGATGGGCTCTCGAACAGAACTCCCTGCTGGAGAGGGAGAGGGAGTGTAGTGCTCTGCAGCAGGATCTGGAGCTGGAGGAAACACCAATCAACCCACAGCCCTCTGGACCCCCTGTGGTCCACACCGTTCTCACTCTGGAAGAGTTAGAAAGAGAGCACCTAGGACCTCAAAATCAACAGAGGTCTAAGGAGGAAGACGAGAAGGGCATGACTTTTGTCATGTCTCGACTGCAAACTGCCTTCAAAGCCTTTCAGGACAGAACCAGAGAGGAGCATCTTCTCAAACAACTGGAGGAGACGGACGCTGCAAAACAAGATCTCCAAACTGCACTGGACACAGTGAAAGAGGAGAAACAGGGTCTGACTAAACAGGTCGCCCTGCTAGAGGAAAACCACTGTGAGCAAGAGCAGGTGCTGAGGACAACTGAGGCAGAGCACAGCCTACTGGTCCAGAGGAACAGTTCTCTGGAACAGGAGCTGGAGCAGGAGAAAGAGAGTCTGAGATGGGCTCTCGAACAGAACTCCCTGCTGGAGAGGGAGAGGGAGTGTAGTGCTCTGCAGCAGGATCTGGAGCTGGAGGAAACACCAATCAACCCACAGCCCTCTGGACCCCCTGTGGTCCACACCTTTCTCACTCTGGAAGAGTTAGAAAGAGAGCACCTAGGACCTCAAAATCAACAGAGGTCTAAGGAGGAAGACGAGAAGGGCATGACTTTTGTCATGTCTCGACTGCAAACTGCCTTCAAAGCCTTTCAGGACAGAACCAGAGAGGAGCATCTTCTCAAACAACTGGAGGAGAAGGACGCTGCAAAACGAGATCTCCAAACTGCACTGGACACAGTGAAAGAGGAGAACCAGGGTCTGACTAAACAGGTCGCCCTGCTAGAGGAAAACCACTGTGAGCAAGAGCAGTTGCTGAGGACAACTGAGGCAGAGCACAGCCTACTGGTCCAGAGGAACAGTTCTCTGGAGCAGGAGCTGGAGCAGGAGAAAGAGAGTCTGAGATGGGCTCTCGAACAGAACTCCCTGCTGGAGAGGGAGAGGGAGTGTAGTGCTCTGCAGCAGGATCTGGAGCTGGAGGAAACACCAATCAACCCACAGCCCTCTGGACCCCCTGTGGTCCACACCTTTCTCACTCTGGAAGAGTTAGAAAGAGAGCACCTAGGACCTCAAAATCAACAGAGGTCTAAGGAGGAAGACGAGAAGGGCATGACTTTTGTCATGTCTCGACTGCAAACTGCCTTCAAAGCCTTTCAGGACAGAACCAGAGAGGAGCATCTTCTCAAACAACTGGAGGAGAAGGACGCTGCAAAACGAGATCTCCAAACTGCACTGGACACAGTGAAAGAGGAGAACCAGGGTCTGACTAAACAGGTCGCCCTGCTAGAGGAAAACCACTGTGAGCAAGAGCAGTTGCTGAGGACAACTGAGGCAGAGCACAGCCTACTGGTCCAGAGGAACAGTTCTCTGGAGCAGAAGCTGGAGCAGGAGAAAGAGAGTCTGAGATGGGCTCTCGAACAGAACTCCCTGCTGGAGAGGGAGAGAGAGTGTAGTGCTCTGCAGCAGGATCTGGAGCTGGAGGAAACACCAATCAACCCACAGCCCTCTGGACCCCCTGTGGTCCACACCTTTCTCACTCTGGAAGAGTTAGAAAGAGAGCACCTAGGACCTCAAAATAAACAGAGGTCTAAGGAGGAAGACAAGAAGGGCATGACTTTTGTCATGTCTCGACTGCAAACTGCCTTCAAAGCCTTTCAGGACAGAACCAGAGAGGAGCATCTTCTCAAACAACTGGAGGAGAAGGACACTGCAATACGAGATCTCCAAACTGCACTGGACACAGTGAAAGAGGAGAACCAGGGTCTGACTAAACAGGTCGCCCTGCTGGAGGAAAACCACTGTGGGCAAGAGCAGGTGCTGAGGACAACTGAGGTTCAGACTGAGAAGATGGAGCAAGATTCCCAACAAGAACTGGAGACAGTCCAAATGGAAAACACTGATCTTCTGGCACAGCTGAAGCAGGAGCAAGAACTGAGCAAAAAAGAGCAGGAAAAGTATATTGCTGAAATGAATAGGCTTCAGAAGTGTCTGAATGACAAAATCCTGTCCACCAATGAGCTCAATAGCTACGTTAAGAACCTGGAGGAAACAAACAAGAGACTCAGTAGTCAACAGAGCGTCCCACAGCAACGTCAGACCAATGTTCCTCCTCGTATTCTGCAGGGACGCTCTCAGGCCAACAAAGAGAGGCTCCAACAGGCTCTCAATTCCAAAATTCAGGCTCACAATAAAGCCAGAGAATCCATCAGAAGACTGCAAGATGAGAACAAGCAGCTGAAAGAAAGCCTAGAGACCCAAGAGCAAACCACCAACGACTCTCAGCAAGGGCAGATAAAAAAGGACAGGCAAAAGTACGATCGGCTCCTTCAAGAGTTCAATAAGAAGAGCAAAGAATGTAAAACTCTTGGAAGGAAAATCGGCGTTCTGACCTGCACCATCCAAGACCTCACGGCGAAGATTTCAAACCCTGAAGAAGCAGCCGACACAGAGGTGAGGATAGTGGACCAGCCCTGCCAATGCGAGAGAGCCAACAAGGACCTAGAGGAGGTGACAAAGGCCAAAGAGGAGCTCGAAAGAAAGCTGGAGCAAGAACAGCAGGATAAGCTGAGTTACAAGAACTACCTGGATGGAACATGCAAGGAAATCAAGCGACTCCAGGCTTGGCTAGACCAGTACACCGAGGGAAACAACAGCCTCAAAACTTCAGAAGCAAAACATCAAAGTGAAAGTAACCAGCTCTGCGATCAGGTGAAAAAGGAGCAGGAGAAGAACCAACGCCTGCAAGTGGAGCTGAACAGGAGGAGCAAAGAGACGGCAAATATCTCCAAAAACCAGGAGGAGAAGGCGGCACTGGAATGTCAAGTGGTTAAGCTAAAATCTGAGCTTAACCAGGAAAAACACGCCAAAGAAAAAGAGCAAACACAAGTGAAGACGCTGGAGAAAGAGCGTAAAGTCTTCAAAATGACCGTCCAAAAATGTTACGAGGCGTATCAGAGGGTCGCACCTAAAGTCGACTAAACCCCCAAAACCAAAACGCACAATTCAGCCCCCTCCCCTCCAAATTCCCAACTCAACTTTGCTAACAGGAATTACAATTAGATTCACTTTACCCTGTTAGCGTTCAACCCAGAGCCCAAACATTCATTTGACCCATTGGCCCAAACCTAAACCCACTGCCAATTAAAATGTGTTATTCTTGTTCCATTAACAAGAATTAAAATGTACAGTTTTGTTGCCTTGACAAGATTGTGCGTTTGAATTGGCAGAATGTGTGCAGCCCAGTAGAGTTTGAGCCCAACCTGAGGATCCAGAGCGTAGATGTTGGACAAAACCAATTGGCCTTGATCTGTGTGCTGGATTTAGGTCGGCTGTTCTCTGCTGCTTCAAATAATCATAAAAAACTCTTCTGTCTCACTCACCGTTTAGCCCACTTCAGGTATGTCCATCCTAAGCCCTAAACCCCAAACACTACACTAAAGAGTGCACGTCAGTGTAGTGTTTGGGGTTTAGGGCCTAGGATGGACATTCAGACACTTCCAATGTCATTATTGACATTCAATGTGTCTCTATGGCAACGCACCCATTTCCATATAAGGAAAGAATCACCTGGCGTCACCTGACGTCACCTGGCAACACGTTCCGTCAGACATTCTATTTCTTTGTGACATCATCAAGAGTCTAAGTATATAAGGGCGACACAGGTCCTGAGAAACTCACTTCAACTCAGACCTTCGACTGATACACATCTACGCAACTCGCAGAAACAAAGATGTCCAAAGCCTGGTGTGATTACACGTCTGAAGACGACGAACTCCTCTACAGCCAGGAGTTCAACCTGATGGAGGAGCTGGGGGAAACACCAATCAACCCACAGCCCTATGGACCCCCTGTGGTCCACACCTTTCTCACTCTGGAAGAGTTAGAAAGAGAGGTCCTAGGTGCTCTAGGACCTCAAAATCAACAGAGGTCTAAGGAGGAAGACGAGAAGGGCATGACTTTTGTCATGTCTCGACTGCAAACTGCCTCCAAAGCCTTTCAGGACAGAACCAGAGAGGAGCATCTTCTCAAACAACTGGAGGAGAAGGACGCTGCAATACGAGATCTCCAAACTGCACTGGACACAGTGAAAGAGGAGAACCAGGGTCTGACTAAACAGGTCGCCCTGCTGGAGGAAAACCACTGTGAGCAAGAGCAGGTGCTGAGGACAACTGAGGCAGAGTACAGCCTACTGGTCCAGAGGAACAGTTCTCTGGAGCAGGAACTGGAGCAGGAGAAAGAGAGTCTGAGATGGGCTCTCGAACACAACTCCCTGCTGGAAAAGGCCCATAGTGCTGTGCAGCAGGAGCTGAAGGACTCTGAAGAAAAGCTCATTCTGGTGAAGGAAACATGTGGTGCTCTGCAGGAGAAGCTGACCAAAACCCAGAAACAGTGCACTCTGCAGGACAAAAGGTGTGTGGCACTATACCAGGCACTGAAGAGGTCTAAAGACCAGTGCACCCTGCAGGACGAAAGGTGTGTGGCACTATACCAGGCACTGAAGAGGTCTAAAGAGCAGTGCACCCTGCAGAAAACAACATGCAGTCCTCTGGAGGAAGGGTTGAAAACATCACAGGAACAGCACGTCCTGCAGGAACAGCACTGTATGGCACTGGAGCTCAAGCTTAAGAACACAGAAAAACAGCTCAAACTGACTCTGGAACAGCGCACCCTGATGGAGAACACATGTAGTGCACTTAAGAAGGTGCTTAAGGGATCTGAGGAGGAGCGCACCCTACAGCTTGAGATCAACAGTGCACTGAAGCAGGAGATGGAGCAGAAAAAGGAGGATCTGAGAGTGACAGTTGAAGAGCGCACCCTGCTGCAGGAGACCAGCTGTGCTCAAAAGCAGCTCCTGCTAAAAGCAGAGGAAGAGCAAACCCAGCTGGTCCAGAGGAACAGTTCTCTGGAGCAGGAGCTGCAGCAGGAGAAGGAGGGTCACAGATGGGCTCAGGAACAGAACTCCCTGCTGGAGAAGAAAAACAACGATCTGGAGCAAGAGCTAAAGAAAACGCAGGAAGAGGGCACCCTGCAGGAGGAAAGATGGAGGGCGCTGGACCAGAGTCTAAAAATATCAGAAGAACAGCTCACCCTGGTGAAGGGGACCTGCGGTGCTCTCAAGCAGGAGCTACAGAAAACTCAGAAGGAGTGGACCCTGTTGGAAGAAAAGAACATGGCAACCGAACAGAGCCTTAAGAGTTCCCAGGAACAGTGCACTCTGTTGGATGAGCGCTGTCTTGTGCTCAACGAAGAGCTAAAATGTTCTAAAGAACAGCACATCCTGCAGGGTAAGAGGTGCAGCGCTCTGGAGGAGGACCTGAAGAAGTCCACAGAACAGTGCTCCCTGCTGGCCGACATGAGCAGGGCACTGGACCACGAGCTGCAGAGGAAAAACAGGAAGTGGTACAGGAGGTTCTTCTGCCACTAGATCCTCATCACCTGAATTCATTGTCAGCATAAATAAAACATTAGCATAACAAAAAGTGTATGTACCACAACACACCAAAAAAAAAAAAACACCACAACACACCAAAAAAAATTCCACAACACACACACAAAAAAAAACAAAAAAACACCCCTCCTCGAACCGCCACCTTAACGTGGTGGAGGGGTTTGAGTACCCGAATGATCCCAGGAGCTATGTTGTCGGGGGCTTTATGCCCCTGGTAGGGTCACCCAAGGCAAACAGGTCCGGGGGGACGGGTCAGACGAAGAGCGGTTCAGAAACCCCTATGTTGACATTAAAAACGAGGTCAGTGACGTCGCCCGGAAAGGCGGTACCGGGGCCCCACCCCCTGGAGCCAGGCCTGGGGTGGGTGCACGTGGGCGAGCGCCTGGTGGCCGGGCCTTTCCCCACGGGGCCCGGCCGGGCACAGCCCGAAGGAGTGACGTGGGACCGCCCTCCCCTGGACCCACCATCCGCGGGAGGAGCCATAGGGGCCGGGTGCAGAGAGATCTGGGCGGCAGTCGAAGGTGGGGGCCTTGGCGACCAGATCTCCGGACATGGAGACTAGCTCTGGGGACATGGAATGTCACCTCACTGGGGGGGAAGGAGCCTGAGCTTGTGCGGGAGGTCGAGCGTTACCGGCTAGATATAGTCGGCCTCACCTCCACGCACAGCTTGGGCTCTGGAACCCAACTCCTTGAGAGCCACCACTTGGCTGCCCGGAATTGGCGTGAGGGGCAGAGCTTCGAGCGCTCGAAATTTGTGACTATGGGTCGGTGATGGACATAGTTGGATATGGTAACTCTAATCGCAATATTGGATCAAATCTAGGAGAAAACTCGAAGCTTTGCATAGAGGAGACCTTGAGACCAATGGACAAACAGAGCAAAACAACCCAGTCTTATCTTTTGGCCTCTCCAAGCCAGCCCCGGTAGAGGTAAGATCTTAAGCCCGAGCCCGAGCCCGAGCCCGAGCCCGAGCCCGACCCGACCCGGCCTAAAATGTCAATCATTGCTTCGGCTCGGGTCGGGCCGGGCTTCTCTCTCGCTGACTTTTTCTAAATAAATAAACAGTTAAATTCGTGCGCAGAGCATGAGCCAGAGCCAGAGCGGCTCCTGTAACAGGAGCCGCAGAGCCAGCGCATGCTCTGCGCACGTGAACGACGCCCTCTTAATAATCTTCCCCTCCGCAGGTCCGCATGAAATTTCGGGTTTGCTTCGGGCTCGGGCCTGCAAATCAAGTTAATTGGTCGGGCTCGGGTCGGGTCGGGTTTTAATACCCGCGGGTCGGGTCGGGCTGGATTTTTTAGGCCCGATCTTACCTCTAAGCCCCGGTCACAAGCAAATCCAAAATTCTGTATTCCTGGTGCCTCTACTGGTGCGTACTTGCATCGTGGAGCTCCGGAGCTGTTTTATTCTACTTGTATATCATTTTTCCCACACCGCTCTGTGCTGCCTGTAATGAGGCAAAGACATTACCCACACAGGCCGTGCTTTTAAATGCCACCGCGGTCACAGACTGATTCAGACGCCAGCCCCGTATACGTATTTGTACCGTCCCACTCCAGCCTCCAAGATTGGGGGCAAGATCGGGCGCATTGTCTTTTTCTCTCCCATTTACTGCCTCTACTTCTCTCTCCCTCACTTCTTCTCCTCTGTCTCCCCCTCCACTTTCTCCTCTCTCCTCCTTCTCCTTCCTTATCCTTTGTCTCCCCTCTCTCTCTCCTTTCATCTCTCTTTCTCTCTCTCCCTCTCTGGCTTTCTCCTTTGTCTGCCCACCTTTCTTCTCACCTCTCTTCCCCCTCTTCCCTTTCCCTCTCTCTCGCCTGCCTTCTCCCTGTACTCCTATACTCTTTTTTCCTCTTCTCTCCCTCTATCTCCTTCTATGTTTCAAGTCCGCTCACCCCTATTCTCCCTCCCTCCTCTCCTTTTTCTCCCCTTTCCTCTCTCTCTCCCTCGCTTCTTCTCCTCTCTCCCCCTCCACTTTCTCCTCTCTCCTCCCTCTCCCCTCTCTCCCCTTTCATCTCTCTCTTCTCTCTATTGCTTCTCCTCCTCTCTCTTTTTGCCTTTCTCCTTTGTCTGCCCACCTTTCCTCTCACCTCTCTCTTCTCCCTCTCTCTCGTCTTCTCCCTGTACTCCTATACTCTTTTTTTCTCTTCTCTCCCTCTAACTCCTTCTGTTTCAATTCTTCTCACCCCTATTCTCCCTCTCCCCTCTCCTTTCTCTCCCCTTTCCTCTCCCTCCTTCTCATTTGTCTCCCCCTCCACTTCCTTCTCTCCTCCCTCTCCTTATCCTTTGTCTCCCCTCTCTCCCCTTTCATCTCTCTTTCTTTCTCTCCTCTCTACTGCTTCTCCTCCTCTCTCCCTCTCTCTGCCTTTCTCCTTTGTCTGCCCACCTTTCCTCTCACCTCTCTTCTCCCTCTCTCTCTCGTCTTCTCCCTGTACTCCTATACTCTTTTTTTCTATTCTCTCCCTCTATTTCTAAACTCCTCTCACCCCTATTCTCCCTCTCCCCACTCCTTTCTCTCCCTCTTTCTCCTCCCTCTCCTCTCTCCCTCTCTCCTTATCTCTCCTCCTCCTCTCCCCTCCTCCTCCCTCTCTCGCTCTTGTTGCAGGGTTTTGATGCTCGGAGTCAGATGCCAGCCTCGATAAAGCCAAAGGCACAGTGTCGACCCTTTAGAGCTCCTGCCTCCAGCCTTCAGATGGTAACCGCGACAACAACTCTCACTGTGGAACCTTTTCTGCTGAGGACACATCAAATGCTTTTTCACTGTCTGACCGCTCTCAAATTCAACTTATCTTTATACCTTATTTCCTTTCATAGTATATATATAATTTAGAGAAGGATTCTGTAACTTTTTGCTGTAACCCGGCCTACTAGCATCACCGGTTTGTCTCCACGGAAACAGATAAGAAATTTAATGTCAAATTAAGGAACATTACAGCGACGCACTAATGCTGTATCTCCATGGAGGCAAGAAGAGATAAGCAGAAATTATAATTCAAATTTAAATTATTCTGGCAACAAAACACTAATGACGTTTGTTAATTTATAAATGCATCAGTAGTTTGAAGATAATTAGTAATAAAATCAGTATTTGATCTAGATAGGCTGATTAAGCCTATAAACATTACTATATTAAGATTCTATCCAATCTCGACGCTCCACAAGGCACTATTCTGGGCCCGCTGTAATTTTTATCAAATTAGTTTACTGTGACCAGCATAAAGTAGTAATTAACCTGTTTGGCTTCATGTAATTTGCTGGTAATCTAGACAAATGACAACTAATTAAAATCAGCTCCGTTATCATTAAAGGTTGCCATTTTAACTAGCAGTTTTATCGCTTCTTCAAGCAAATGAGAGCTTGCATTATGGGACTACAATTAGCTAAATTAAAGCTAGTAAAAAACAAATAAATGTATAAAAAAACAGATTCTGGTGAGCTTTAAGTCATGTTATAATGTTATTGCTTCATTCACATGTCTGTCTAGTAAATGCTCTGCTCCACCTCGTGATGTCATGAAGCTAACATAGGACGACGAATGCGCTGCGACTCACACAGAGGTGGGGCGGTAATTTTCAAATGACCAGACGTCCCCGGGTTGTGTTTATCCTGTGTGAATAGGGCTTAAGTTTATGGCTACGTTCAGACTGCAGCCTGAAGTGACCAAATGTGATTTTTTTTTCACCCCTATGCGACCTGTATCGGACCTTTTAATGACCGCCTGAACGACACAGATCCGATTTTTCCAAATGTGACCCAGGCCACTTGGATATGTGCTCCTCAAACCGATACATATCCGATCTTTTGCCACGTGACTTCAGTCTGAACAGCCGGGTTGCATTCATCCGACCTACACGTCATCAACAAGTGAGAGTTTAGCTATTGTGCTGTAACAAGCACCTGTTGTGAGCCAATACAGCCCAACATCGACGTGTTTGCTACTGAAATAAGCTGAAGACGTGTTTCCTCCCGCAAGAGTGGTACAAGAGCAACTCTAAAATCTCCAGGTGCTCAATGCAGCGTTCACGTTTAGGCGACTTCCGTAAACGCTGAGCTCACTGTCGTGACGTCGTCGTGTCCTCTAACGCACATGCGGGACACATTTGGGGCATTTAAAGTTCACACTGGAGATCACACACAAATCAGATTCAATTGGAAATGCGAACAACCTCGCAAAAAAAAAAAAAAATCGGATTTCACAAAAAAATCGAAATTGCACTGCAAAAAACAAAATCTAGTCAAGATAAAATGACTTGGATTAAGAATGATTTGTGTAAATTTCACTTGACAAGTAAAATTATCCACCAGTGGAGTAAGATTTTTGTGATTAAAATACAAAAATACATCTTACTGCACTTTAAATAAGAAAAACAACAACTTTTTGCACTTAAAATAAGAAATAAAATCAAACGTTGCTTAAATTAAGAAAAAAACACTTATTCCACTGGCAGATAATTTCACTTGTCAAGATGAATCGGCTCAAATAAAGTAAAATGTTCTTAATTTAAGTCATTTTAACTTACCTAGATATTATTTTTTTCCCGTGTGGGCATTAAGCCCTGCAGTCTGAATGTAGTCAGTTCAGTAGAGATTGGCAGTTCCAGGGTTGAAATTATCCAAATGATTCCAGTGAAGGTGTTTTTTTTTTTCCTTTGAGAGAAAAATAAGCAGAGTTTGTGAGTTAAACATGTGGGGATGAAACAAAACACAACTCCGCGCGTATATTTGTGATGAGGAAACATTATAACATAGAGCAGAAAATAGTAATAAAATAATATTGGCACTTTAAGCTACACTCACAAACAGACATGCCTCTTAAGCGCCTCGTATATTATTTCATTTTGTGTCAGATAGCAGGTAGCTTACAGTCACCTGCTGGATGTAATAACTCGTTATGATGACTCCGAGCAGAGCAGCGGACCTGTCATACCACTTTATAAACATCCCCCCTCTATCCTCCATTACTCCCCCTAGAGGCCATGTTTCACCCGCTCCTCCTGTCTACAGATTACTGATATATTATCTGCTAAAACACACCTGGGATAAGCTGTCTTCCGCTGCCTGTGGTGTAGCAGATGTAATAGTTATAGGGCTTAACACTTGTAATGGAAAGAGGGCCTGTCGTTCACAACATGAGACTTAAAAGGACTGGTTACGGTTACAAATGATTTTATGTAATCAGTTAAAAACTATATATAATTTAAAGCATATATTAAAGGTCCTACATTTTGCAAAATTGACTCTGGTTATACTATAATGTTGTTACCTCATCAAAAACACTTGGAGTTGTGTTTTGTTTCACTCGCACAAGTTTGAGTGACTCTTTATTATTGGTCTGTCCACATCTCCAAAGCTCAAAACGCTCTGTTCCACCTTGTGACGTCCTGAAGCGGTAGTTTTCAGCTCCCTTTTACCTTTAATTCAGTAGAAATGGGCAGTTCCAGGGCTCAAATCATCCAAATGTTTCTAGTGAAGGTGTGTGGAGTTTAAAAACACAGTGGAGCACTTCCTGTATCACCACCATGACATCACAAGGTGGAACAGATGTTTTTACTGAGAGAAAAACTAAGCCTAAATATGCAGGGTTTGTGTGTAAAAGGTGTGAATGAAACAAAACACAACTCCAGGTATTTTTGTGATAAAAAAAAAACATTATAACATGGATTAAAAAAAAGCAAAATATGGGCCCTTTAAACTAACTTCTTAATTGTTTTAATGACCATTGAAGAAGATATACATTTTGTTATTCTGATTATCAAAAAAATCTCTATATACAAGGTTAAAAAGCTATATCGGGGCGTATTCAATTGGGTTTTTTGACCATAATCGGTTTGCAGTATTACAAAACCAGACTAAAATATTTACAGTTCATGTTTCATCCATAGATTTAAGGAGTTTATGGCAATTATTGTAAACTGATTGGTGCGAAATTATACTATTTACAGCGACTGGGCGTTATGACATGAAAAATGTAACCATCATTGTATCGCTGACAGTTAAACGCCAAAAATAGTCCAATTTTCCCCTCCAAAGTCTGACAGATTAGCTCAAGTCGTCCATTAAAAAGCCTCATACTGATCAACGATGCTCATTTGGTTATAATCTTACACAATGTGGCTTAAAACATGTATATCTATCCATGGAGAATGCTCTGAAGTCTGGTTTTAAGTTGCTATTTTCGTCTAATCATGTAGGTGATGTACAATCTCCAGAAAGTTACGTACTGTAGCTTTAACTAGTCGGCGTATCAAACTATTACAGTTTCACTTACTGCTCCTCCTTCCTTTTTTATGCTTTTATTTTTATCTCTGAGCTTGTAGCGCCGGGCCTGTCACGATAATTACTATATCAACAAATCGTTCAATAACTGATGGACAGGCTCAGTAAATAGGGATCCTATTATCAGCATTCACTGGGGGTGTGACGCTAACTGTAGGCTCTGCTCTGTCTGAGGCTTGTTAGAATTTAATCTGAGCTTTGTTTTCGCACAATCTGACCAGAAGGAGTTGGTTTAGTTGGAGCTACAACAGGTGAGATGCTTTGAAGTCTCTCGCACATACAATTCCAGTCACAAGCAACACACAAGCCAACACTCTCACTTTTTTTGTTGAAAATTGAACTCTAAACAAGACAATGAACCCTCATATCGATCACAGGCTCCTGAAAACGTGTAGTTTAAATCCATTTTGTGTTTCTTTTCTTGAGTTTTTTTTGACAGTGTTTGCTAATGCCAACCCAAAACGTGCTACATAGGTCTGATAACGAATTATAAGTCAATTAAATACAATCAGTCAATTCAAATACTGTCTAATACAGTACTAA
The DNA here is from genome assembly GCA_030686955.1 of Odontamblyopus rebecca. Lineage (NCBI taxonomy): Eukaryota > Metazoa > Chordata > Actinopteri > Gobiiformes > Gobiidae > Odontamblyopus > Odontamblyopus rebecca. Next base: position 7,116,186 of record CM060675.1, read on the forward strand.
ATACTAATAAAATACCACATTACAATACAATACTAAACACAATCAATGAATTAAATACTGTCCCACTTTAACTGTAGGATTTTAACTGTATGTTTTAATTATATTTTATTTGTTTAGGTTGTTGTAAGGGGACCTCGAGTGTCCAGAAAGGCGCCTAATCAATAAAATATATTATTATTATTTATTATTATTATGTGTTGTTGATACTTGGTGCATCTCTAATGTTGAAACATTTAGGAGTTCGTCCTTGAGTGTCCAGAAAGGTGCCTAATAAATAAAATGTATTATTATTATTACTATTATTAATGCGTGCATTGTGTCACCATGGGAACTTCAAAAGCATTTCCCCATAGGCATTCATGAAGAGCACCTGCAGTGTGATGTTACTATGGTCCATACCTGGGCATTGTGCAGCTTCTGGGTCACAAACGGTCCTTTGATTGACTCCGACCGGCCCGTTTAAGCTAATTTGGAATTACAAACTAAACATATTTTATAATTTTGCCTCATGCATGGACTAAAGCTGCACTGCTTTTATTTTAGAACTGTTTTTAGGTTGTAAAGGAACCAAATTTTTTCATTGCTTCGTCCTAACATCATAATAATCATACATTTTATTTATTAGGCGCCACACAACAACATAAACAAATTAAGTACAATTAAAACATACAGTTAAAAGGCTAAAGTTAAAGTGGGACAGTATTTAATTGATTGATTGTGTTTAGTTTTTTATTTACACTCTTACCAGTCTTACCAGCTTGTCAAAACACTGCTATTTACTGCTTTTTTATAAAGAAATACAATTAATATTATATTTTCTATTTCTCATGTGCCCCATGGAAAAAAATAATTGCCCACCCCTGCTATAGACTGGCAATATGGCACTAAATGTATGTATATTTCCATGGAGACGAGCAGGGCAGATCTGCGGGGAGGCGAGCCAGATCCCGGAGAGGCAGAACTACAGGCGCCGACTCCCGCCAACAACTTCCACTGCACCTTCACCCCGATTCTAACTTCCTGAGAGTATTTCCCTGTTACCGAAATTCAGCCGTCAGCAGATTTCTAGGCGATGAGGTCTTCTTCTTCTCCTCCGCCGTCTCTATCTCTCCATCGCTCTCCTCCTCGCCGCCTGCGTAAAGCGAGAGTGCACCTTCACCCCCCCTTCCCCCTTACAACTCTTCATCTTGTCCTCCTACGCTCTCCGCCCCAAAACCAAAACTCCCCTCCCCCTCCGGCCTTCTATATTCTGCGCGTATAGGAGCGTAGCTGTGGGAAATACAGAGCTGGGGCACGTGAGTGGGTAGAGAGAACAGGAGGGGGGGGGTAGGTACAGTAGCGCAGAGATGCTTTGAACTTCAGTAAGACGGTCGGGCTGAGCTGTGATCTATAATTTAGCAGCCGTGGGGTTAGAGTGCGCAAGCAAGTGTGAATCTGTTGGTATTTTGTGTGTATATGTGTGCGTGTATAGGAGGGGGAGGTAATCGTAAAGATGATGACAGATGATGACAAGAGGCAGGAGATGTCAAATGATGCAATGTTGTAACTTAAAGGTCCCATATTAAAAACGACTCTCGCTGTTATGTGGAGTATGAAAGCTTTCAGAAATATTTGCATGCACAGGATAATAATCCGTGCATATTTTTCTGTAGTTGAGCATGAAAAATATATTTGTAAACACTCAAATGCATCCGGACGTACATAAAATATATTGTGTGTATTTTACCCGTCAGAATATGAATGGAAAAGTTACGACATCAAGAAGAATTTATGATAATACACTACAAATGCGAATTTATAGATGCGACTATTGTCAAAAATATGTCATCACTTCACAGGCGTTATTTACTGAGCAGAAGAAACACTGATCAAAATGCCGGACTTTTGCACCGCATACGGACTGAACCAGGACTAAACCAGGACTGAACCAGGACTAAACCAGGACTGAACCAGGACTAAACCAGGAGTGATCCCAAGAGTGAACAAGGGGGACTAAACCAGGACTAAATCAGGACTGAACCAGGACTAAACCAGGAGTGATCCCAAGAGTGAACAAGAGGGACTGAACCAGGACTAAACCAGGACTGAACCAGGACTGAACCAGGAGTGGATGGTGCGCTGCACGGCGACCGCTGGTTGTCAACAGTGCCTGGAGAGAATTTTCCCATACTGCACCCGCCGGTGTTTTTTTTTTTTGCTCTCTGGCACCAAGGATCGTGTGTTCATTGAGAGACTGAGGATGGGACAATGTGTTTGCTGATGTCTGTGTTAGATGATGTTTCCATGTTTTTCACTGTGAAGCCCATTGGGGCAACTCTTGTTGTGATTCTGGGCTGTAGAAATAAAACTGAATTGAATTGAGTGATCCCAGGAGTGAACAAGGGGGACTAAACCAGGACTAAACCAGGAGGACTAACCCAGGACTAAACCAGGACTGAACCAGGACTGAACCAATACTAAACCAGGAGTGATCCCAGGAGTGAACAAGGGGGACCAAACCAGGACTAGACCAAGACTAAACCAGCAGTGAACCAGGACTAAACCAGGACTAAACCAGGACTAAACCAGGAGTTTTCCCAGGAGTGAACAAGGGGGACTAAACCAGGACTAAATCAGGAGGACTAACCCAGGACTAAACCAGGACTGAACCAGGACTGAACCAAGACAAAACCAGGAGTGATCCCAGGAGTGAACAAGGGGGACTAAACCAGGACTAAACCAGGAGGACTAAACCAGGACTAACCAGGACTGAACCAAGACTAAACCAGGACTGAACAAGGACTGAACCAGGACTAAACCAGGATTAAACCAGGACTAAACCAGGAAAACGAAACCAGGAGGACTAAACCAGGACTAAACCAGGAGGACTAAACCAGGACTGAACCAAGATTAAACCAGGCGTGAACCAGGACTAAACCAGGAGTGATCTACATTTTATGTACGACTGGACTCATTCGAGAGTTTACAAATATTTATTTTGTGCTCAACTACAGCCAAATATGCACAGATTTCTATCCTATGCGCACAAACATTTCTAAAAGTTTTGTACTCCATATTGTTACCTCATCAAAATCATACCTGGTGTTGTGTTTTGTGTGTTTTCATTCACACATGTTTAGAGTAATCCTGCATTATTTTCATTGCTCAAAATGCTCTTTTCCACCGGGTCATGTCATGAAGTGGTAGTTTTCAAGTTACCAGCTCCTTTTACCTTTATTTCAGTAGAGAATAGCAATACCAGGGCTGAAATTATCCAAGTGATTCTAGTGTTTTCCGTTTGAGACTCAGCCTAAATGTGCAGGTTTTGTGTGTTAAACATGTGTGACTGAAACAAAACTACAACTCCACGTGTGTTTGTGATGAGGAAACATAACAGATCCGAAAATTGCACAAAATGGGCCCTTCTGAGCCATATTTTTGATTGTTTCATTCAGCCTCAGCTCAAACTGTACGACCAAATCACAACGTGTAAAAGTTCACAGCCCACGAGTCACGTCCTCACACTACACGAACTACTTCAGCTGTGCGAAACCCCCACAAGAGGCGACTGGATTTCAAACAGGTGTGATATTATTGTGACCTGCGATTGCTGACGGGGAGCCGGTCGTGACGTATTAATCGGTTTTCGTTACCCCATGTTTACTACACGAAGCACGACACATGATCAAACCAAAACTGATTCCAAAACAGTCGCACGAGTGAAAAATTGGCTCAAAAAGGGCCAAAAATCACACAGTGTACGCCCGGTTTAACGTCGGAGGACACAGGAAATGGAAGTTGGCTCCAATCCTGCATATTTACAAGTACATTATCTTGTCTTTTAATATGCATTGTCCCTTTAATAAATAAATACAAATACAAATACAGGATATAAGCACTACTATCGTCTTCAATCAACAGTCAAATTATATATAGGAGTAAATTGATGTGTGCAAGAAGGGAATAGTTTAAGTTTGCTTTTTCTAATCGTGAAAACAGTGTTTCTTAGAGGGGGCATAGCAAAAACAGTCGAAAAATAACATAGTTTTACCTGTAGTCCTGGGTTAGTGTGACTTTGGGTGTGAAGTTTGAATGTTCTTCCTGTGTCTGTGCGGATTTCCTCCTGGTCGTCTTGTTTTCTCCATCGGCCTGAAAAAACAGGCACAGTGTAGGTTACTGTCTCCACAGGAAAAAAAATATTGCTGGAAAAAGTTATTGCTTCGCAGAGAAAGTTCAACAGAATGATATTAAACTTGTCTTTCTCCAGGAAAACAAACAAGAGATGCCATCGGGCTGAGATGCAGGTCAGATCTGTGGAGAGGCAACCCCACTGACCCAATGCATGTTTTTATATAAAAAATACACATAATGAAGTGCAATACTACTACTACTACTACTATTATTATTACTACCACTACCACTACTACTATTACTGCTGGTACTAAAACAACTACTACTGCTACTATTACTACTACTACTATTACTGCTAGTACTAAAACAACTACTACTGCTACTACTACTACTAATACTACTACTACTACTATTACTACTACCACTACTACTATTACTGCTAGTACTAAAACAACTACTACTGCTACTGCTGCTACTATTATTATTACTACCACTACTACTACTACTACTGCTACTAAAACTAATATGAAAAAACACATGAAAAATTTTGCAAAAACAACTTCTACTGCTACTACCACTATCACTACCACTACCATTAAATAAACTACTACTACTACTACTACTACTACAAATACTACTACAACTACCACTACTACTGCTACTATTACCATGAAATAATATATGGAAAATATTAAGGTATGCAAAAAACAACAACTTCTACTTCTAATACTACTACTACCACCACTACTACTGGCTACCACCTACTACTTTAACTCCTACTATGACTACTATTACGACTACTACTACCACCACCACCACCAAATAATCTTTGTAAAATGTTGAGGTATGCAAAAAGGGTCTCGTGCACATAATCTGAATACACGAGTGCAAATAGGAGAATAAGCCCCGTATAAACATGTTAGCAGAGCTGTTACTCGCGCTCTCATTTGTCCAGGCTGTTTGTACATAAACTAGATGAAGATGTGTGTTTTCTTATCTCACAAACGCAGGCTTAATTAGCCACGTGAATCCATGTGAGGCTAAGAACAACGCTGAGTCCTCCTGATAATTATTGTATACTTCAGTGAGCTCGCAGACAGCCCAATGAAATGATGTTATTAAAACGGCTCATGGCTTAAAGCAGGAAGCAGGAAGCACGAACACATATAAGTAATACGAGGTTCAGAGGAACAGAGCGCAGTTTATGCTAGTACTAATACTACTACTACTGCTACTGCTACTGCTACTACTACTACTGCTACTACTACTACTACCATTATTATTACTACTTTAACAACTTCTACAACTACTACTACCAGTACTATCATTATTATTACTACTACAACAACTACTGCAACTACAACTACTACTACTACCAGTACTATCATTATTATTACTATTACAACAACTACTACAACTACTACTACCAGTACTATCATTATTATTACTACTACAACAACTACTACAACTACTACTACTACTACCAGTACTATCTTTATTATTATTACTACAACTACTACTACTACCAGTACTATCTTTATTATTACTACTACAACAACTACTACTACTACCAGTACTATCTTTATTATTACTACTACAACAACTACTACTACTGCTACTGCTGCTACTGCTACTACTACTACTACTACTACTGCTACTGCTACTGCTACTACTACGACTACTGTTACTACTGCTACTACTACTACTGCTGCTACTACTACCAGTACTATCATTATTATTACTACTACAACTGCTAGTACTATCATTATTACTAGTACTACTACTATGAGTGGGACTAACATTACTACTACTACTACTAATACTACTAATACTACTAGCAGTACAATCATTATTACTAATATCACTACTATTACTACTACCATCACTATTATGATTACTACCACTACAACTACAACTACTACAGCTACTACTACGACTACTTCAGTGGACATGTAGACAGTCCATTCAAATTATGCTATTAAAATGGTGCATAACTTAAAGCAGGAAGCACAAGTTCAGAGAAAAGATGAGATTAGACACTACTACTACTACTACTACTACTACTACTACTACTACTACTACTACTACTACTACTACTACTACTACTACTTCACATACAAATACTACTAGTACAGAGAAAAGTTCAAAAGTTTTCAATGTGGTGTGAACGGTTTAAACGGCCCTCATTATGCTGTTTTCATGTCTGTTCTAATGTTTCCTCGTCACAAACACACCTGGAGTCATGTTTTGTTTCATTCACACACGTTTAACACAATCTCTACTGAACAAAAGCTGCAACGTCATTACTTAAATATTCCACAGTAATGCATTAAACCCTTCTAACAAGCCATTATTAAATAGTTTCAAGTGTTTTTAGTTTTAGTCAAAATACCTTGTAAACATGTACTCTTACCACGATCATCATCACCTGCTTCATAGAAATATATAAGTTTAATGCCACACTGTGGAAAAATACAAGGAAAGCAATACAATCTCCATGGAGACAAGCAGGCAGCAGGGCATGATTCAACAGAAAGATGGCATAGTGTAAAGCCACAGACCGGGGCATGATGTGACCACCTCTTGGGCTAAAAATAAATAAAATAGAAGCTTCACTCAATTTTGCATGTTTTTATTAAATTTATATCAGTGCTATAGGGTTCTTTAGTGAAACAGTGGAGCTGTGTGAGCACGGGTCAACAACAGAATAAAAACATGAAGAAAAAATGTAGTGTCACTATCACTGCTGCTGCTACTACTGCTACTACTACTAATATCACTATTTTTACTACTGTCACTACCACTATTTACTACTACGATCACTATTTTTACTACTACTTGCCTACTATTACAATTACTACTATTAATACTATTAATACTACCTCTAATACTACCTCTAATACTACTACTACCACTGCCACTACTACTACTGCTACTACTACTATCACTATTATTACTACAATTACTATTATTGCTCCTACCTCTAATACTACTACTACCACTGCCGCTACTACTACTAGTACTATCATGGTTTTTACTACTACTATTGCTACTACCTCTAATACTACTACTTCCAATGCCACCACTACTACTAATATCTCTATTTTTACTACCACTTGCTTACTACTACAATTACTACTACTACTACTATTGCTACTACCTGAAATACTACTACTACCACTACTATCACTATTTTTACTACTTGCCTACTACTACTGTTAATATTACTACTACAATGACTACTACTACTACGACTACTACTACCACTCTGACTACTACTACTACTACTAATATCACTATTTTTACTACTTGCTTACTACTACTGTTAATACTACTACTACAACCACTACCACTACAACTACAACTACCACTTCTACTACTCAGCCCAAATTCTACCATTTACACAGAAAAACAGTTTGCTCAGGAATCGAACAGTTTGTACTAATAAAAGTTGCCATGTCTCCAGCTGCTTTTGTTCCCGAGCGTCCGGAGTAACAGTGGAGCAGCTCTGTGGCCGTATCGATCTGGCCGTGGACAGCCGAATCGCTGCTATTGTCCTCCCAAATATATAAGCACTCATTATACAATTAGAAACCGATACTTCTGACGAGCTTCCATTACAGAGCATTTACTTCTGCCTATCGCGCACAAAAGTTCAGCACAAAAGGATCGATACAATATCTAATATAATATTTAAAGGCCTGTACTTGATTTTTTCCCCATGTATTTAAAAGACTCATATTATGCCGTTTTCGTATCTATGTGATAATGTTTCCTCAGCACAAACAGACCTGGAGTTGTGTTTTGTTTCATTCACACATGTTTAACACACAAATCCAGCATATTAAGGCAGCTCTCTTAAACGGAAAACACTCTGTTCCACCTTGTGATGTCATGTGGTAAAACCATAACCATAAACATGAATGAACATAGATGCCGCGTTCCAAATAGGGAGTTTGCATGCGGCTCTTCCGGCTCTTTCTGACACCGGCTCCAACTGATTTACGCTGGGATCTTGTCGTTCCTTTCTCTGTAACTGCTGCTGTGAGCCTTGTTATTTTGGTCTTAAAATGTTCGTTCTACATGGTCCTGAAGTTTTCATTTCACTATTTTGCTCCTAAATCAAGATATGAACATAAATAACAGACCAATCAGACGCCTTCGCTCCCGGTAGCGTTGGCAACAGGTTTGATTGACAGCTGGTGCGTTTCATTGCTAAATACGCTCCATTCCCGCTTTCCGGTGAAAAGGGCGGGCAGTCGGGCACATTTAATGACCTCAATCATGATTGGCTCGTGTGGTTGCTCTGATACTCGCGGTTGGGGCCAGATTCGCTCCTGTAACCGTTAGCAACAGGAAAGAGGAGCTTCATTTGAGTGGAGCTGAACGCTGTGGCGCTTAGTCCATATGGGTAATACAAAAAGGTCTCCATTGTGCTTTAAACTCCATTCACATAATCATTTTGATAACTGGCTACAAGCTCACAAAGTGTCATTTTTACAGGATCTTTAATTAAAGGCTCACTAAGTAACATTTCACATGGGGGTTCTGGCACCCGCTGGTCCCCACGGCGAATTCTAAAGCATTTAATCAGTTACAGATGTCTCGAAAAGGGGCCGACCGATATGGCTTTTGTTGCGGCCGATATGATACCGATACAATGGGGATTGGAGCTGCTGATAGCCAAGATAATCGCCGATATATTTATGTCGTAAAAATTCACTGTAAATTTTCAATTGTTTATAAAACTTAGATTTAGCTCTATTGGATTTTCAGTTGGGTTTATTTAGGCGACACTTATTGTTATTCTGCCTCTTTACATCATATTTAAAGACAGTAGTTCAGCCTAATGGCATCTTTGAATGATATTCTAACCAGTAAAGAAAGTGCTGTAAGTAAACTACCGCTATTAGCTTTTAGCGGTAAATGTGTGTGCGCCGCGGTAATTAATGATATGCTAAATGCGGATAATTCACACTTCTATTCACAGCTTATTTCCATATCAGTGCGTGTCCAGTAACATATATACGGCCACTATAGTCACTTTACTGTCACTAATAGAAGAGAAAACAGCCTGTTTATGTGTGCGAGTTACAACAGCTAAAACAAGCACATTTCAACACTCAGCCTCACACAGGCTCCTCTCAGAGCACAACTCGGCACTAAGAACTGTCCTTTGAATCCAGACTCACACTGAATGTCCGTAAAAAGAATATAACCTCAGTGTTGCGCGCATGGACCTACGGCTGCGGCTGTAAACAAGTGCACGTGGCGATGCGTTCAGGGGCGGGATGCACACAGACAAATGACTCCGCAGATAAATACTGATGCGGAGCCACATATCAGGACATTTATCTGTCTATAAATTTGATTAAATGGGCAGAATATAGAGTCTGAGCTTTATAACAAGGTAAAACGCAGAATATCGGCCCATATCAGCAAGATTTTGGCCAATAGCCGATATGTTTCCGATCTGACCTGCTGGCGTGGTGGTGTCACGGAAGCAGATAAGTTATATGGAAAATTCCAGACACTCATTTGCCTGCAATGGATTTATAAGAGCTTTTTCACAACTGTCAAGAGGCCATTTGTGAGTTTTGCTGTCACGGTAAAGCTAAAAACTAAAACACTCCAGGTACGTTTGTAATGAGGAAACTACAGTAGAAAATAGTGTAACATGCCCCTTTTAAACTATATTTTTAGCGTTCATTTTAGACCAATCTGTTCTCCAAACTTATCCCAAAAGTTGCTTCGAAGGCTTTCAAATTACAAGCTGTCAGTGCTCAGAGTGTGATGTTTTTAACCATTAACTAATGAGAGAGTGTCAAAGAGGAGGACACGACCTACAGGCAGATCTCAGACAGCTGATTACGCTAATTTGAAACTCTCTTAAAAATATCTTCTACTAAGTGGCAAGTTTATGAAGTTTCATCTGGATGCATTTAAACTGTTGTGAAACTGACACGATAAAATAAAGTTACCTGGGAGAGTAGTTAGGTTTTCTTACGCGAGGAGATGAGAAGAGCTAATTTGAGACAGCGCTGCGGAGGAGTAATTATAAGATGTCCGCTTCAGAGTTACAAGTATAATCAAGAGACACATCCACCGAGAGTACGCGAGGCTCCTGTTGTTAATACGTGTAAATAAAATAAATAAACGCACCGGGATGATGCAGAGATGCAAAATGCAAAGGACGTTTAGCATGGAGGAATATGGAGGAACCAATGGAAATTATGCAGTAGATCTGAAGTGTTCAAATGGACCATTACTATTACAACTAATAGTACTATTACTACTACTACTACTACTGCTGTTGTCGCTACTGTTACTGCTATTAGTACTACTATTACGACTATTACTACAACTACTGCTACTACTACTGCTGCTGCTAATTCTACTACAGCTACAACTACTACTACTACTAGTACTACTACTACTACTATTACTACTGCTACTATCACAATGCAAAGGACGTTTAGCATGGAGGAATATGGAGGAACCAATGGAAATTATGCAGTAGATCTGAAGTGTTCAAATGGACTATTACTATTACAACTACTAGTACTATTACTACTACTACTACTACTACTACTGCTGTTGTCGCTACTGTTACTGCTATTAGTACTACTATTACGACTATTACTACAACTACTGCTACTATTACTGCTGTTGCTAATTCTACTACAGCTACAACTGCTACTACTACTACAACTACTATTACTACTGCTACTACTACTACTTCATCTACTACTGCTACAACTACTACTATTACTACTACTACTATTACTACTGCAACTACTACTACTGCTACGGCAGCTACTACTACTGCTACGGCTACTGCTACTACTACTTCATCTACTACTGCTACAACTACTACTACTGTTACTACTACAACTTCTATTACTACTGCAACTTCTATTACTACTACTACTACTACCACTACTACTACTACTACTATTACTACTACTACTACTACTACTACTACAACTACAACTAGGTGTACTGCTACACCTATACTACCACAAGTACTACTACTGATATTTTCATTACTGTTATTGCCACTACTACTACTTCAACTAGTACTGCTACAACTGTTACTACTACTACTACTGCAACATCTACTACTGCTACTAGAACTACAACTACTATTACTACTGCTACTGCTACAATTACAGCTAGTACTGCTACTGCTGCTACTACTACTGGTATTACCACTTATAACAAAAATAGTAATGTGCTCAATATTGGAGTCCATTATTTATGCGCAAAAAATTGTAAATACATTAAGCAAATAAAGTATTGAAATAAACATATTTACGAGTCTAGTACTGCAATACTTCTAAGTAGCATGACCACAAGTAGTGCTACTATTACGAAAACATGGTGCAACGAGGATTTTTTTCATTTTCTAATTGCTTTTGCTTACGACACAATATTCTTTTCATAAATACATTGTAGAAATGTTGTTCTATCAGCACTTTAGATCACAGCTTTAGATGTTTGAAGGTGAAAAATACCCGTGTTCCTGGTGTATTGTAGTTAGAGTTTCAGAGGCCCGTACTGACTCACAGTAGCAGACCCCAGCGCCCCCGCCTCTGTCTCTGCTCCACTGTACCAAAAGGAGCTCAAGGCAACAGGCTGCGCATATCAAATGTATTCTAATTTTCAATTTTGACAACGCTCAATTTCATATCTTCCTTTGGCGTAGGAGGCCGCCCACGCAAAAGCCTTATTTGAACCAGTCCTAGTCTGGGTTACACTCTAAAAATTAGACTAATGCTACTGTCATATTTTTATAGCTTTAGGGTTACATTTTCACTGAGTCGAGTGATTTTATTTTTAAACTTGTGTCTTTGTTATAGTTACCCATATACTAAAACGTCTGAACATTTTACTTACATTTATACTAAAAATTGTATGTATACACAACTCAAAGTGATTTTTTAAATTGTATTTATGTATTTCCATTATTTAATTCCTAATATTTGAATAGATAGATACTAGGTCACGTCTTAATGTGTGTCTTATGGAGTACTCTTTAGTTATTTTTAACAGTTACTACTATTACTTACTTATTATTACTACTATGACTTCTTCTATTTAATCATGGTACCAAATACTACTAGTGTTGCAAGTACTGCTTCTACTACTATTACTGCTACTACTTAGAAACAAACTACAACCCTGCCGAAGTTAATCTTAGCAACTACTGCTTTTGCAAGTACTACTACTTCATAGCTCTACTACAGCTAGTAACACTACAGGGTTTGCTACTATTGTGCTTTTACTACCAGGTTTGGTACTACTACTGTAGTTGTTACTGACTGATTTAACTTAAACTAAACATAATTTACTTCTTCTTTTCTTCTTCTTTCGCTCATATACGACAGCAAGTACTCTACTACTATAATGACAATTACTGCTACTAATTCTACTACTACTATTGGTTTAACTTAAAGTAGATATGATTCATTATCTCCTCCTCCTCTCCTATACTACTACTGCTACTGCTACTACTACTACTACTGCTAGTACTACTACTGCTACTGCTACTGCTACTACTACTACTGCTGCTACTACTGCTACTACTACTGCTACTACTACTACTGCTGCTACTACTACTACTGCTAGTACTACTACTGCTACTGCTACTACTACTACTTTTACAATTGCTACTATCACTAGTATTACTTTTTTATACTACAACTACTACTGATAATTCTACTCATCCCACTTATGATACTAATACTACTACTGCTACTAATACTACAATACTGCGGTTGTTTTTGCTACTACTACAACTACTATTACTTTTACTGTAACTCCCTCCTCCTCCCCCCCGTACTACTACTACTGCTACTATTGTTACGCTGACTGCTACTCTAACTACTACTCTTACAGTTGCTACTGTCACTACTACTACTTTTATACTATCACTACTACTACTACTGATACTACTACTACTACTATTACTTTGACTGTTGCTGAAACTAGATATGATTCACTTCTCCCCTCCTCTTCTCCTATACAACTACAAGAAGTACTACTGCTACTACTACTTCTACTAACATTGTATTTCTGCTTGTGCTACTACTACTACTACCTCATACTTTAACTGCTGCTTAAAGTAGATATGATTCATTATCTCCTCCTCCTCGCCTATACTACTACTACTACTTTTACAATTGCTACAGTTACTACTACTTTTATACTATCACTACTACTGATACAACAACTACTACTGATAATCCTACTCATCCCACTATTGATACTACTACTGATACTACTACTACTACTACTTTGACTGTTGCTGAAACTAGATATGATTCACTTCTCCCCTCCTCTTCTCCTATACAACAGCAAGTACTACTGCTACTACTACTAACACTATAATTACTGCTATTGCTACTACTACTACTACCACCACTACTTACAACTGCTACTGTCACTACTATTACTTTTATACTATCACTACTACTGATACTACAACTACTGCTAATAATCCTCCTCATCCCACTAATGATACTAGTACTACTACTATAACTTTGTTTGTTGCTGAAATTCACTTCTCCCTCTGCAAGTACTACTACTACTACTACAATTACTGCTATTGCAACTACTACTACTACTACTACTACTACTTTTACTCCTCATCCTCATACTTTAACTGCTGCTTAAAGTAGATATGATTCATTGTCCCCTCCTCTCATATCCCGGGCACGACTCTGGGCCTGGCTCTCCTCCAACGCGGGGACATTACAATACATGTTACGTCTGACCGCGCGCATTAAGTCCTTATGGAGCGCTCGTTTGGAGGTTGGCTTTTATGGCCAGCTCCCATGATGCTTTGCGGCTCAGTGAGATGGTAGAGCACAGCGCGCCGTGGCGACTGGACCCAGCTGGGAATTAATTATGTTCACTGCACGCATGACAAGAGGAGCCGAACAAGATGTAACACGGAGGATTTTAGGCTGTTTGGACATCTGTTATCTTAATCTCACAGTAATATAAGGTTATCACTATGACTACTGTCATGATAAGTTTGATATTAGGCTATTTTCTGATCTATATGTCATTTCCTCATCATAAACGCACCTGGAGTTGTGTTTTGTTTCACTCGCACGTCTTAAAACACACAAACCCAGGTTCCGGTTGGAACACCGAGACGCTGGCAGCTCAGTAAGAGGGCTCCCGACCGAACCCGAGAAATCTTAACGAAAAGGCCTATTCAGAGGAGAAATAATACATGTCTGAAACATAAAGAGGAGGCCAGACGTCACCGATGAACTATTTCACCCCAAAAAAGAGAGGGAGACGCAGGTTCTGGGACCCGCGGTCAAAGCTAACTACAGGCTAACTAACATCTGCTTGGCGAGATGGCGGACTCGAGATCTTACGCGAGCTGAAACAGTTTCGACAAGAAAGCAGGGACCAATTCGAAGAGCTAAAACGAGACCTCTCTTCAATCAATAATAGACTAGAGAAAGCCGAAAGTCGTATTGAAACAGTCAAGAGCGAGTTCAAATATCTGAAGATGTAGCCACTGGCTTGCTAAAACTATGCTCAAAGCTGGAGGAGCAGCTAGTTGACACCCAGGCCCGAGGAAGACGCGAAAATGTGAGAATATACGGGATCAACGAGAACGCGGAGAAAGAGGAGACAGAGATGGTCATATTTGTTGAAAAACTGCTTCGTGAGGGTCTTCAGCTGCCAAACGCCCTGGAATTACACATTGAAAGAGCACATCGGTCCCTGGGACCACCTCCTCCGCCGAGCGCTCCCCCTCGCTCTATTATAGTCAAGTTTTTAAGCTTTCGGACTAAGGAGATGGTCCTTCGCAGAAGTCCTGGCAAATGAAAGGCTTCAAGTGGAAAGACAAACAAGTTACTCTGGACCAGGACTTTCCCCCTGCCATTATTGGAAAGAGGAGAGAATACGCAGAGATCCGTAAAGTGTTAAAGAGAAAGACGTCCGGTTCCAAACGCTCTTCCCCGCTCGGCTGCGAGTGAGACACAGCGATGGATCCAAAACTTACGACACGGCAGCGGAGGCGGCTGAGGACCTCGTGAAACGGGGATATGCAGTCAAGCTCATACCGACACCGACATCACTGACAGAACGGATCCAACAGCTGACCTGGACCCGCGTGGACCGACGCCCAAGGAGGGGTGCACCTGATCCGGAGCGAGACATCAGCTACAAGGAGAAGCTGCGCGCATTCCGGAGAACGTCCCCTGGGCCAAGCGCGGAATAAAAGCTCATGACCGGGAGGGTTCGAATTTCTTTCCCTTTGATTGAAAAGCATTAGACTGAGATGACTGGGTGAGTAAAACTATTGAAATAGTTAAGGTTCTACAACGAGAGCTTTCATAATACTGTCATAGCCGCAAGGATCCCCTACACTGCCGATAGGAGTAGGGCATTTGCCTTGAAGCGCCCCCTGGGACACAAGAGGGTCTGTTTCATTGACCCCAACACAGGGAGTCATGTTCGTTTCTGTTCAGTTTGTGTTGTTGTGATTTATATTCTGCTGTTCTGCGCAGAGAGGAGGGTGCCTTGCTTAAAGAGGTTATTAATTGTTAATACAGTCAGATGTCGACACACTGTGTAAAATTTATTTCACTTAACATAAATGGCATACTCAACCCAATTAAGAGATCAAAAATGTTGTCACAATTGAAAAGGGATAAAGTCCAGGTGGCGTTTATTCAGGAAACTCACCTGAGTGATAGTGAACACGCAAAATTGAACAAAATGGGATACTCTAGGGTATATTTCTCCTCTCACAGTTCCGGGAGACGTAGGGGAGTGGCAATTTTGTTGTCTAAGGGGCTAAATTTTGAACACATAGCTGAACATAAGGATAAGGAGGGTAGATATATCTTGGTTATTGGTAAATTGGAAGGTACTCTGGTGAGTCTGTTAAATGTGTACATGCCACCTGGCAGTGACTGGTCATTTTATAAACATATACTTGAAACACTGACAACTAAATGCCAAGGCATTCCATTATGCGGGGGTGATTTCAACATTAGATTGCACCCTAGAATGGATAGTTCTAATGGAAGATCAGATGCTAAAAGTATCAGTAAAAAAATGAACCATTTTATGGAGGAGCTTGGAATAATTGACATATGGAGGAAGCATAACCACACAGTGCGAGACTATACACATTATTCCTCCGCTCACAATGTTTACTCTCGAATAGACTTCTTCTTAATGTTCATAAATGATATACATAGAGCTGTGAGGTGCGAGATTGGCACTTGTGCGATATCAGATCATGAACCTGTATATTTAACACTTAACATTAATGACAAAATAAAATCCACTGTCTGGAAACTAAATTCAAACATCTTGAATGATCGCGATATTAAAAACACTCTGAAAAAAGATATTCAATTTTACCTGGAGGATAATGACAATGATGAGGTCTCTCCTACCATACTATGGGACGCATTAAAAGCTGTAATTCGGGGCAAAATAATAGCAATTTCGGCCACACTAAAGAAACGTAAAATACAAAAATTGCAAGCACTAGAAGTTAAGCTTAAAGAACTAATTAAAGAACACTCTATTTCTTTCCAAAATTCAATTAAAATGAAAATAAAGGAAGTGAAGGGGGAAATAGATGCTATAAACACACAAGAAATTCAAAAGAAGCTCCTTTTTACAAAACAACGATACTACGATGCAGGGGGGAAAGCGTTCAAGTTGCTCTCTTATAGACTGAGAAAACAAGAGGCAGAGAGGACAATTCACAAAATCAGAGATCCAGTGACTAATAGAATAGAGAACCGCCTTGACAAAATACAAGAATGCTTTGAGGAGTACTACAGAAAAGTATACTCTCAGCCTCAATTAGGAAATGGTGAAGAAATTGACCAATTTTTGTTGTCTCTAGACTTACCTAAAGTCTCAGATGATCAAAACAAGAGACTGACTTCAAAAATCACTAAAGAAGAAGTTTTAGCATCAATTAAAAGATTAAAAAACTGTAAAAGTCCAGGGGCAGACGGGTATAATTCAGAGTGGTATAAAGCAATGCAAGAAAACCTAGTGTCAACATTAGTAAAAACTTTTAACTGGATTATCGAAAAGAAATGTATACCCCCGTCTTGGAAAGAAGCCATAATTTCTATAATCCCTAAGGAAAATAAAGACAAACTAGACTGTGGGAATTATCGTCCCGTAAGCGTTCTTAACATCGATTACAAAATTTTCACTTCTATACTATGTAAAAGATTGGAGACAATTCTTCCAGAACTCATTAATAAAGACCAGACTGGATTCATTAGACAAAGACAAACCCAGGATAACATTCGAAAGGCATTACTAATTATGAAACATGTCAATAAATATAACTTGAAAACGCTCATGATCAGTTTAGATGCTGAGAAAGCGTTCGACTCGGTACGATGGGAATTTTTATACAAAGTAATGGCTAAATTTGGCTTTGATCCTAATATTATTGACACAGTTGCTGCTCTGTACAACAGGCCAACTGCAAGAATAAAAATTAACGGGGACTTGACTAAGCCTATTATTTTGGAACGGGGGACCCGACAAGGGTGTGGAGCATCGGCACTCTTGTTTGCTTTATTTATTGAGCCGTTGAGCCAATTTATAAGACAAAGCACAGAAATTAAAGGAGTGACTCTTAAATCAGGCGAACAAAAATTAGCTTTATTTGCAGATGATATATTGTTATTTCTGACTGAACCCTCACAATCTCTACCAAAACTAATGCAGGTGTTGGATAAATATGGTTCTCTTTCAGGGTACAAAATAAATGTAAACAAAACTCAGGTGTTGAAAATTAACTACAAGCCGCCACTTAGGATAAAAAATGCATATAAATGGAAATGGGACTCAAATAGCATGAAATATTTAGGGGTTGTTCTGACAAGAGATCCATCTAAACTTTTTCAGGCAAATTATGATCCATTAACCTCAAAAATTAAAACAGATTTACAAAGGTGGAGCATGATCCCCTTTCTGAGCTTACACTCCCGAGTGGAATCAATTAGGATGAATATTCTCCCACGTTTGCTGTATTTATTTCATTGTTTACCAACTTGGATACCACAGAGATACTTTAATGGATGGGACAGAATGTTGGGTAAATATATTTGGCAAAATAAAAGGGCTAGAATTAAATACAAAACGTTACAATTGAGGAAGGAGAGGGGAGGGCTCGGTCTCCCGTGTCTTCAGGATTACTACTATGCGGCTCAACTCAGACCTTTGATAAGTTTATGCTCACCAGCCTATTCTGCATGCTGGAAAGAAATAGAAAACATTGAGTTTGAAAATATTCCAATTATGACAATATTGGTTGATAAAAAACTACAAAACAAGCTTAACATATCAGATGATTTTATATATGAATCCCTTCTGAAAAGTTGGGATGGAGTTCTTAAAATTTGCAGACTGGAGAAAATATCAAAAATATTAAGATGGATAGCCTACGACTCTGATTTCCCACCAAATACCCAAGATAATAGGTTTAAAGCATGGATATCAAAGGGTCTGACATCATATTACTCTTTTATCCACAAGGGGGTATTTTTGAGTTTCGAAAAATTAAGGGAAAAAAATGGATTAGACCAGGAAGACTTTTACAGATATTTACAAATTAGACACCATTTTGACCAAAATATGAAAGGTATATGGGAAAACGGCGATTTGGGATTCATATGGACTGTTTTGACAATAACAAAATCATTGTCACAGAGTAATATAACATCCAAATTGTATAAAGCAATTCAACAAGGTAAAGAAGGTAACACAGAATACATTAAGACAAGGTGGGAAATGGAAGGTAGTCTGAGCATTTCAAATGAAAGTTGGGAAAGAATCTGTCAGCTACAATGGAAGACAACTTTGTCCAATACATGGCGAGAGTTTGGATGGAAGAATATTGTAAGATTCTTTATTACACCCATTCAAAAAAGACACCAAGGGAGTGGGGCTTTATGTTGGAGGCTCTGCGGCTCAACTGGGGCTAACCACTACCACATTTTTTGGGATTGCACCACTCTGAAATCATATTGGTCGCAGATTTGGACTCATATAAATCATATCTTTGGGACTAAATTGAGGTTTACTTTTGAGTGTTTATACTTAGGAGATGTCAACTTCCAAAATTGGAGAAATAATGACAAAAAATTATTAGCAATCTTACTTGTGGCAAGCAAAAAAGCTATCACAAGAAAATGGTTGCGGGCGGACCCCCCATCAATAGAAGAGTGGATAGAGATAGTTTACGAAATCTATGTGATGGAAAAGCTGTCTTTCACCCTTCGGACCCAAAGAGACTCCTTTTACGAAACATGGACAAAATGGACAGAGTATGTGAAACCTGTCAGGTCGGACTTCAACTGAACACATTTTGACTGATTATCCAATGAACGTCTGTAATGGCACTCCTCCCCTCTTTGTTTATATATTGTTGTTGTTGTTGTTGTTTTGTCTTTTTTGCCTTTTGTTTTATTTTGTATAATTTGAAAATTTAAAAAATAAAAATTACAAAAAAAAAAAAACACACAAACCCTGCATATTTAGGCTGAGTTCTTCTCTCAAACTGAAAACACTACTAAAAAACTACTGCAAATTGGAGCAGATCATTTTATGTTTTGTAGATGTAGACAAAGACTATATAATAATAATAATAATAAACGATTGCGCAAACATATGTGGATGAAAAAAACACAACTCCAGGTATGTTTTTGAGGAGGTAACAACATTATAACATGGCTTAAAGCTCACAAGAGTCCGTTTTGTGTAATATAGGATCTTTTCCGTACATTTCTTTAATAATATATCCCCATTTTCTTTCCGTGTATTTGCACAAAGCTTGTCTGGCCCCTGTATAGAAATATTGTATGAGCAGCTCTTGAGGTCGAGATAAGTCGGCCGTGTATTATAAAGCGTTTTGTACTAGTTGTTGTTGACTTTACTGTGGCGACAAAACTCCGCTCTGGTCTGAAAGTTGTGAAACTCTCTTATAAACTTTGGACCAATTGGCCTAATTAGTTCTGTTTTTCATGTTTTTAATCCAAATCCATATTGTTTTATCCTAGTTTATTTAATTTATCCCAGTATACTGTTATAACCTCACTGTGCAACACAATATTTTACTTTTTCTCACCCAGTCTTTGCTCAAATACCAAAAATCTAAACCTAACGATTAATAGTTTACATGTCAAACAATTAAATACTGTCCCACTTTAACTGCAGGCTTTTAACTATATGTTTTAAATCATACTTAATTTGTTTATGTTGTTGTAAGGCGACCTTGGGTGTCCAGAAAGGCGCCTAATCAATAAAATATATTATTATTATTTATTATTATTATGTGTTGTTGATACTTGGTGCATCTCCAATGTTGGAACATTTAGGAGTTTGTCTGAAAACGACTGAAATGGACTTAAACAGCACATTTTCAGGAGCGTGTGATCAATATGAGCTCAGATTAAAGTCTAACAAAGCCTCAGACAGAGCAGAGCCTACAGTTAGCATCCCAGATAATGTCAATATCATCAGCTGCAAAGTAATACAATATTTGACTAGCGTCGCAAAACCAAAACATGTGACATATCTTTATTTCCTTGCGTGAGAAGCCAGTGTTTCTGAACAAATTGAAAACCGAATGTCTATAGCACCTCCATAAATAACTCTACACTTCGCAAGGACATGGCGGTAATAAAGTTAAAATATAGGAGCTTGATAAGAGGCAGAAGTCCCCGTTCTTTGGCAGCGATTTAAGACTAAAACTTGGAAACAAACCAAAGGCCAAACTCGGAATAGGCTAAACAAGAAGTACATGCAATATTAGCACGATTTTATGATAATATTGTGTAAAACGTTGCTGTAAAAGTCAGATTTGATGATTAAAATAAGATGGATCAGTCTAAATAGAACGTAACGCCCTCTACTGATAACTCTATGTGGCGTTAAGGTTGCATTAAGCGAACATAAATCAGGTTAAAACTGTAGTTCACTGTTATGTATTTAAGTTGAATGACTATTACATTTTCAAATCAGGTGGCCGTTTGAAGTGTTCAAGGACACTGGGAAAATCACTGCAGAAAAGTGATTTATTTTGAGTAGCGGTTTTCAAAATGGCTGTGGAAAGTTATAACTCAATGTTTTGATCTCGGACAAAGTGCAAATAAACACTAAATCAACTTTTTTATTTAATTTAACTGCATACATGGTGTTTTAATAGCATTATTTACTGTTTCTAGCCCTTTTTTGGCAATTTATCTATGTAAATTTGCAGTTTTCTCGTCAAAAACATTCAAAAACTTGACGTGTGCTGTGCTGCCTCCAGTGGCTACTGCAATTTCAAGTACTATGTGACATCACACTGGACTAATTACAGCCTAATTTAGTCCCCCAGGTACTGCCCAAGTTAGCGTCTCTATTTGAAATGTGTTTGTAGGCAGTTTAGGCATCTAATCCCACTTTAAAATAATATTTGTTTATATTTCTAACACTACATTTTGATCTGGTTATAGTTGTAGTTGTTATAAATTTGACAAACTGAAGCTAGTCACGTGATCGGCTGGGACATGTGGACAGATTTCTTGTCAAAAACAGTCAAAAAATGAGTCTGTGCTGCCTCAAGTGGCCTTTATGTAACAGATAATACTCCCTACAACTGTACAACAACTCATCATTATGTAACAGATAATACTCCCTACAACTGTACAACAACTCATCATTATGTAACAGATAATACTCCCTACAACTGTACAACAACTCATCATTATGTAACAGATAATACTCCCTACAACTGTACAACAACTCATCATTATGTAACAGATAATACTCCCTACAACTGTACAACAACTCATCATTATGTAACAGATAACCCTATGTCCTGTCAGTCATTATTTCTCCTTGTGATCTCTTGTATATAGCCCAGATTTATTTGTGTTATTATATTTCTAGTAGTGCTGTCAAACGATACATTTTTAAAATCAGATTAATCACACTTTAGAATTTTGATTACTCATGATTAATCGCAGTTAATTATTCTTCAAAAAAAGTCAATAATACTGTGTCAAAAATGCAAATTAATATAAAAAAAGTTATATTATTTACTTTTTCTATCGCTGGTAGTTTTGTTGACGACATTGCTGCGGGTTTGTCGTGTTCGGTTTGTTGTTGTTGTTGTACAAGCAGCGTCGTCGTTGCCGCTGAATCAAACCCGTGTTTTGCTTTAAGATGGTGTTTTAAACTTGTGCTTCTGTGGAAAGAGACTTCATCGCTGCGATATCTGCAAACTACCTTAGTTTAATCTAAAGTCGTGTATGGACAGACCTGATCACTGACCTAATAACCTGCACCGCCTTTCAGGTCACCATCAGCGCTTTCCATAGAGGAGCGCGTGTGTTCAAAGTAAATTGTGTGATTAATCCGCGTTAAAAAAAGATTAGTGGGTTATTTTTTGTGATTAATCGCAGGCGTTAACGTTGACAGCCGTAATTTCTAGATTTGCATTTGTACTTGTACGTAAACATTTATGTAATTATGCCTTATTTGACACTGGTCTCTCGTTATTTTTGCTATTTATGCTGAATTTATGAGCACATTTGTATTTTTACTCTGTGTTGTTATAATATATTGTGATGTGTGAGCTACTGTGTCCAAATAATTGAAATAAGTCTCACTTTAATAACATTCTGTCCTCGACGTTAATGCGTTAGAAGCAGAAAAAAAGGAAAATTGGAGTATTAAAGGAGTGCCAAGTGAACCAAAATTGAACTTAACTGAATTAGCTGGTTGTTATAAAAAATAGCTCCACAGCTCAATTTGCAGCGTTGTAGAGAGGTCATCATTTTCTGCTTGGAGTAGTGAAGTAAACAAGTTGTTTTTGTTCTTAATGCTAAAACAAAAAACACTATTAATGCTAAAAAAAAAAAAAAACCTAACTATTCATCAACCTTGAGGATTAAATTGGAGCTATGTAATTTTCTGGTGGAGGAGTTCATTGAGATGTTATTTCTTTGCCTGGAAAACTCCATAATATGATATAAATGATCTATTATTCAGTTCAGATCAATCAAACTTTTTCAGTTTTGAAATGAACGAAGCTTGTTTTGGGTACCTGATTTCCACCTCGTTACAAATACTTAATCCAGAAAATGTTTAGTGATTTGAGTATTTTTTTAGGGATGGGACGAAAAAACGCTTTCCACAAGACGAGACAAGATACGAGACTGGGTCAACGAGAACGAGACAATACAAGACTTTAAAATAATTTCTCATATAGACATTTCACAATTCAGTTAACATTTTTTCATTTATTTGATTTCCAAATTTTTGTTTTCATTCTCGTGTTGCTTTTTGGAACTGTAAAAGACATGTAACTCACTCTTTTTTGGCCAGTCCAAATATAAACACATGGGGGAAAAAAATCACAAGATAATTTTTCTCATGTGTGCACAATCTTGTAGCACAAGATCTTTTATCATCCTTAATATTTTTACTTTTTTTTACACTTAATTTGTTGTGTATTAAAGGTGCACTGTGTAGATTTTCTGGTGGAGGGTCAGTCACTTGTTTCCATGGAGATTGCTTATTGCTTCTCCTGAAATGCTCCACAATATGACACTGAACTTATGTATTGCAAATATATCTGGGCTCTATACAAGAGGTCATAAGGAGAAAACAGTGTAGAGATGAAATAATGATTGACATGACATAGGGTTATCTATTAGATAAGGGTGAGTTGTAGGGAGTATTATCTATTATCTGTTATATAAGGAGCACTGGAGGCAGCGCACACTCTCAGCTTTTGACTCTTTTTGACCCGAAAGCTGCAAAATTACTTAGTTAGCTTGCCAAAAAGGTCAAGAAACAGTAGATAATGTGATCAAAACACCATATATACACAGTTTAGTTACAAAAAACAGTTTTTAGTGTTTAGTGCCACTTTAAAACCGTCTGGTGCAGTGGGTGTATAATGATGTTTCCCATTGTTTTCCCACCCAGTGAAGTACAAGTCTCTAAATCAGAGCAGAGTCCACTGGAAATAACACACCCACACAAAATCTATATTCCACCACACTTGATGCCTCGTAGAGTGTGTCCAGCCCTGGCTAACCCCTCCCGGAGCGATGCTATTTCAGCGGAGCAGGTCCTACACATGGCCGCCATTACCGGAGTGGACATTTGCGCCTGACCCTCGGTGCCCTCCTCACTCTCCCTCCATCAGAGAAGATACGAGCCTGCAGACAGTCTCACCTGGGTCCAATTGGCTCCAATCTAGTTCCCTTTGTGGACGGAGCGGAGCCGGTGGCATTTGCAAACGCTCCCCAGTTTAGAATAAATGAAATAACATATTGTGCACAGGAGGGCAGAGCAGTCCCACTTATTAATCAAAGGGAAGTGGAAATAGGCAAGTATGGAGTGACGTCAGCCTGGTTAAATATAGCGAGGAATTGGATTAAGTTTGAGTTCTGAAGTGTTTGGGAACTTTTATGTGCGATTTGGGATATTATGGTTTAAAATGAAGATAGAAACTGACCACCACAGACCCATAACGCCCCACGTGAGCTGCAGTTTATGCTCTATACAATTCCCCCAGCTTCTAACAAATGAACTAGAGCATAACAGCTGTTCTGTGTAACTTTTCTTGTTTCTATTAGGGCTGGGAATCACAAAGTCGCTCACAATTCAATAAAATACTCGATACATGGCTCACGATATTACCCCGATATGGCGATACTTATAATAATTGAAATATTGCACATAATACTCTGATATATCGCTGTTTTTAAAGAACCAAATACATTTTAGCAACAATATTTCTTCATTAAACCACTACTTGCGCAAAGAATAGTAATGAAAAACATCTATTTTAATGATCAAAACAGTAAATATGTGAAGTGTATCACATAAACAAGTTTCCTTCCATTAAATGAGCAAGGAAATTGTAGTTCAGTCGCAAAAAAATGCTAAAAGATACAAAAAAATACTCTGACACAGCAGCCCACAATAACAATACTGTATTACCGAGTTTTGTACAATGATATATATTGATATTTTGATAATATTCCACAGTAAACTCTTGTCTATGTCCATGGAGATTGGTAAGAGGTGCCACCAGATCAATTTACAGGTCAGATCTGTGGATTGGTGACACCGAATCTCACAGTGAGGGTGTATATTTTTCGTGTATATTTGAGAAAATGTTTTTCTTGTTGACGTTCTCACATTTGTTTTCGCTAACAGTTGTTTTTTTGAAGTGACCTGATTGTTCTATTTCGAGCTGCAAAATTCACTGCAATCAAATCAAAATTGTAATGGGCGATTCTCAAAGACTGCAAGTTTTGAAAGAACCATAATTTCCTCCACAAACAACTAAATCTGCTGTTTTATTCTGCATAAAAACTGCTAAACCTGTCATGTTAATTACTATATCAATTTATCATTCAATATGTGAAAACTGGAACAATATATTTTGGGATGGTGTACAATTATTTTGCAATAGTGGGAAGATTTTTGCCATTTTTATGTCGGAATGTAAGATTTGACCTTTAGAGAGTAAAACAAATAACTCCTATGGTGAATTATTAGTTAATTTTCCTATTTATTTGCTGGAGCTCAGGCCTTTCAATGATAAAGCATATTTAAAAATTAGTTTAGTGGGATTATCCTGCATAAAGTGGTTTAAATACTATCGTTTATCGCAATATACTGTATCTCTGAGTGAAATATCCTGTTTCAGTCTGTACAAATATGTTCTGAAATGTGATTGTATTAGTTTGTCAGTTCATATTTCAGAAATCTCTGTCAGAAAAATCGCAATTCCATATTTTTCTCAAACTCGCTCAGTCCTTGCAGCCGTACAGCGCTGAGAATTGATGAAAACCAGTCCCCCCCCCCTCTCTCTCTCTCTCTCCTCTACCCTTTAACTGTTTCCTGAATGTCAGTTCTTCATAGAAATGGCCCCCGTTGTTGGAAATGGTCCATAAAAGCTCTTTTCGGACATGACGGATGGCCCCTGGAGAGGCGCCAGGTGGACCCCGCGGCGGCTCACGGGGCTCCGGTCACGGCAACACATCACAGAAAAGGACTGTTTGTTCACCTGTGACAATAAAGCTGATTCAAACACATACACAGCGCAGGGAGAGGTATTCGATTTACACCGACTTGACATGCTGCTAATTGTGACTATTAAAAACTAGAGGAACTGTATGAGTCATAGTACAGGAATAAAAGGGTTTCCGGGGGAGAAAAACACTACCTATATTTGAACGCTTGCTAGTTTCTATGGAAATGTCGATTTTCCTTGGTGTGTTCGAGACTAAGGCATTAAACTTCTTCTTCATAGCATCAATAGGCCAAACAGGTCAGGTCAGATCTGTGGAGAGGCCCGCCCCCTCAAAATGGAAATGGGTCATCTCAATGTAATGTTTTGCCAAAGAAAAAAGAAAAACGCAACTACAGAACTAACAATAAACCCTTTTTAATGCAGATAGTACACCTCAGACCTCAAGAGCTGCTTATACTATATATCTGTGCTGACATAAGACAAACTTTGCTTAAATTCAAGGGGAAAAATCAGGAATACAGGTCCTATATTACACAACATAGACTCTTGTGAGCTTTAAGTCATGTTATAACGCTGTTAAATCATCAAAAACAGACCTGGAGTTGTGTTTTGTTTCATTCACACATGTCTGAGTAACCCGTTTGAGTAGTTTTCAAGTTAATAAGAGCTACCTTTTACATTTAGTTCAGTAGAGATGGGTAATTCCAGTTGATTAGGGGCAGTACATATTAATGAACACATGTAAATAACAGTGTAAATATGTCAGATTATAGCAAAGATGCTAATTTCCATCTGTTGTCCCAAAGCAAGTGACACAAAAAACAGTATAACACATTACAAAACAAAAATAGAGAAATAAAAGTGCTCACAGACTTGGTTCTCCTTCATCCACAGTTTAAGGTGCAGTTTAAAAGTGGACAGAGATGGACATTCTCTTATTGTCAGAGGAAGGCTATTCCAATAATGAGCACCTTTGACAGAGAGCACAGTCTGTCCAAATGTGGTACGTCTGTGTGGTACCTCACAGTCCCCCCCCCGAGCTGTGGCCCTAGCGATTCGAGTGAAGGTTTGTGGAGATTAAAAATACGGTGACACGCAAGGTGGAAGAACTAAAATGAGCCTAAACGTGCAGGGTTTGTGTGTTAAACATGTGTGAATGAAACAAAACACAACTCCAGGTCTGTTTGTGATCAGAAAACAGCGCGATATTGGCTCTTTAATTTGTAACGGGCTGATTTACTAAACGAACTAGACGTTTGTTAATAGCTACTGATGTGAACGCAGCGTGTGTCCGTTTCTCGTGGATCTTGTGGATGGTCGGGGCGCCTCTGGCCTGTGCCCGTGCCCCGTTCGAGTGCTCCTTCTTGGGGGAGAGCGGCGCATATAAACCCTGGAGCAGTATGGAAGGGTCACAGCAAATGGAGGCTCAAGAAGTCTGCCATCTGTCATGTCCTCTCATCCCTCCTCTCTTTCTTTTTCCATCTTTTTTTTTTCAAGCTGCTCTTTCACTCTCTCTCTCTCTCCCCTCTTCCTCACTTTATTAACCGCTTCTTGCTCTCTCACCTTTGTCTCCCTCTATTCTCTATTCTCTTCATTTCTCATTCGGTGCCTCTTTATCTTTCTCTTTTTATCCTTTCTCTCTCTCTTCTCTCTCCATCACCCCGTCTCTCTTAATCCCTCTCCTGCTTTTCCATCTCTCTTCTTCCCTCTGCATTTGTCATTCACCCCTTCTGTCTTTCAATAATTTTTATTTGTCTTTCTCTTTTTCCTCCCCCTCTCTTACTCTCTTTTTCTCTTAATCTCCTCTCCAACTATCTCTCTCTCCTCTTTTTCCGCATTTCTCATTCTCCCCCTCGTTCTCATTCCATCCTTTTCACTCTGCACTCCTCTATCTCTCTTCTCTATTCCTCTCTTTTTTCTGAATGTCTTCTCTCCGTCTCACTTTCTGTATTTGTCATTCGCTCCCTCTTTCCCTCCATCTTTTTCCCTGCCCTTTATCTCTCTCGTCCCTGTTTCTCCTCTCTCCCTCATTTTCTTCTCCCTTTTTCTTTCATTCTCTTCTCTGACTCCTCATTTTCTTTCTCTCCCCCTCTTTCCATCCCTCTTATTCGCCATACCGTCTTCTCTTTCTTCTCCTTTGCTCGCTCCCACTTTGTTTTCCCTCCTCAATCTCCTTTTCTTCTCCTCTCCGTTGCGTTCTCATCCTTTCTCTTCATCTTTTTCTTTCCCTCCCTCCCTCTTTCTCTCTAAAATGTATTACAAACGCTTGACAAGACAACAGCAGAATAAAACATCATAATTATCTGCTTCAGAGCTGTGACATTCGGCTCCACTTTGAGAAATATTAAATTAACTCAGGCAAAACATTTCTTATGACAATTCTTATGTTACACTTATATCCGGGCTTGTAATATAAACCGTAATATAAAGGTTAAATAAGTGCAGTAGCTCAAATGAGAGGTTGGTGGTTCAATTCTCACCACCAGGATCAAATATTATCACTGTGCCCTTGAGCAAAACACACGTTATGTTTGTCCCTATTTTATTTATTCTACTTATTTACTGCTTTACTGGTTTTATTGTTTTAGGACTGGTGTGGCCAAATTTTTGCAATTTACCTTTCCGTTGTCCTCATTTTATGGGCTCTGTGCAGCTCTTTGGGAACTGTTTTGTTTGTAAAATGAGCTACATAAATAAAGTGGATATGGATTTGAATTTGCAAATCAATTAAAGCCGCTGTACCTTAAAAACCTGTGGTCCAAAGTTATTTCTCACTTACCTTATGCATTCAGAGCATCCTAATTATTCACCACAATGAGTTTATAAGAGGTTTTTTACAACTTACAGAGACCAGAGCATGAACAACTAGCATTCTAACATGCACTTACTGATTATTGGACCATAAAACGCTTTCTAACTATCTGCCCAAATATATGTGAACAAATTGGGGACAATATTATCCTCCTCAAATGGGAAAATAGATTACCGTATTTTCTGGACTAGTCGCACCAGCCAAAAAATGCACAATGAAGAAGAAAAAAACTTGTATAAGTCACACCGGACTGTAAATCGCGCATTTTGGGGAAATTTATTTTCTAAAATCAGAGACCAACAGGCAACATTTCATCTTGAAAGGCGAGTTATAGAAGTTATAGTAATAAAAACAACCAAATAGAAAACAATCTGTGTGTCATTTGTTCGAAAAAACAAAACAAAACAATTTTCTTCATTATTTGTCTCTAAAACCAAAATGAAAAACCGGATAACGATTTGTTTTTTCATTTTTGATTCTTATATATACGATTCATATATTTGGTCTATGGGCTGTCAGTGTAAAAAATGTAATATATAAGTCGCACCTGAGCATAAGCCGCAGGAACCACCCAAACCCTGAGAAAAAGTCCAAAAAATTAAATAAAAATTTGATAGCATAATACAATTAAATTGCTATAAACAGATTACTAAATGAACTAAAAGTTGTTAATAGTTACTTAAAGATGCACTATGTAACTTTTCGGTTGTGGGTGCTTGTTGTTGTTGCGCTGCCTGGAATTTAAACAGCTCTAGTTTACATTTATTCAATTACAGGTGGATTTATAGCTCAAAAATGCCTAGAAAAACAGGAATCTGACTGTGAGCGGGGCTCGAGTCTCCACAGATCTGACCTGTAACTTGGTCTGGTTTGGTCTCCATGAAGATAGAAAGGTTTAATGCCAAACTGTGAAACATTCCAAGTGACATCTCCATGAAGAATTTAACAGACCCTCCACCAGAAAAGTAACACAATTTTCTTGTTTTTCTATTTAGAATTTGTTTTAGTGGGTTAGTACCTGTTGAAAATATTTATTATAGTTTTTATCAGTTAAGTGGTGGGAAAAAATTGAAAAGAAAAGTACAGGAAGTAGCGCTGAGTTAAAAAACAATGCTGATAGAAAGGTTTAATGCCATACGGTGAAACAAAAGTTATATAATGCACCTTTAGTAGTTGTTTGAAGTTATTACAGCTAGTACAACTATATGATCAAAGTATTTTTTATTCTAGTCGTAAGCTTGGAGAACTACAATATAAATGTACATAAATGGATGAATAAAGTTTGATGTACTGTTATTGAACGCAACAGGAATGGCTTCTGACATAATAACAATGCCATTTCTAAATATGTCCCATTATGTGCCATAGTAAAGCAGTGATGACAGTTGTGTTATGAGCAGTGGGAGGTGAGACTGGGGGGACTCGTGTTTTGGACGAGTCGTAAAAGTGAGAATCGCACATTTGAGACGGCACAGAAAACCTTTGGACACTGTCAGTCTCAGCAAGTACAAAAAAAATAAATACGGATTTAGACCTGCTGTGTGTCAGAGCTTGTACACAAAATCTTACCGCTTCTACCACTACTATCTGAGGCTTTGTTAGACTTTAATCTGTGCTTTATTTCAACACAATCTGACCAAAAAGAACTGACTTAGCTACTTAAACTGGATCATTAACGCTTGTATTGGAAATATGTCTTTTAATGTGTTGTTTAAATCCATTTTGTACCCGCAGCGTGTTACTGCTCCAATTCCAACTCCAATTCAGACAAAGCTCAAGATCTGGCCCACTCCAAACAAAACATAAATTGCATCTCTAGGCCTGTTAGAATAATAACAATATGAATAACTTGTTGTTCAAGAAATGACGGAACAATAACTTTGGGGGATCAATATTCACTGTGCGTACTTTTTCTTTGCAATAGTAGTTGAATGTTTTTGTTTTTTTCTGTACTAAGATAAGATTTAAGATGAGACAACAGTGGCTGCCAAAGGTCTGAGGCTCAATTTCTGCGCAGAAGTCCTGTCGTCGTGTCCTTAGGCAAGACACGTCACCCACAATGCCTAGCAGGAAAGTGTGAACGATTGATGGTGCAGATTGGGCGCCTCGATTCACTCAGTTTGTCCCAGGGCAGCTGTGGCCATTAGGGACGGGCTTTCGATTAAATTGTCTTAATCGATCGTCGGGAAAATTAACGATCGATTTTCGTTTAATCATTCACATTTTATATTAAAATTATCATAATTATTACTATTGCTAATCTGCATAAATAAACTCAACTTTACAACATATAAACCATCACCACTATAGAGCCACATCAGCCCTTTGAGATTAGAATGTGTTTAATGCAGCTTTGGCACATTTGTTTACGTTTTACAGAAACTAAAATTAAAACCACATGGCTCATTTGCATAAACAGAAAGCGGGAAAAAAAAGCAGCTCTTTCCTTGTGCACTGATTTGGTCGGACTAAAGGACACGACTCAGTGGAATATGAGTGTTCTTTCCGTGACAGAGGATGTGATGAGGCTGGTGAGTCTGTTCTGTGCGTATGTCGCGTTGGAGAAGCTGCGTAAACAAGCGAAATCGGGATACTCAAAAAAAAAAAAAAAAAAAAATCATAACCAGGACACTGATGTGCAGGTCAACGCACTCATTGGAGGATATAGTGATCTCCAAGGAGCCATAGACGAGACGTGGGACTGTGAGGCTGCAACTCTACTGTTTGTGCTGTGTTTGTGCTACGTTATTCGCCTACATTCAGTTTGTCGATTAAAATTAACGTGATCCACGAAATTCTTAATGATCAATTATCGAATAATCGACGAATCATGCCCATCCCTAGTGGCCACAATAATATCTTACCTCCACCAATTATAGACTGAATTACTAATAACATAATCGCTGGGGGCGGCACGGTGGCTGAGTGTAGGGCTGAAACGATTACTCGAGTAACTCGGATAATTCGATTACAAAAAATATTCGGGGCAAATTCTTTGCCTCGAGGCTTCGTTTAATTCATGTCACCAAAGTCAATTTATTTAAAATGTCTCTGCTATCGTATCGCTCCTCCTTTGTAGACTGCTGCGCCAGTCTGGGATCACTGTTTCACACGGACAGTTATCAATGACGTACATTTCAAAGATTTGAAGCGGCGCGATTTATTCCACGGTGTGGAAATGGCAGATAATGATGTGGCCGCTGCCAGTGTGCACTGGCAAAGCCAACCTGATGTACCACAACAGTACGTCTTCAATGCTGCAGCACTTAAAGCGAAAGCATCCTCATGTGAACTGTACTTCTCTAAGCGGAGTCGGAGAATCTACGAGGTAATATACTTTTACGATTGCTCACTGAAATGAAAAGTAACGCCTATTAGAATGTACAGTATTTGTAATTATTTGTAACCTGTGTTATGAGTCGATAGTAACGAGGCATAATGAGCAGCAAGGGAGCAAATGATCTCACTCAAATCGCTCCCTTCCTCACGTATACACAGACACACACACACACTCGGTGTTTGCCATATCAGAAACGTCTAGTTCGTTGTTCTACTTTTACCAAAAATCTGATTTAATCTAGAACCGCTGGCATCAATAATTCCAATATCAGAGAAAGGAAATATTTTACCGACGTTTACGAACACTTATGTGTTCGCTAGTTCTATATTTAGCTTATTAATTAGGCTAGTTAAAGGATTAACGTTGTCACTTAGAAAACTCCTGTCTTATAAGCCAATAAGCCAAAGGTTTTACACTTGTTTAAAAAAAATGTTGACTTTAAATAAAAACCTTTTTTGTGAGGAATAACAGCAATTGCTTGCTCATTTTAAGAGGCCTTTCATGTTGCGTTACACACTATTGATATAGTTGTATAAAAACAAAAAAGTGTGATTTATCCGATTACTCGATTAATCGATGATATAATCGACAGAATACTCGATTCCAAAAATATTCGATAGTTGCAGCTCTAGCTGAGTGGCAACACTCAGGCCTCACAGCAAGAAGGTTGCGGGTTCGATCCCCGGGTCGCCCGGGCCTTTCTGTGTGGAGTTTGCATGTTCCTCCCCGTGTCTGGATGGGTTTCCTCCGGGTACTCCGGTTTCCCCCCATCAACCTAAAACATGCCCGCACCCCTATGAACTAACATCAAGGACCATGTGCTGTGTTCACCACCTGCAGAGGGGTTCATATGA
The DNA here is from genome assembly GCA_030686955.1 of Odontamblyopus rebecca. Classification (NCBI taxonomy): domain Eukaryota; kingdom Metazoa; phylum Chordata; class Actinopteri; order Gobiiformes; family Gobiidae; genus Odontamblyopus; species Odontamblyopus rebecca. The sequence continues at coordinate 7,149,374 of CM060675.1, forward strand.
GTATTGGGCAGCAAGCTGCCCCCGCGACCCAGCCGGATTAAGCGGGAGAAGATGGATGGATGGATAATCGCTGGGCATTACCGCATATCTGGTCCCGGGTTAGGAGCAGTGTTGAAAAAGTCGTCTCTATTGCACTACCTCACAGTTTTGAGACACTGTATCTTGGGATAAGACCTGCTCCGCTCATAGAACGTGAGAAAAAATATATTTACAACATACTATTGGCTGCTGGAAAGAAGCGTATCACACGGAGATGGTTTAGTGATAAAGTCCCTTGTCTTGATGATTAGATTGTTGTTGTCCATACTATTATTTATTTATTTTATTTTTATTTTAGGCAATGAAGAAATGTACATTCTTTTACAATGGAACATATAACAATAGCGAAATCATGATAGAAATATTTTGCCCAAAAAGGAGTGGGAAGAAGAGAACTTGACTATTATATGACTATTGACTAAACTATTTATGCAATGGAAAAAGTAACATTTTAAGTATTGGGAAACTTGGAGAGTGTTTGTTGCCCCGTTTCGATCAGATTTTAATTAAGTGTGACCTGATGACACCATTGTATTTTTATTTACTATTATTTATTTATTTACCTTCCTTTTAAGTTTGTTTCTTCGTTGTTATTAACATATTACCAAGCGTTTTCTTTGTTCAAGCTTGATGATTCTTGTCATACGGGTGAAGTGATAATGTTTCTTCTGTGTACAATAAATCACGTCCCTTTGTTCCCAATAAACTTTAATGGGGAAAAAAAAACTAAACATAATAAATTTGTTTCAGTAATGACCGTTTTACTGTTTATTGTCTATATTTTCGTCAGCAACAGATCACACTTCAAAATGTGTTGCTGATAGGCCGATATAACTCCAATCACAATCACATTTTGAAGCTCTACCTTCCCGTCCTGGCTATTAAATAGCGTCCTCACCTGCTTGTTTCTATGGATATGTCATTGCTCTGCCTGCAGCGTTCCACAGTGTGACATTTAATAGCTCTACTTCACATTTATTACATTACAGCTGGTTTTATAGCTCAAAAATACGTAGAAAAACTAAAAAAAACAAGCATTCTGACCTGTAACTTGGTCTGGTTTGTTCTGCGTGTTGTGAGAAAACACCACAAATTAATTAAATACAGTATAGTTTGCATAAGATTCCCTTGCAGTGGCCTGGCCCGTGTATTCGAGCCCTCACACCGACAGCTATGCAAATCCCCTGTCCTCATGTGTCAGTAGTATTGCCCCTGACGGATACTTTGACACCGACTTTCTATTTCAGGAGCGAGACCATCGACTGTCAAATCCGATGATGGCTACCGGGCATTTTCTTAAGCCCATTATCAGACAGCTTATTTCACTAAAACAGCGTTAACATCTGTATAAGAACTCACCAAAAATCTTGCCTCATCTCGTCTAGTTTTTACATTTTCATCAAGTTTATAGTTTCACGTCTTGGTTAGACACTGGCAGCAGATGTGACTTATATGCAGACGTGATTATATAACTGTTACCCGGCAACCATAATGTAAACAAGGGCCAAAACTTGATAAAAATGCGCAATAGTTATGAATAGGCCAATAAAAATGAATTACAACACCTTTATTGTGTTAAATTAAGGTTTAAACTGTCAGAAAAACTATGTTCTTTGTGTGTAAATTGTTTTTCAGTGTTGATGACATAGATAGAGGTATTTAATTTTTGAACTCAGCGCTACTTCCTGTATTTTTGTTCTTTTTTTTTTTTCAACTTTTTTCCACAAACTTCCACTTAACTGGTATAAAACTATTTTCCACAGATACTAGCCGACAAAAACAATAAGAAAAACATGAAAATTGTGTCGCTTTTCTGGTGGAGGGTCTGTCAAACGCTTTTATCCAAGGAGTTGTTATTTTTTTTGTCTGGAATGTTCCACAGTCTTTTTGTCTGGAATGTTCCACAGTTTAGCATTAATAACCTTTATATCTTCATGGAGACCAAGTTACAGGTCAGATCTGTGGAGAGGCGACCCCGCTCACAGTTAAAATTCCTGTTTTTCTAAGTATTTTTGAGCTTTAAAACCACCTGTAATTGAATAAATGTAAAACAGAGCTGTTTAAATTCCAGGAGGAGCAATAACATCTCCATAGAAACAAGCACCCTCAACCGAAAAGTTACATAGTGCATCTTTAAGTAACTATTAACAACTTATAGTTCATTTAGTAATTTGTTTATAGCAATTTAATTTCATTATGCTGTCAAATTAATCTATTTTCCCATTTGAGGAGGATAATACTGACCACGTTCACAGTCAGCAAGTTTGTTTTTCTATGTGTTTTTGAGCTATAAAACCACCTGTAATTGAATAAAAGTAAAGTAGAGCTGTTTAAAGTCACACCGTGGAACATTCCAGGCAAAGCAATGACATAAAAACAAGCAGGTGTCAGATTCCCAAACCGAAAAATGACGCCGTGTTCCTTTAAAGCCCCGAATATAGCTGTTTGTTTAAAATGTCTATTGCAAGAATGAGGAGGCACATGAAAAGCGGAGTAATTACTACTTTGAAGCATTAAAATAAAGGATAATGGCTTGAATTTGCTTATTAGTGGAGATTAGGGACAGCTGCAGTCAGTGTGCTGTGAAATTAAACGCATTATGAATTTTCTTTGGATGCGATTTTGGTGCAGTCTTTGTTATCTTTGAAAACAGTGTCTGAAAGAAAGTGGGTGGAATCGTTCTTTTCCTTAACTTAAAAGGTGACACGTCTGAATAGATAAAACCAATGTTGTGTGAGTTATTATTTAGGTAATATAATGTATTTTTGTCTGTTCTTTTTTCGGTGTAAAAGCTGCTAACCCTGCAGTTTAGCTCTCTGCAAACATGTTCTAGGGATTCTTGTATTAGTGTAGCAGCTCCGATTTCACTCTTCTCTCAGTTGTTAAGACTCTTTCCTGTGTTTAAGATGTGCGCTGTGAACTAAATCTTGAATTAAAAGTTAAAACAATATCGCAAATAAAAGGTCACCTCTACATAAAGTTGCCTTAGGTGATTTTTACTGTTTAAAAAATGTTAAAAAAAAAAAAAAACTAGTTGCAGAGGTCCAACTCGCTCACTTTATGCATTAAGAACATCCTAATTATTCACCATAAGTTTATAAGAGGTTTTTACAATTTAAAGAGACCATAGTATGAACAACTAGCATTCTAATGCACACTTCCTGATTACAGGACCATAAAACGCTTTTTAATTAGATGCAGACAGTACACAGGAAACTTTAAGAGCTGCTTATACAATATATCTGTACTGGGACGTGACGAATTTTTTTCAAATAATGAAAAAAAAATCGGATACAGGGTCTTTAAAGATTCACTACGTAACCTTTTTCATGGTACGTACGCTTTGCTTTGCGTGGAATGTTTCATAGTAGGGCATTAAACATATCTATATTATTTTCATTTTTCAAAACTTGTTCAGGTCTAGTCACAGTATCACATTGAGAATCTTCTACATAATTATTTTTTTTTTATATATTTTTAAAATTAATTTTAATATTTAACAAAACAAAAACTTTTATACATATATATTTTTTGTCTATTTTTTCTTCTATATAATTACTTTAAAAAATATATTTTTAACTGATTTTAATATTTAACAAAACAAAAAAATGTATACATATATTTTTGTTTTGCTTCAACATATTTTTAAAAAATGTTTTTATTGATTTTATCCATCCATCCATCCATCCATCTTCTCCCGCTTAATCCGGCTGGGTCGCGGGGCAGCGTGCTGCCCAATACTCATAGCACCTGACCCCCCTATGAACCCCTCTGCAGGTGGTGAGCCCACAGGAGGGTGGACAACATGGTCCTTGATGTTAGTTCATAGGGGTGCGGGCATGTTTTGGGTTGATGGGGAAACCGGAGCACCCGGAGGAAACCCATCCAGACACGGGGAGGAACATGCAAACTCCACACAGAAAGGCCCGGGCGACCGGGGATCGAACCCGCAACCTTCTTGCTGTGAGGCCTGAGTGTTGCCACTCAGCCACCGTGCCGCCTGTCTATTTTTTTTCTTCTACATAATTACTTTTAAGATTTTTTTTTATTGATTTTAATATTTAGCAAAAAATAAATATTTTAGACATATTTTTGTCTTTTTTGTTTTGTTTCTACATTTTTTTTAACATTTTTTATTGATTATAATATTGAGCAAAAATATTTATATATTTTAGACACATTTCTGTCTATTCTTTTTGTTTTGTGTCTACATTATTTACTTTAACATTTTTTATTGATTTTAATATTTAACAAAACAAAAACAATTTATTTGATTTTATACATATATATTTTTGATTTGTTTCTACATTTTTAAAAAATTATTTTAATATTTAACAAAACAAAAACTACTTTATTTTATACATATATATTTTTGTCTATTTTTTCTTCTACATAATTACTTTAGATATTTTTTTTTACTGATTTTATCAGTAAAAAGTATTTATTTTATTTCATACATACATATTTTTGTCTATTTTTGTTTTGCTTCTACATATTTTTTTAACATATTTTTTAGATTTAACAAAACAAAAACTGCTTTACTTCATGCATATATATTTTTGTCTATTTTGTTTTGCTTCAACATAATAGTAATTATTTTTTAACAGATTTTAATATTTAGCAAAACGGAAACTACTTTATTTTATGCATACATCTATTTTGTCTATTTTCATCTTGCTTCTACATCATTCTAATCCAATTTCCCCTCAAATCCTCCACACCAGAGCCCTGTAGTCGATCAAACAGTCCCCTCACATGCTAAGGTCAAATGTTAAATCCATCAGTTTGGCGCTGACTGCCCCCTCCGTGCCCTGCCCCATTTCTACCCACCCCGTAGGCCACTTGTTTGATTTTTTACGGTACTTTTAGACAGGCAGTGAATGGGACACCTCGCTGTGCACAGTGTGGCGCTGTAATAGTGTAAGCAGTAATTGCGCTCGTCTGCATCTGCTTTGGAGAATAGGGAGCTGGCATTGGTCAGGACCCCCGCCGCCATGGAAACCCACTGAAGTCTATCCTGGAACATTTAAGCACTGGAGCGGACGTGTAAGCCGCTCAGAGGGTGTAAACAATGGAACAGAAGAAAAATATAGAGAGCTATTTGGCTTCGCTAGTTTTATCTGTCCTCAAATAAACTAATAAAGACATTTGAAGTTCATGAAAGGAAAGGTTGGAAATGCATTGTTATAATTGTAATATAAACGCAAATATAATGTTATTTACTACCAAAAGTAAGCTGAATGTTCCTTTATGCACTATTGACACTTTGCAGCTGATGTCATTTACATTCCCTGGGGGTGAGATGCTGTCTGAAGCGTTTTTTAGACTTTAAACTGAATTTTGTTTTAACACAATCTGATCAGAAAGAGCTGACGTAAGGCCGCTATCCAGTACAGGAGTTTTTGGTCTTAAATGATTTTTAAATGTGCATCAAAATGCGCACAACAGAAACACGAGGAGAAACTTATGGGACTAAAAATCTCTGATCGCAAAGATGCAGCGGGATCTGTCTGTGTAAAACAGGATATAAAGCTGTGAGCGCGATGGCCTCAGCTGTTTCCTGTCTACAGTAAAACTACTCACTTTGAGACTCTGAAGTGTTCAAAAGATCAGAGCTCTGCACTTTTAGTTTAGATACAAATCAAAACTGTATTATTATTTGTGAAATGTGGTGCAATACCTGATTAAGCGGGAGAAGATGGATGGATGGATGGTGGTGCAGTACTTCAGATGCAGCATAAAATAGGCGATAAAGTCCACAGGAAGTAGAGTCACTGTCGCTAATCTGCAGCTTTACACTCTGTGGACATAAACAAACACATGCGAGGAACAACTTTCGTCTTTTGACTTTTCGCCTCTTTGTGTGGAGTTTGCATGTTCTTCCCGTGTCTGGATGGGTTTCCTCCGGGCTCCGGTTTCCCCCATCAACTCAGAAACATGCACTGTAGGTGTGAAAGTTGTGTGAGTGAGTGTTGGTGGTGGTCGAAGGGACCGTTGGCGCCGTTTGGCCTGGCAGCCGCGCCTCCGTCAGTCTGCCCCAGGGCAGCTGTGGCTACAACAGTAGTTTACCACTACCGGGTCAGGAGTGAATGAAAAAAAAAGCTCTGTAAAATGCTGTGTCAAGCACTTTGGGGACATGTGTCTGTGTAAAGTGCTATACAAATAAACCTTACCTTACCTTTCAAAGAACACTTCAAAATGGATTCACAGCGCGGTTTTGAGGACTGGATGTCATTATTTGCGTAAGACAATTTCTATCAATATTGTGGGTGAGATTCTGCACTTTAAATGTACCACATTACAATAGGTAAGTAAGTCTTTATTTAAGTCATAAGTCTTTATTTTCTCTATATACAGAGTTTATATCTTGCATCTCTGTGTCCGTTGCTCCTCTGCCCCTGACGCTCTGTTTTATCGTCTGTTACTGTAGCGCTGTTGATGTTTGGTGGTTCTGATCACTGACTCCACACATGAGGAGCAGCGGCTTCAAAGTCGCACACGGAGACAAAAAGTCGGGTCACGCCTCCCTGAACTCGGGAAGAAAAAAATCGCAGCCAAAATCGGGCAAATTCTCCTGCAGTGTGTGGCGGCCTTTAGTTTGTACTACAACAGGAGACATTAGCCAACAGTTTTTCTTCATCACTTTCATTTTTTTTCAGACTTTTTTGGCAAAGTTTGCAAATGTGTAAATCGTGTCACCATGGTAACTGATAGTAGGAGCCCTTTGCTTGGTATTTCGTTTAGTTTTTAGGAAATTTTCATAGTAGAAAAATGCATTTTTACTCTTCGCTGATGCTGTGAGTGTTCTAGTAGTTATTAGCATTACTATGTCTGAAAACCTCCCGTTCTGGCCTTCACTGGAAGTTGTGAAAAGCTCTTACAAACTCGTCGTGGTGAATAATTCGGACGCTCTGAATGCAAAAGGTAAGTAATGAATAACTTTGGACGACTTCAAACAGTTTAAAATGACCTTGTTCTGTTTTTCACATTTACAAGCCAGTAAAAATCAAGTACAGCTGCGTCAAGAACAAACTGCAGGTTGAATATAAAGTAAGTGAAAATTCCTACTATTCTATAATATTAATCACACGACATTCAGGCAAGTTTTATAGTTACAATTCACCTTTTTAACCAACTCTTCTTCACTGACAGGTGGGAAATCACTGCGAATGAGAGAGGAGATGGGAGACATGCATGAATCCGCACTTATCTTATGAATTCAGATGAGTTTTTAAGAGCTTTTCACAACTTTCAGCAACCAGACAACAACTTGCATGCCAACGGACATTCCTGATTTTGAAGCATGATATATTGCGATAAACAGTAATATTGAAACTGCATTATCCCACTGACAAAATACCAATAAAGCAGGATAATGCCAAGAAATGATTTTAAACAGACAGTATCACTAAGGCTACGTTCAGACTGCAGGGTTTAATGCTCAATTTGGATTTTTTTGTGAAATCTGATTTTTTTTAATGCAAATTCGTTCACATTTTCAACTAAATGTGATTTCTATGTGATCTCCAGTGTGAACTTTAAACGCCCCAAATGTGTCCTGCATGGGCACTGGACGACACGCCAACGTCACTGCAGCGAGTGAGCTCAGTGTTTGCAGAAGTCGCCTAAACATGGACGCTGCATTGAGCACCTGGCGATTTTACAGTTGCTGTCGTTTCACTCTCACGGGAGGAAACATGTCTTCGGCCAGAGCAAACACATCGGTGTTGGGCTGTACTGGCTCACAACAGATGCTTGTTACAGCGCAATAGCCAACCTCTCGCTTGTTGATGACGTGTAGGTTGGATGTAGGTCGGATGAATGCGACCCGGCTGTTCAGACTGAAGTCACATGTCAAAAGATCAGATATGTATCGGTTTGAGGAGCACATATCCAAATGGCCTGGGTCACATTTGAAAAAAATCCTATCTGTGTCGATCAGACTGTCATTAAAAGCTCAGATACAGGTCACACAGGGGTGAAAAAATCTGATTTGTAGCCTATAAGCAACCAAATGGATCAATAATTATCCAGAGAAGTCACTTATTAAACCTTTTACGACTCAGGTCTTACTGTATCACAACAAAAATACACAATTTCTCCCCATTTGTACATATAAAAATGTACAAATGACAAATACTGAACCCCAAAAACGATACAACTATACTATACAACTGTACAACAACTCACCCTTATGTAACAGATAATACTCCCTACAACTGTACAACAACTCACCCTTATGTAACAGATAATACTCCCTACAACTGTACAACATGTCCTGTCAATTATGTCATTTTTGCACTGTTTTCCTTACGACCTCTTGTATATAACTGAGATTTTTATTACTTATTTCTAACTTTATTTTTACTTGTACATACCGTATATATGTATATAATTATGCCTTATTTGACCTCAGTCTCTTGCTAGTTTTGCTACTTACTGAGAAATTATTATTATCATTTATATTTTTGCTCTTTGTTATTAAAATATATTGTGATATATAAGTTACTGTGTCCAACTGACGTCCCATGTGGATCAATAAAGTTTGTCTAAGTCTAAGTCTAAGAATAATTCAATATAGTAATTATTGTGGCAGGCTTAAATTAGATGCAAACAGCAGGTAGAGCGGCTTATGTATAATATATCTGTTCAGGGAAAGCGCGATTTTGTTCAAATACACGGACCAACCAGCTATTCCTCAATGACCACTCTCTCCGGGCCTCTCCAGGACTCTATTTTAAAAGAGTTTATTACCAACGCAGCGCAGATGGGAAATCCCTGGTCGTCTTTTAGCTTGTCAGACACAGAGATGGGAGATGGGGGACGTACGTGTGATTGAGAGAGGCGCGGGGGCCATCTCTGGGACCTGACATCTCCCCGTGTCAGATTTAAGGACTAAAGAGAAGCAGCAGACAGAGGAGTGATGTAGTGCGCTGTTTACATGTATAGCCTCAAAACTGCAGATTCTGATGGGCAGCAGAAGGGGAAGACGAGAGAGGAGCTTGTTTCTAGGCACAGGGGATGACAAGAGATTAAAACGGGCTGTGCAAGATTAATTTGCGTTAGCAGTGCAGGGTTATTTGAATAAACAAGTGGCATAGTTTAAAAAAAATCACAATTTATACTATTAAATGTGATTATATACTTGTAATCGACAGCTCTAATCAATAATCAAAATTAAAGTATTGCATAAATGAGCTTTAAAAGTCATGTTATAATGTTGTTACCTGCTCAAAAACAGACCTGGAGTTGTGTTTTGTTTCATTCACATGTTTGAGTAACTATTTATTACTAATCTATCTACATCTCCAAAGCTCAACATGCTCTGTTCCACCTTGTGATGTCATGAAGCGGTAGTTTTCAAGTTAACAGCTCCTTTTATCTTTAGTTCAGTAGTCTCACGATACGATATCATCACGGTATGAACCTCACGGTACGATATTTATTGCGATATGGTGGGGAGGCTCACGATATTATGATATTCTACATAATAACACCATTATGACATTATAAAATGCTTTGACCAGACCTTTGGTACATTTATTTGATATTTTCACCATACACATCTCACGAGGGCTGGGTATCAGTAAGAAGTTGCCGATACGATTCATACCTTGATTCGATACGCATCTTGATACAGTGAGCTTCCGATTCGATACGGTTCAATAAAAAATAAAGGCTAAGTCATGTCTGTGATACTAAAAGTCTTAGCTAAACCGCTTCTTGTGCAAAGTTCATATGAAACATTTTACTCATCGAAACAGTGAAACAAGCAGCAAAACTGTGGCGCTGTAACAAAATAATTGAGTTGAATATACCCAAAAAAATACTCTTGCTGATATAACAACACAGCAGCTCACGATATCAATTAATTTTGATATTTTTCCACACCTCTACAATATTTTGTGGAGGCTCAGAAAACTGTGAATCTGCTACTTTTTCCTCTAAAAACGCCTTCACAAGACTTAATCCAAAGAATGAAGATGTAAAAGTGCTTAGAACAGTTATTTCTTCATGTCGTCTGCACTGAAAGGGAGCAAAGGATCATGGTCTATGTAGGTCTGTTTTTTTTTTTTAGCTATTTCTGCATCAGAACTGTTCATTTAAGCAAAGACACTTGTGATTTGATTGTGATGGTTCACGATATTATTGTGAGACCTTTGACGATGCGACTATCATGATATTTTGATTATCGTTACATCCCTATTCAGTAGAGATTGGCATTTCCAGGGCTGATTTTTTTTCTGTTTGTGAGAAGAACTAAAATAGCGTAAATATGCAGGGTTTGTGCGTTAAACTAAACATGCGTGAATGAAACAAAACTCCAGGTCTGTTTGTGATGAGGAAACAACATTATAGCATAGAGTAGCGTAAAAAGAGCACTTTAAAAATGAAATGTTAGTTGTTATTTGTTCTTCTCCATGTATGAGCGAGGTGAAGGGCACTGACTGACTCACTTCTCTGTGGTTTGAGGTGAAATCACTGAAGCGTTCTCTCTCGGCTCAGAGCTCTTAATTTTTAATGCTAATACGATAAATATTGGATGGTTTCGTATCATCCTTATTTTATGTGGCCACCTGCTGGGCATAGCTGTCGCCGCGTCTCACTTTCTCTGATTTATTCAACTCAACGTTTTGAATTTCCGACTGAAAAAAAAAAAAAAACTGAAATGCACAGAGCCGCCGTGTGGGTGAAAGAATTAAAGTGTCATATTGAGATTAAACTATCCTCAATCTGAAGTTCACAAGTTCCATTATTTCAGCTCAGCGTTACAAGATCTGAAGCGATAGTGCGTGGATATAACAGGGGCGTTCATTGTTCAGTGCTCAAAATGTATACGATTTTAAGTAAAGGCAACTTCACTACAAAAAGACTAGTAGATGTACATGATCTCTTAAATAAAACATAAGAAATTTTGAGTTTTGGAGATGCAAACAAGCTCCAGGTATGTTTTTAAGTAGGAATCAACATTAAAACATAGATCGGAGAATAGTGTAATATTGGCCCTTTAATCTGTCTTTATATAAATACATTATACATACAGTTCGGGTGCTTTTTTTCTGCATAAATAGTTGTTTTTGCGTGACCTCCCCCTGCAGGTATAATCTTGTGAGAGCAGTTTATGTCAGATACACAGAGATATGTCATAGTTTTGAGAGCTTTCGCCACATCCTCTTTTTTAGTTGAGTAACCAATCAGTCGGAGGGTTGGGCGGGATCCAAATTTTGGTACCGTTAAACCTTCTCAACATTTTACCGGGGTATTACTGGGACTAATTAAGACTTTTGTAGCTGCACCTAAACAGTTCACAAACAGAAGATGAGGCACAAGTTCTGCTCAAACCAAACTCTGCAGCGCGTTCGATCGCGTCAGCATCAGAGCACGAGCTGTTTTTATCGGCGCTTATACTGTATGCAAATGAGCCATGCGGTTTTACGTTTTGTTACTGTAAAACGTAAACAAATGTGTGCAAAGCTGCATTAAACACATTATTACTCAAAGTCAAAGTATAATGAGCAAAGTACTGGAAATGTAGAGCGGTGGAGAGGACCAATCACAGCCCTTATTGTCACGTTTTGATGCCCTCGAGTGGGAATTTTCTCCTCTATGGCGCCTCGTCCCCTCTCGGCGTTCAATAAAACGTCTCCATCTCAAACTTTTCAGCTCAAAATCACACAGGAAGTGTCAGTCGGGTTTTTTTCTTCTTCCTCGCTGCGTGTGGACAGAAATCTCCGAGCGTAACGACGTTTGGAGAGGAGAGAGAGCGGAGGGGAGAAAGTCCAGCTGTGGTTTTAGGTCCTTATGCAGATTTTTTTAATGACGGTAATGAAACTGATCCCACTGCTACTTTTTGATACCGTATTAGCGTATTACCGCCAAACCCTAATCAGTGGGACACATTTTTCACGACCTAGAGACACTTTTTGTCAACCACAACCCTAAAAGTATACCACAAAAGTCCAGACATATCACTTTTATTTTCTTGTTTTGTAGATAACACTTGAAGTTTCTGTCAACAAAACTCAAAAAGCTGCTCTACACAATCACTCACTGCCCACTTCTCTGTCCAGCTTTAGTTTTGATTCAGAGTAAAAGGGGGGTTATATTTTTCTCTTGGGAATTGCAATAAAGTCCAGTTTGTGTGATTTTGTGCTTTGGGCTGGAGGTACTGTATATCTTGTAGTGGAGTTTAGGAGGTTAGAGAGTCAGCCCAGGGATATGTGGACCTCACTGCTGAATCAGACTTATTGCTGAAGTAAATCTTGAACTATGAATTATTAAAGAAGTTTCATACATACCATCCATCGACAGTATATTCTACAGCATATGCATCATTTTCAATATTAGTTTTAGCACTGATTAGTACTGGCACTGAATACAATGCAGTAGTAGTAGTAGTAGTAGTAGTAGTAGTAGTAGTAGTAGTAGTAGTAGTAGTAGTAGCATATTTCCACTTTAATTATCAAATACTACACAATTTGAAACACTATCTCTACAGGAGCAGTAGTAAAAGTAGATACGCCATCTCTGTATATATAAGCATTGTTATAGTAGTAGTAGCAGTATAAGTAGTAGTAGTCGTCGTAGTAGTAGTAGAAGTAGCATATTTCCACTTTTATTATCAAATACTACTTAATTTGAAACATATCTCTGCAGTAGTAGTAATAGTCGTAGCAGGTCTAGTAGTCGCATATTTCTACTTATAAAGTCAAATACCACTCAATTTTAAAAACTATATCTACCTGAATAAGCACAGTAGTAGTAGAAAAAGTAGCTGTAGTAAAGCACAATTTCCACTTTTATTGTCAGATAGTACTCAATTTGAAAGGCACTGTAGTAGCTGTAGTCGTAGTAGTAGTATTTTCAGTAGCAGTAGTAATAGCTCTTGATGGACTTTTAATATTGCTTATTTATTCTTGTTTTTATCCTTCTGGTCACTGGGCATGACTGAACACATTTCGTTCAGTCATGTGTTTCTTTTTCTTGCTTGAATGACAAATAAAGAACCTTGAACCTAGTAGTAGTAGTAGCAGCATTTCTACTTTTATTATCAAATTAAACTATACCTATCTGCCTGTATACGCACTGTAATAGTAGTTGTAGTAGTAGTAGTAGTAGTAGCAGTCGTAGCATTTCCACTTTTATTATCAAATACAACTATTTCTGCCTGTACACACTGCAGTAATAGCTGTAGTAGTAACCGCAATAGTAGTAGTAGTAGAAATAGTTGTAATAGTAGTAGTAGAAACAGTAGTAGTAGTAGAAATAGCAATAGTAGTAGTTGTAGATATAGTAGTAATTTCCACTTTTATTATCAAATATAACTATTTCTGCCTGTACACACTGCAGTAATAGCTGTAGTAGTAACCGCAATAGTAGTAGTAGAAATAGTTGTAATAGTAGGAATAGCAATAGTAGTAGTAGTAGAAACAGTAGTAGTAGTAGAAATAGCAATAGTAGTAGTAGTAGATATAGTAGTAATTTCCACTTTTATTATCAAATATAACTATTTCTGCCTGCACACTCTGTAGTAATAGTTGTAGTAGTAATAACAATAGTAGTAGTAGTAGAAATAGTTGTAGTAGTATAAATAGTAATAATTATAGTAGTAGTAGTAGTAGTAATAGTAGTAATAGCAGTAGCACTAGTAGCATTTCTACTTTTACTATCAAACACAACTACCTCTCCCTGTATACACACTACAGTAGTTGTAGTAGTAAAAGAATTAGTAGGAGTAGTAGAAACAGTAGTAAATGCAATAGTAGTAGTAGAAGCAGAAATAGTAGTTATAGCAGTAGAATTTTCACTTTTAGTATCAAACTATCTCTGCCTCTGTATACGGTCTACATATATATCTATATTTTCCTTATAAACCCAAACTTCCAGGGCACTCTGAACGGCCTGCATCTCTGTAATGCGTTTTTGCTTGCAGAGAGATGACACACCTCTCCCTCATGTTCATTCACCTCCAAAATCAAGACTCACGGGGTTATTTCGCGGCGGCCATATTGCGACTGCCTGCTCTGTTTTCCTCCGTGTTAAATGAATTAAACGGGCAGGCTGCCAGACACACGCTATGGACTTGTATGGGATAATAATCTATGGACTGAAATTTGTGAGTACATAGATTTCCAAGCAGCTGTTTTAATGCCGTAATAATAAAGAAAATGATTAATTCTTGCTTTTAGTTAGATTAAATTGTGTTACACGTACGAGGGAGCTTACCTGAGTGGACTAAAAACAACGGAAGCATCAATCACTACATTAGTACCTAGGAAACTGCAATATATATATATATTAATTAAATAAGGAGTAGTAGTAGCAGTAGTAGTATTAGGAGTAGTAATAGTAGCATTTCTACTTTTATTATCAAATACTGCGCAATTTGAAATACTATCTATGCCTATATATGCATTTCAGCAGTATTAGTAGTAGTAGTAGTAGTAGTAGTAGTAGTAGTAGTAGTAGTAGTAGGACTGTAGTAGTGGACTACCAATATACTAAACCCAGGACTAAACCCAGGACTAAACCAGGTCTAAATCAGGTCTAAATCAGGACTAAACCAGGTCTAAATCAGGACTAAACCAGGTCTAAATCAGAACCAAACCAGGTCTAAATCAGAACCAAACTAGGTCTAAACCAGGTCTAAATAAGGTCTAAAACAAGACTAAACCAGGACTAAATCAGGACTAAACCAGTTCTAAACCAGGGCTAAACCAGGTCTAAATCAGGACTAAACCAGGTCTAAATCAGGACTAAACCAGGTCTAAATCAGAACCAAACCAGGTCTAAATCAGAACCAAACCAGGTCTAAACCAGGTCTAAATAAGGTCTAAAACAAGACTAAACCAGGACTAAATCAGGACTAAACCAGTTCTAAACCAGGGCTAAACCAGGTCTAAATCAGGACTAAACCAGGACTAAACCAGGTCTAAATCAGAACTAAACCAGGTCAAAATCAGAAGTGAACCAGGACTAAACTAGGTCTAAATCAGAATTAACTAGGACTAAAACAGGTCTAAAACAGGGTTAAACCAGGTATAAGTCAGGACTAAACCTTCGACTTTATTGATCCACAAGGGTCGTTATTTAGACACAATATAGAATAATACCAAAGCGCAACAATATAAATGCTAATAAATTAAAAATAAGTTACAAAAATAACAAGAAACTGGTGTCAAATAAGGCAGAAATGTACATGTAGAAGTAAAAATAAAAAATATAGAAATGTAGTAATGCAATACAACCGTGCAAAAAAATATTAGTTCTGTTTTTTAAAGTTTTTTTAAGCAGTAAAAATCAGGTAGAGTGCCTTCGAATGCATAAACCTCTCCATAGCGTCTCTTCTTGTCCCTGTAATTTGTCTAACTCCCTGTTTATTCTTGAGAGCTGCTTTTAGCCTTTCAGTTTGAGCTTCCTGAGAGACTTAAAACATAGTATTTGAGCACTGATGTGAAAACTATCTTACCATAGTGAACAGCTCTTCCCAATATTGGTTCGACTGAAATTACTCCTCTTTCGTTTTAAAAAGAGTCTGTAATAAAGAGGATGTTAAACCTTTTACTCCAAAGACGGCAGCGAAAATGTTGGAGCAAACCTGAACCAAAAAAGCACCAGCCCGGGGTAAAGAAATGAAAATACTGAATAGACTCATGGGAAATGTTTGTATTAATTAAATAATCAAATCTGAATATCTATTCGATCTAAACCAAGACTAAACCAGGACTAATACAGGACTAAACCATGGCTAAAACAGGACTAAACCAGACTTCACCAGGATTAAAACCAGGTCTAAACCACGTCTAAACTAGGACTAAACCACGACTAAACCAGGTCTAGACTGGGACTAAACCATGGCTAAAAAAGGACTAAAATAAGGCTAAACCATGTCTAAAACAGGACTAAACCAGACTTCACCAGGATTAAAACCAGGTCTAAACTAGGACAAAACCAGGTCTAGACTAGGACTAAACCACGTCTAAACCAGGTCTAGACTGGGATTAAACCGGACTTCACCAGGACTTCACCAGGATTAAACACAGGTCTAAACCAGGCCTAAACCAGGAATAAACCAGGTCTAAACCAGGACAAAACCAGGACAAAACCAGGTCTAGACTAGGACTAAACCACGTCTAAACCAGGTCTAGACTGGGATTAAACCGGACTTCACCGGGACTTCACCAGGATTAAACACAGGTCTAAACAAGGCCTATACCAGGAATAAACCAGGTCTAAACCAGGACTAAACCACATCTAAACCAGGTCTAGACTGGGACTAAACCAAGACTAAACCAGGACTAAACCAGGACTAAAACAGGACTAAACCATGTCTAAACCAGGACTAAAACAGGTCTAAACCAGACTTCACCAAGATTAAAACCAGGTCTAAATCAGGTCTACACTAGGACTAAACCAGACTTTATCAGGACTTCACCAGGATTAAAACCAGGTCTAAACCAGGACTAAACCATGTCTAAATACTAATACTAATAGCAGTAGTGCCAGTAGCATATTTCTATTTTTAATGTCAAATACTTTGCAATTTATAACACTATAGCTGCCTGAATAAGCACTGTAGTAGAAGTAGTAGAAGTACTGTAGTAATAGTAGCATAATAGGACTAAACCAGATCTAAAACAGGTCTAAACCAGATCTGAACCAGGTCTAAACCAGGTCTAGAATATGCAGTATTTCTCCTGGTGCGTGTGAGCGGAGTTTGTGATGGATAGATCGTGTCAGTGGCTGTAGCGCTTGGGGCATGAGGCGGGCTTATGGGGGGAGAGGGGCTTTGTCCTTTTGACCCCGGGGGAGAGCCGGGACTATAGACCTGTGCCATGTTAAGTACGGTGGCCTGACAGGGACACAGTTCAACAGAGGCAAATGGGAATAGTCTACCCGGGCTGACTCCACGGACAGAGCGTTATGCATTATACAAGAGGCTACACCAGGACTAAAACACGGTCTGAATTTCTATACCAGGACTCATACAGAGCTGAACCAGGTCTAAACAAGGTCTAAACCAGGTCCAAACCAGGACTAATACAGGGTTAAACCAGGTCTAAACCAGATCTAAACCAGAACTAATATAGGGCTAAACCAGGTCCATACCAAAACTAAATCAGGTCTACACTTGATCTAAACCCGGTCTGAACGAGGTCTAAACCAGGTCTAAACCAGGACTAACACAAAGCTAAACCAGGTCTAAACCAGATTTAAACCAGGTCTAAACCAGGACTAATATAGGGCTAAGCCAGATCTGAACTAGGTCTATACCAAAACTAAATCAGGTCTAAACTTGATCTAAACCCGGAGAGCTGAACCAGGTCTAAACCAGGACTAACACAGAGCTAAACCAGGTCTAAACCAGGTCTAAACCAGGACTAATATAGGGCTAAGCCAGATCTGAACTAGGTCTATACCAAAACTAAATCAGGTCTAAACTAGGTCTAAACCCGATCTGAACCAGGTCTAAACCAGGTCTAAAACAGGACCACTAGAGGACGAAACCATTGTTTAAGTCTTAACCAGGACTAAATCAGGTCTAATATACTGTACAGGACTAAACCTGGAGAAATACAGTGACAAAATCAGGTCTAAGCCAGGACTAAACCAGGACTAATCCAGGTCTAAACCAGGACTAATATAGGGCTAAACCTTGTCTAATTACTAAACAAAGTCTGACTCAGGTCTAAACCAAAAGTAAACCAGGACTAAACTAGGTCTAAACCAGGTCTACACCAGCTTTAAATAAGGTCTAAATCAAGACTAATTGAGGTCTAATACACATGTGACCTCAAAGTCGTGAACTGCGTCTAGACCTCAGTGAATGAGGTTCTATAGAGTTCACTAAAAAGTGCAGGTCAGTGTAGTGTTTGGGGTTTAGGGCCCAGGATGGACATTCAGACACTTCCAATGTAATTATTGACATTCAGTATTGTGTAACTATGGCAACGCACTCATGTCCATATAAGGAAAGATTCACCTGGCGTCACCTGACGTCACCTGGCAACACGTTCCGTCAGACATTCTATTTCTTTGTGACATCATCAAGAGTCTAAGTGTATGAGGGCGACACAGGTCCTGAGAAACTCACTTCAACTCAGACCTTCGACTGACACACAACAACTCAACTAGCAGAAACAAACATGTCTAAAGCCTGGTGTGATTACATGTCTGAAAATGATGAACTCCTCTACAGCCAGGAGTTCAACCTGATGGAGGAGCTGGAGGAAACAGCAACCAACCCACAGCCTTCTGGACCCCCTGTGGTCCACACCTTTCTCACTCTGGAAGAGTTAGAAAGAGAGCAGTTAGGACCTCAGAAACAACAGAGGTCCAAGGAAGAGGAGGAGAAGGGCATGAACTTACTGATGTCTCGACTCCAAATGGCCTCTGAAGCTGCTCAGGCCAAAATCAGAGAGGAGCATCAGCTCAAACAACTGGAGGAGCTCCAGATGCTTAGAGATAGAGAGTATGATCAGCATGAGAAGAATACGCTCCAGTTGTTAAGAAAAACAAAGCTGATCATTGTAGCTCTTACCCAACAAATGGAGCAAAAGGACTCTGCTATACGAGAGCTCCAAACTGCACTGGACACAGTGAAAGAGGAGAACCAGGGTCTGACTAAACAGGTCGCCCTGCTGGAGGAAAACCACTGTGAGCAAGAGCAGGTGCTGAGGACAACTGAGGCAGAGCACAGCCTACTGGTCCAGAGGAACAGTTCTCTGGAGCAGGAGCTGGAGCAGGAGAAAGAGAGTCTGAGATGGGCTCTCGAACAGAACTCCCTGCTGGAGAGGGAGAGGGAGTGTAGTGCTCTGCAGCAGGATCTGGAGCTGGAGGAAACACCAATCAACCCACAGCCCTCTGGACCCCCTGTGGTCCACACCTTTCTCACTCTGGAAGAGTTAGAAAGAGAGCACCTAGGACCTCAAAATCAACAGAGGTCTAAGGAGGAAGACGAGAAGGGCATGACTTTTGTCATGTCTCGACTGCAAACTGCCTTCAAAGCCTTTCAGGACAGAACCAGAGAGGAGCATCTTCTCAAACAACTGGAGGAGAAGGACGCTGCAATACGAGATCTCCAAACTGCACTGGACACAATGAAAGAGGAGAACCAGGGTCTGACTAAACAGGTCGCCCTGCTGGAGGAAAACCACTGTGGGCAAGAGCAGGTGCTGAGGACAACTGAGGTTCAGACTGAGAAGATGGAGCAAGATTCCCAACAAGAACTGGAGACAGTCCAAATGGAAAACACTGATCTTCTGGCAGAGCTGAAGCAGGAGCAAGAACTGAGCAAAAAAGAGCAGGAAAAGTATATTGCTGAAATTAGGCTTCAGAAGTGTCTGAATGACAAAATCCTGTCCACCAACGAGCTCAAAAGCTACGTTAAGAACCTGGAGGAAACAAACAAGAGACTCAGTAGTCAACAGAGCGTCCCACAGCAACGTCAGACCAATGTTCCTCTTCGTATTCTGCAGGGACGCTCTCAGGCCGACAAAGAGAGGCTCCAACAGGCTCTCAATTCTGAAATTCAGGCTCACAATAAAGCCAGAGAATCCATCAGAAGACTGCAAGATGAGAACAAGCGGCTGAAAGAAAGCCTAGAGACCCAAGAACAAACCAGGAGGAGAAGGCGGCACTGGAATGTCAAGTGGTTAAGCTAAAATCTGAGCTTAACCAGGAAAAACACGCCAAAGAAAAAGAGCAAAGACAAGTGAAGACGCTAGAGGAGACACTGGAGAAAGAGCGTAAAGTCTTCAAAATGACCGTCCAAAAATGTTACGAGGCGTATCAGAGGGTCGCACCTAAATTCGACTAAACCCCCAAAACCAAAAAGCACAATTCAGCCCCCTCCCCTCCAAATTCCCAACTCACAGGGTAAAGATTCACTTTACCCTGTTAGCGTTCAACCCAGAGCCCAAACATTCATTTGACCCATTGGCCCAAACCTAAACCCACTGCCAATTAAAATGTGTTATTCTTGTTCCATTAACAAGAATTAAAATGTACAGTTTTGTTGCCTTGACAAGATTGTACGTTTGAATTGGCAGAATGTGTGCAGCCCAGTAGAGTTTGAGCCCAACCTGAGGATCCAGAGCGCAGATGTTGGACAAAACCAATTGGCCTTGATCTGTGTGCTGGATTTAGGTCGGCTGTTCTCTGCTGCTTCAAATAATCATAAAAAACTCTTCTGTCTCACTCACCGTTTAGCCCACTTCAGGTATGTCCATCCTAGGCCCTAAACCCCAAACACTACACTGACCTGCACTCTTTAGTGTAGTGTTTGGGGTTTAGGGCCTAGGATGGACATTCAGACACTTCCAATGTCATTATTGACATTCAATGTGTCTCTATGGCAACGCACCCATTTCCATATAAGGAAAGAATCACCTGGCGTCACCTGATGTCACCTGGCAACACGTTCCGTCAGACATTCTATTTCTTTGTGACATCATCAAGAGTCTAAGTATATAAGGGCGACACAGGTCCTGAGAAACTCACTTCAACTCAGACCTTCGACTGATACACAACTACGCAACTCACAGAAACAAACATGCCCAAAGCCTGGTGTGATTACACGTCTGAAGACGATGAACTCCTCTACAGCCAGGAGTTCAACCTGATGGAGGAGCTGGGGGAAACACCAATCAACCCACAGCCCTCTGGACCCCCTGTGGTCCACACCTTTCTCACTCTGGAAGAGTTAGAAAGAGAGCACCTAGGACCTCAAAATCAACAGAGGTCTAAGGAGGAAGACGAGAAGGGCATGACTTTTGTCATGTCTCGACTGCAAACTGCCTCCAAAGCCTTTCAGGACAGAACCAGAGAGGAGCATCTTCTCAAACAACTGGAGGAGAAGGACGCTGCAATACGAGATCTCCAAACTGCACTGGACACAGTGAAAGAGGAGAACCAGGGTCTGACTAAACAGGTCGCCCTGCTGGAGGAAAACCACTGTGAGCAAGAGCAGGTGCTGAGGACAACTGAGGCAGAGTACAGCCTACTGGTCCAGAGGAACAGTTCTCTGGAGCAGGAGCTGGAGCAGGAGAAAGAGAGTCTGAGATGGGCTCTCGAACACAACTCCCTGCTGGAAAAGGCCTGTAGTGCTGTGCAGCAGGAGCTGAAGGACTCTGAAGAACAGCTCATTCTGGTGAAGGAAACATGTGGTGCTCTGCAGGAGAAGCTGACCAAAACCCAGAAACAGTGCACTCTGCAGGACGAAAGGTGTGTGGCACTATACCAGGCACTGAAGAGGTCTAAAGAGCAGTGCACCCTGCAGAAAACAACATGCAGTCCTCTGGAGGAAGGGTTGAAAACATCACAGGAACAGCACGTCCTGCAGGAACAGCACTGTATGGCACTGGAGCTCAAGCTTAAGAACACAGAAAAACAGCTCAAACTGACTCTGGAACAGCGCACCCTGATGGAGAACACATGTAGTGCACTTAAGAAGGTGCTTAAGGGATCTGAGGAGGAGCGCACCCTACAGCTTGAGATCAACAGTGCACTGAAGCAGGAGATGGAGCAGAAAAAGGAGGATCTGAGAGTGACAGTTGAAGAGCGCACCCTGCTGCAGGAGACCAGCTGTGCTCAAAAGCAGCTCCTGCTAAAAGCAGAGGAAGAGCAAACCCAGCTGGTCCAGAGGAACAGTTCTCTGGAGCAGGAGCTGCAGCAACAGAAGGAGGGTCACAGATGGGCTCAGGAACAGAACTCCCTGCTGGAGAAGAAAAACAACGATCTGGAGCAAGAGCTAAAGAAAACGCAGGAAGAGGGCACCCTGCAGGAGGAAAGGTGGAGGGCGCTGGACCAGAGTCTAAAAATATCAGAAGAACAGCTCACCCTGGTGAAGGGGACCTGCGGTGCTCTCAAGCAGGAGCTACAGAAAACTCAGAAGGAGTGGACCCTGTTGGAAGAAAAGAACATGGCAACCAAACAGAGCCTTAAGAGTTCCCAGGAACAGTGCACTCTGTTGGATGAGCGCTGTCTTGTGCTCAACGAAGAGCTAAAATGTTCTAAAGAACAGCACATCCTGCAGGGTAAGAGGTGCAGCGCTCTGGAGGAGGACCTGAAGAAGTCCACAGAACAGTGCTCCCTGCTGGCCGACATGAGCAGGGCACTGGACCATGAGCTGCAGAGGAAAAACAGGAAGTGGTACAGGAGGTTCTTCTGCCACTAGATCCTCATCACCTGAATTCATTTTCAGCATAAATAAAACATTAACATAACAAAAACTGAATGTAGTGTTTTGTGTTTTGATGAAAGATTAAAATTATTATCCTTATCAAGTCTACAACAGGTCTTAATGCAGTTACATGATGAACTGAGTGTTGTGGAGCAGATTTTGGAGGATAAAATAAACCATCTTAAAGAGGGGGGTATTTTACTTCTGTGGGGTAATAACTACTAACACAGTTCACTCTGGCACAGTTCACATTTAGTGTAGTTCAAAGTCGGGGCTGCGAGTCCATCTTATTCCTCCGAGGGGTTCTAATTTGGCCCATGAGGTGGTCTGAGGCGCTTATTCAATTTTGTACAGAAAGAAATGGAGAAGAGATGGAGGAAGTCACTCCTGTCCATTTCCTAAAGTCAATGCAATGATCCATTTCTTTGCAGAACATTTTTATGTGCAAATTGTCATTAGGTTTAGGCCTCGATTCACTCATGTGCAGTCATTTTGACCTACTGAAGAAAACTTTGGGCACCCTGTTATCCTGTTTAACCTCTGAAAATGATAATCCAAGTGATTCTAGTGAAGGTGTGTGGAGTTTGAAAACACAGTAGAGCTGTCTACATTTACAAAAGCTCAAAATTCTCTGCTTATATCTCTGTAAATGCTAGGGCACTGGCAGTACTACTGGTGGTACAGTATTTTCTTTAAATCAACTAAAAATATGAATAACTATTTCCTGTTTAAGAGGTGGTTTACGGTCTTAAAAAATGCACAGGAGAATTCCAGAGTTTTACCTGTGATGCAACATTGTGGGCAAAAGGCAAACGGATTATTTTTGAGTGCTTGAAGAAGACTCTGGATTAAGGGATTAATGAAACAAGCGAGAGTGAATGCATTTGATAAGGGACAACACTATAATATGGTTCAAAGTGCGATGGGACGATGAAGATTTTTGAGCTGATATCCGATATTTATTTCGCCGTCGTAGCCGATAAGTGATATTTGTTGATAATGATATTGAGCTTTTAATATCGATAGTAGAGTTTTACACAAATGTATGTTTATTGCAAGTAGAATTTACTAATGAATGCATCACTTTTGTCAAAATAACGTACATTCATTAGGGATATTAATTCCCATACACGGTAACATGTCTTTATGCTCACAAGAATCAATTTTGTGTCATATATGATCTTTAAATAATTACGGTATTAAAACAAACACAAAAGCCATTTCAACACACCATCTGGGAAGCTCTGTTTTACAAGTATACTAGGCCGAATAATCTTTTGACATGATTTTCTATTCAGTTCTATTTTAAACTTGCGTCGCACACTATAAGACTCCATTATAATGAGCCAGCGGAAATGCCAGGCCTCATGTCACCTCTGCCCCACTCCAATCATCTGAACAGTCCTCTGAACGGGGCCATGTTGAGGCATCGCTGTAGTTTTGAAGCTAATAGACCAGCTGCACGACCACCTGGTCTGATGTGCCCGGGTCCGTATGGCCAAAGGCAGGTGCCACGGCGGCCATTTTGGAGACCGTTTAGAAACACTGTCCACTCATCAACATTAGAGACGACCATTTACCGCAACCAAGAGTCAAGTAGATAAGAGGTAATCACACTACAGATAATTACGGGTACACGGCTGACAAACGTGTACAGAACTAAAAAGTAAAAGCAGGCATAAAAATACTACTCAAATATACTACTCAGTTACATTTTAGTAGCATTTAAGATTTTTTTTTTTTTTTTTACACAAAATGTAATTAACAGTTTAAATCAGGATTAACACAGGACTAAACCAGGTCTAAACCAGGACTAATACAGGACTAAAGCAGGTCTAAATCAAGACTAAACCAGGACTAAACCAGGTCTAATCCAGTACTAATACAGGACTAAACTGGGTCTAAACCAAGACTAAACAAGATCTAAACCAGGTCTAAACCAAGACTAAACAAGGTCTAAACCAAGACTAAACAAGGTCTAAATCAAGACTAAACCAGGTCTAAACAAAGACTAACCCAGGACTAAAACAGTACTAATACAGGACTAAACCAGGTCTAAACCAGTACTAACACAGGACTAAACCAGGTCTAAACCAGGACTAAACTGGGTCTAAACGAAGACTAAACAAGGTCTAAATCAAGACTAAACCAGGTCTAAACAAAGACTAACCCAGGACTAAAACAGTACTAATACAGGACTAAACCAGGTCTAAACCAGTACTAACACAGGACTAAACCAGGTCTAAACCAGGACTAATACAGAACTAAACCAGGACTAAAGCAGACCTAAACCAGGATTTAACTAGATCTTTGCCCTCTTAAACAGGTCTATACCATTGTTTTTTTTTAATCTAAATTAGAAAACTGAATCTAAACTAGAACTTAATTTGGACTTGAGTAAATCTTGAGTAGGACTAAACCAGAATAAAACTAGCTCTAAAATGTGATGTAATGTGAAGTACTCTTATGATTTTTAAGAAGTATATATTTGTAAAAAGGTTAAAGGGCCCATATTATGCTATTTTCTGTGTTATAATGTTGTTTCCTCATCACATCATACCCGAGTTGCATTTTGTTCTTCTTTCAAAACAGAAAACACTCCTTTAAACCTTTAAATAAAATAATTCAAACATGAAACCACTTGTGCTACCATGGTCTCAGCGTGCGCCTGTGGGTAGCTTCATATTCTTTTTAAAAATCCAGAAAAAATGTGGTTCTTTACTTGAATAGAACCGAAATTCAAAGCTACATTGCACCATCTGGCTCCATTTATTTTACAAACCAGGACTCGTGCCAATTCAAACAAAGCAAACGCGTTGATCGGTCTTTAATGCGTCATCACTCTTTAAACACCAGCCATTGTATTCTTCCAGTGAGTGTTGAAAACTACGCAGCATTCAAAACCACATAATAATCAATACTACAACAAGTATCGAAACTAGATACTCATTTTTCGCAGGTATCGATACCAAAATACGTCACATTACACAGATATAAGACCACATGGGAAGAGAAAAGAAAGTACGACGACTGAAGGTTGAAAATTACATTCTATCGTCTATCGAGTGTTTTTCTTCTACTCTGTTCCTTTAGTATCGAAAAAGAGTCTCTGTGTTGGAAATCTTAGTATCATAACAACACTAGTCCTGGTTTAGTCCTGTTTAGTCTTGGTTTAGTCATGTTTAGTCTTGGTTTAGTTCTGGTTTAGTTGATTTGTCTTGATTTAGTCCTGGTTTAGTCCTGGTTTGGTATTGGTTTATTATTGATTTACAAATAGTGTCTTGTTTAGTCCTCTTTAGTCCTGTTTTAGTCTAGGTTTAGCCTTGGTTTAGTTTTAGTTTAGTCCCGGTTTAGTCCAGATTTGCTTTTGTTTAATCCTGATCAGTCCTGGTTTAGTCCTGATTTATTGTTTAGTCCTGGTTTGGTCCTGTTTTAGTGCTGGTTTTGTTTTGGTCCGGGTTTCATCTTGGTTTAGTCTTGATTGATTATTTAGTCCTGGTTTTGTTTTGGTCCGGGTTTCATCTTGGTTTAGACCTGGTTTAGTCCTGATTTATTGTTTAGACCTGGTTTATTCCTGATTTATTGGTTATTCCTGGTTTAGTCCTGCTTCTGTTTTGGTCCTGGTTTAGTCCTGGTTTTGTTTTGGTTTAGTCCTGGTTTAATCCTGATTTATTGTTTAGTCCTGGTTTAGTCCTGCTTCTGTTTTGGTCCTGGTTTTGTCCTGGTTTTGTCTTGGTTTAGTCCTGGTTTAATCCTGGTTTATTGTTTAGTGTTGGTTTAGTTCTGGTTTATTGTTTAGTTCTGGTTTAGTCCTGATTTATTGTTCAATCCTGGTTTAGTCCTGATTTATTGTTCAATCCTGGTTTAGTCGGATAGAGGGACTAAAATCAAACAAAGCAGACGTGTTGATCGTTCGTAAATTCGTCATCACTGATTAAACATGGACGCATTCCTCCAGCACGGTGCAGAAAACTATTTTGAAAAAGTGCTTTTTTGTCCTTAAATGACAAGGTCCCGCTGATGGAGTCAGGCCTAAATAAAGAATGGGCAGTCTAATGAAGGCTGGGCTTTTTGTGCTGCCAAAAACTGCATTACGCGTCTCTAATGGCTTCCCTGTCTGAATTCAAATATCAGTGGACGTGAGCAGAGCGAGGCGGTTTTCTAATCTTAAAGAGAAACCCAAGAAAGGCTAAAATCTCTCAGGGCGCTGCACAGGGCTCCGTCTGTTTGGATCATTCAAATATGCGATACACAAAGGCTGAAAGGAACGGTTAGTTTAGGATTTAAAACGTCAGCAATTATATTTCGATTAGTCATGATTATTTCTGTTGCACGTCCACACTTTTAAATACATTAGCAAGAAAATAAAGGTTGGAATTGACATTTGGTTTAATAAAGTGACAGATCCTTCATATATTTTAGAGTCTGTATAGCCCAGATAACGTTTATCAAAATACACGTATGTAGATTTTAGTCGGCTACTCAAAAATGAAAGGACTTGACCTCAGGGATGCACCGATACCGGGACCGCCGATCCCAGAGAGGAGCATAAAGAGAAGCACATGAACTGTACCGCACGTTAAGATTAGCTTTAATGTCACATGAACCATGAAAATATTTAGGATTCTTAAAGGTTTTTATAGTTCAAACGATATCAGTGCAGTGCTTGTGTTTACGACAGTAGCAGGCGTTTCCAAATTGTGTGACAGATTCTTTGCTTGTGCGTGCATTGTGACTCATTGTGACTGACTAAATCCAGCAAATTAACAGAGGTAAAACATGCTCATATTGGCCGTGGTAAAAGGAAGAGAGCGCTCATTGCTATGCTGAAAGTGGCTCCTTAGCTGTTACTGCAGAGCACATTTGGCAAAGACGGAATAGTAAATATTAAAGGTGTTTCTCTAAATTATATTTGAATCATACTCAACTACAGTGGTTT
This sequence comes from Odontamblyopus rebecca, assembly GCA_030686955.1. Classification (NCBI taxonomy): domain Eukaryota; kingdom Metazoa; phylum Chordata; class Actinopteri; order Gobiiformes; family Gobiidae; genus Odontamblyopus; species Odontamblyopus rebecca. The sequence continues at coordinate 7,176,535 of CM060675.1, forward strand.
TAGGAGAAATTTAAAACAGCCCCTCAAATAGGGATTCCATAATAATGCATAACAAATAGTGAATTCAATTTACTCTCATACTCTGTCTGAACAAGTACTCAAAATGAAGTAATTGTACTCGTTTTGGAAAAGTATCGGTGCACCTCTACATGTCCTGTGCATCGATAAATACACCAAACCTGGAAAATGCTCTCAAAACTATTCAGATGTCGAGTAAAATCTCTGTATACGATAAGGAACCCAGTATATTCATATTAAAAGGCAGATTACGCTACTACTGTTCTTCACTCAATCACAAACTCTAAACAGCGAAGTCACTATATGCGTTCTCCTTTCTGCTGTTATCTATACAAAACCTTACAATATTTATTCAATAATTAATCAACATTGGCCAATAAAGTGACTAAACGCCAAAAGGAGAACAGCCCTAGTTTAATAATATTGATCCAAGATTGTTTTGACCCAAAGAGTATATTATAAAAATGTATGTGAGACAAAATGACATCAACTTATCCGACATAAATAAGTAAGCACTGAAAGCAGTGTGTCTGAGCAATTAAATTAGAGTTAGATTTAAATACAGAGGTCCTACTTTTGCGGTTTGAAAATCAGGTAATGCAGCTATAATCTACTCTTATTTTACAATTTTAGATGTTTTGTATAAACAGAATAAAGATTTACTAAATGTGAAAAAGTGGTCCCAACTTATTCCTCACTTTAGCTTCACCTGCTTCTCTCCATGGAGACATTGCCTGGAATATTCCGCAGTATGGCTTTACACTTATTTATCGCTATGGAAACAGCAGGTGACGCCACAGGGCCGAGTTACATGTCAGACCTGTGGAGAGGCGAGCCCACTCACAGAAAGAAAGCAAGTTTTTAGGTGAAAAACTATTGAGTTGTTGAGTAAACGCAAGACGGACACGTGTAATGCCACACCGGGACATTCTAGACAACAACAACATCTCCAAGGCGACAAGCAGAAAAGTTACACAGTGCAACATTACCTTATGCATTCAGAGCATCCGAACTATTCACCGCGATGAGTTTATAAGCGCTTTTCACAACTTTCAGAGACCAGAGCGGAGTTGTGCTGTCACAGTAAAACTAACAACAACCAGCATGCTAACACACACTTCCTGATTATCTAGCGTGACCAGATTTTCTTAAAAACTGGGACATCCCTGATTTGAGTTGGTTGGTAATAATAAAATTGTAAAACAGGGGCGTAATTAAGGAAAATAGTTCTGCACTCGGTCGATTAATTATTCAGGATTAAGATGTGAGTCAGTATAGTCACATTTTCTTTGTGTTTTGGTCATTTTAAAGTAGCTTTTCTGTATTTTACTTAAACAAATGACAATTTGTGTCTCTCTTGACTGTTGGCTGGTATCAAACTGATGAAAACTCCGGTTTCCCCCATCAACCCAAAACATGCTCCTTACGTCTCCAGGGAGAATAGCTGATAACTAATTGTAAGTCAATTAAATACAATCAATCAATTTAAATGCTGTCTAATACTTTAGTAAACACCAATAAAATACAATACTAAATTTTCAATCAATCAATCAATTAAATACTGTCCCAATTTAACTGTAGGCTTTTAACTGTATGTTTTAATCATACGTAATTTGTTTATGTTGTTGTAAGGCGACTTTGGGTGTCCAGAAAGGCACCTAATAAATAAAATGTATTATTATTATTATTATTATTTTTATTATTATTAAAAATAGGGACGCCTGGGACATTTCATGTATAAAACTGGGACAAATCAATTGGATAAATCTACTTGGACAGGGGACACAGGACTCAAAACTGGGAGTGTCCCGGGTAAATAAGGACATCTGGTCACCCTGTTGGACAATAATATGTTTTTCTAATTAGATGCAGTAGACTTGCTTTGACCTCAAGAGCAGCTTGTGCAATATACAGTATGTGTACCAGGGCAAGACACATTCTGCTCAAATACATGGGGAAAAAAATCTGGTACAGGCCCTTTAAATATTGTCAAAACTACTTCTAATTTGTAACTTCAAACTTCTACTTATAAAACTTCATATACTGTACTAGCAGGCAAAACCTGCTATACATTTCTATCTAGTGCCACTTGCGAGAGCTGGACAGGCCAAATATAGCAAACCCAACCAGGCTTGCTAATAACTGGACTATGACAGCGGGAAGAAATCACCATTAGAAGCAATGCATTCTGGGACATTTCTGCTCAATGGTTTTGTGATTTGGGGCTGACAGGTTTCGCTAGCTCAGCATGTCCTCGCCTGAGGTCCTTATTATCGTACTGGACACAGAATTCTTTAAGCTATTGTTCCAAAAACGTCAAGGGGAAATATAGTGGAAAAGTAGCTGGAATGACAAGCTCCAATGGGAATTTTTATAAGATTATTTGACCAAGTACTTCTACGAGTGCCTGTCAGTCTTATATCCTAATGGGAGATCAGAAAGTACAAAATGTCTTACCCAAGCTGGTTTGAAGTAATCTAGGTGACAGGCTCATTGGTGCACTTCTTTGCTGGCGTAGCAGTTTCAGATTTCTACAAACGGATGAACAAAAATCATTAAAAGGCCCTGGAGTTACCTGGATTTGTGTTTTATTTCATTCACACATGTTTAATTAAGACGCAGACCCTGCATGTTTAGGCTGAGTTCTTCTCGCAAACAGAAAACACTTGATACACCTTCACTAGAATCATTTGGATGATTTCAGACCTGGAATTGACTACTGAACAAAAGGTAAAAGGAGCGGTTAATGTGAAAACTACCAATACACAAGGTGGAACAGAGCATTTTGCGCTTTGGAGGTGTAGACACACTGATAATAAAGGGTGTGAATGAAGCAAAACACAACTCCAGGTTTGTTTTTGATAAGGAAACAGCATCCTAACATGAATAAAAGCTCCTAAGAGTCAATTTTGTGTAATAAAAGACCTTTAAGCAATACATTACAATACAATGTTATTTCCTTGTACTGCAGATTTGAGTAGACTAAGCCCGTAGACAACAGAAAGGAGCTGACAAGAAGGTCTGAAGATCGGGTAGCTTTTCTGCAAACATAAAACAAAATTTAAAGGTGGATTGTATAACGGTTCGTGGAGATGTTATTGCTTTGCCTGGAATGTTCTAGAGTATGAGTATCTATCTAGCATTTGTTTCATTATGGCTGTTTTTAATCACTCAAAAATAACAAAAGATGCATTCTTACTGTGCACGGGATCACCTCTCTAACTTGTAATGTGATTTAATGGAGGGTATCTGCTTGTCTCCTCGGAGATAGGCACGTTTAATAAGATAATGTACAATATTCCAGTCACATAGACCGAGTAAAAGCCAGTGCTAACATGTAGACTGAAATTACATATATATTAAACTGATATTAATTCATTACTTTTGTGTAAATAACTTGGTTTATGGTTAATATCTGTAATTACTGAACCTATCCACATGAAACATCTGTTCTGTCGGCACAAATTACCAAAATGGGAATTCTTTTTCACATTTATTCCAAATAGTGCATGGAGAAGTTATTGTATTGGCTGGAATGTGTCACAGTGTGGCATTAAACTTACCTTTCACCAAGGAGAGATGCATTTGACATCATTAGGCCAAGTTACAGGTCACATCTGTGGAGAGGTAAGCATACCCACAGTAAGCTTGCTTGTTTTTCATGGTACTTTGGAGCAACAAAAACCTCTGTAATCATTTTAATTTTAAAGCAAGATATTCACTTTTAACACTATACTGTGGGATATTACTTACAAAGCGAAATCATCTCCATGGAGACAAGCTTTAAATGGGATGCAAGTTCAACCTTAAACTCCAATAGTAACCTTACATTGCAGTACAAAAATCTGGAATTATTTCTTATTCTTTTATTAAACATTTCTTTTGTACTAAGTCCAACTTAACCTTGAATTTATTCTACCTTAATATAAAATACTTACAGCCCAGAATATAAGAAATTATGGAAATATATTTTATGAATTGTGTATAACGTTAGCTAAACATGCTAACGCCAGCTATATTGTGTTTTTCGCACATATCAGATTGTACTCTTATTTATAGCTATGCTTTATTACAAAATAGCTAGCCTTGTTGTGTTATTTTTTTATTTTAACACGTTTGCTGTTCACAATTTTAACATTTAAATTAAAAAGATAAGATTGAACAACACGACGCAAGCCATACGTGACATACAGCTACATAACATTAGCATAGGTATAAGGCAAATATTAACAGATATTATTTGACAAAAACGAACTAAAATGTTTTAAAGCGCACAGGGGAGAGGTAGCAACCCAATTCAGAAGTAAATGTGTTTAAAATTAAGAAAGGAAAGTTGTAAAAAGTAGAAATAAGAAAATTTTACCTTAACGCAGCGGTGAAGCTAATTAGTAAACACCTGTGAGTTCACTGAGGCCGCCTAGTGTACGAGAGTGGAATTACAACTAAGGAATAAATAAATAAATTTAATGAATAATAAAAATTGTACATAAAACATTTCTTTAATTGTCATAGTGGTAACCTGAAAATAATAAATGGGAATGCGAAATTAAAATCCAATGCATTTATTTTAGTGCGTAAAGTTGGCTAATTTGTATTACATTATCTACAAAATGGCAAGATGTCAAAAGATTCCTTGATTACTTTCCAGTAAATAAATAAATAAACATGGAAACATGAACTTTTTTCCCCATTTTTTTTACACACAAAAAATTTATACAAAGCAAAGTAAAAATTTCTGTCATTTGTGTAAATAATTACTCAAATATCAAATACATAACATTATACTCACACACTGGTAACTGGTGAATTCATACAAGCCACAACCAGTACAGTAAAAAGGCTTTTCATTATTATAGTCTTCCATTTTATTACATTTAATTACCAAACATTAAAAAAAAATCTACAAAAATGTAGCATAGAAAAAAAACAAAACAAAAGTATTAAAGGTGCTGTACCTAATTTTTACTCTCTTAATAACATGAAAAACAATCTGCAGTGGTCCAATGTCAGTCCAGTTATTCCTTTTCGCAAGTTTCAGAGGCTAGAGTGGAGTTTTGCTGTGACGGTAAAGACTACTAGCATGCCAACACGCACTTACTTTGAACTCAAGGGCTGCTTATACAATATTTCTGTAATGGAGCTAAGACAAATTTGGGTCAGGGTCTTTAATGTAGTAATTTCATTGTTTTATCACTTCTAAAGAAATCGCCTAACGCAGCACGGTAAATAATTCTACAAAAAAAATTCTCGTTCGCGTCCATGTTCCCACTCATCTTTCCCAGCACAAACTTCTTTCTGTTTACAATATCCTGGGGGGAATTTGCCATAAATTTACAGCTAAATTAATTATGCACAAACGTGGTCGCCGAGCTCTTCAAATGTACACACATATGTAGCATCTGTTCTTTTAACATGTGCTGTGTTGGTCTATGGTCCCAAAAGAGTTCATATGTTCTTTTTCACATATAGTCACATGTGTTACCATCTTCTTCTGTGCAGTCTCTAAGCAACATGCGCACCAAGGACATTACATTTTCTCTGAACTATTTTTAGTATAGAGTCCCCGTTTATAGTTTTACCTGTATATATTATTCGTAGGTTGGTCAACTGTATGGAAAATCAGATATACTCAATCTAAACCAAAACTAGATACTCATTTATACAGGTATTGAGACTCATAAGGACCCATCTCGGCTCCTGCTGGTGTGATAAAGTGTCAAACTGTTGGACTTTTCCATTTATTATTATTTATTTATAAGCTTGGGAGTGAGAAACACAATTCCGATTCTTCCTCTGTTTCGTATGAAGAATTGACAATAAACTTTTTTGAACTTTTGGACGTTTTGATGAGGCCCAACAGAGCAGAACTGAGGTTTATGTTGAAACCCAAAGGTGAAGCGCCCAAACGAACCAAAACAAACATGGCGACGCCTACAGAGCCTATTTTAGCGTCAGTACGGTCTATTTTCAACAGGGTCTGTGCTTTTCTCTCAAACGGATGTAACGAAAGTGTGATTTTTCTAGCTCGTTCCAATCAGATTCAAATATTCGTCATGACGCTCCAGGTTTTCCCATCTCTTTCAGTCAGAGCTGTTCCAGAAGAATTCAATTGTGACACAGATTAGTTTGACGTGAACCAAGATAATCAAGACAAAAAGTCATATTTACATAACAGCTTTAGGGTTAGACTAGTTTCGTGTTAGAGTCCTACATTTTAATGCCTTACAAGTGCGTATATTTGCACGAGAAAATATATTTGAGAACATTGTTAAATTTGACCTTGAATTGTCCTTAAAATGAATTATGCTTCTCCTCGTGTAATAAATATATATATATATATACAAATGGCTACATAATTTACATTTTAATAAAGCTTAAATAAGTTTGACATTTCTGGGCTAAAGGTATTAAATTCTCATTTTTTCCTCCACACGATTTCTGCCACAGCAATAGAATGTTTTAATGAATTTGAAGTTGATCCAATTCCCCGCAGAAATAGAGACATTATGCATTCTCTGCACATATTATCATAGATTACAATAACAAATCTGATTGTGATTTTTGTCAATCCAAAGCGAGACACAACCCATTAAGCTGCATTCTATTCAAATCAATAGAACAAGTAAATTCCCATAGATTTGAGTGAAGGTGGGCGCTAAGCATCAATTAGCTGCTCCAATGAAGCGTGCTGTATCCGTGTTAGCCTTGTCTCATGCATAAACATACCTATTTAATCAGGCTACGCTAACAGGCTACGCTAACAGGCTAACAGCAATCCTCCATAGAGATGTATTATATGGAGCCAAATGACACACCTGAGACACTGTGCACATCCTAATGTGTGACCTAAGGCAACAAACGGGCCAAATATCTGCAGTTTTTCCTCATAGCGACTGTGATTATGTTTCGTGATGTTCTGTACGTTTTAAAGGTGCACTGCGCAACTTTTCTGGTGGTCTCTATAAAGATACTTCGCCCGATTTGTCCCATGATATGACATTAAACATATTCATCTAGTATTTATTCATTACGGGTGTTTCTACTATACAAAAATACAGTAATTCCTTCTGTGAACAGTCTCGACTCTCCACAGACCTGAACTGTAATGTATCCAATCCACTTTATTTCTATAGCACATTTCATAAATGAAAGAGTTTCCAAAGAGCTGCACAATATAAATAAAACGTAGTCAACAGAAATAAAGATAAAGCTCTAGTTGCCTCCTCTAGTCCTTGTAAAAATAAAAATAGTCAAATCAAATAAGAGTAGAGTGACCAGATTTTCAAAATCAAAAACTGAGCCACCACTGATTTGTGGTGGTTGGTAATAATAAAATTGTGAATTAAGAGCATAATTATTAAGGAAAACTGTTCTGCACTCGGCCCATTCATGACTAACATGTATTAGTATACTCACATTTTCTTTGTCTTTTGGTCATTTTTTTTAAGCAACTTTTCTGTATTTTACCGAAACAAATGACAATTTATGCCACTCTTTACTGTTGGCCAGGGTGACCAGAATTTCATAATTAAAAAATTGGGACATTCCTGGTTTTTTTGGTAGTTCATAATAATAAAATTGTGAAACAAGTGCATAATTAAGGAACATTGTTATGCAGAGACCATTCATGACGAACACGTGACACAGTATAGTCACATTTTCTTTGTCTTTTGGTCATTTTTAAGCAGCTTTTCTGTATTTTACCTAAACAAATGACAATGCATGCCTCTCTTTACTGTTGGCAGGGAGCAGATTGGTGAAAAATAGGGACATCTGAGACATTTCTTGTATAAAACTGGGACAAATCACTGGTTTTGGATAAATCTGCTGGGACAGGGGACACAGGACTCAAAACTGGGACTGTCCCGGGTAAATAGGGACGTCTGGTCACCCTAAATAAAAGCAAGAATATACATAAAATAATAAAAAAGGTAAAATAAAAGCGTTAAAATAAATAAAAAACATAGAGAACTATACAACTCACGTGGTGTTAAAAGCCAGAGAGTAAAAGTGGGTCTAAAGACGAGACTGTGGGGGCTGTTTGGACATGGGGGGCAGAGCATTCCAGAGTTTGGGGCCGGACACAGAAAAGGTCCGGTTCCCCCCTCCTTTTAAGTCTCGTCTTGGGCACCACGAGCTGAAGCTGAAGCTCTCGGCCCTCAGAGCGTGGGCGGGGATGTAAATTTGGAGACGGTCCGAGACGCACTGTGGGGCCAGTCCATTCAAAACTTTAAAAACAGACAATAAAATCTCAAAATCAATTCTGAAACAAACTGGAAGCCGGTGCAGCGATTCTAAGATTGGGGTAATGTGCTCACGTTTGTAATGTTTGTAATGTAGCGCAGCGCTGTAACCTGCTTGTGATAGACAGGTTTAATCTATACTGTGGAACATTCTAGACAAAACAATAACATTTTCACAGGGAGAAGCAGGTTGCGGACCCTGCACTAAAAACAAGAAGACATATTTTGCTTGTCGCCGCTCTATAGTTATAATCTAATCTATGACACTTGCGGATCATTATGTTATATTTTGGACGTTATAAACCACAATATTGATCGAAAACAACTTAATAAACAAAACAAACTCGCTGAAATCCACGTCAGAAAACTGTGGTGCTCAACTGGAGCCGACGCCGCCGTAAAAATCACAAGACTCAGTACCTCCCGTGGATACCTACACTTCACACTCACGAGTAGCAGATTTTTTTTCCATTTGTACCAAACGGACTACGCCGACGCAAATGGAAATCACCGTTTAAGAAAATGAAATTGGAGAATAAAGTAACTACAGAGGAGTGGGCATGTAAAATTAGCGATTAAAGATAGACAAAACATGCACGAATCACTCCAAATACCACTTCGAGGGGGTAAACGGTGAAAAGAAAAAACTGTAACATGGTAAAAAGCTTTGAAATCCCAATTTTGCACAGTAGGTCTGCTTTAATAATGGGATTCTGTTCAGAGTTCACGTTTTAAACCAGAAGAAGTGACAAAAAGAAATGAAAGAAGAAATCTGAACTGACAAAGTAACACAAGAAGAAGTTAGTAATTTTTATGCAGGAAAATCCATTATTCTTTTCATATTTTGGAAGGAACTTGGATGCTGCTTTTGTTTAATTAAAGTTTTTATTGATTTTTAGGGAACAAACTAATCACAAAAAAAACTATTCAAAAAACACTAGCATTATCTGGAGTGACATTTTCTTGTGATTTCAGGTGATCCCAAAAGGAGATTGTGATACTTCTATAAACATTTCAGTCTTTGTGAGTTGCTAATTTCAGTTTGATTTAGATGAATTTTGCAGCCCCGAAGCTACGGTATCACAGAAGGGACAAAAAGGACTGGGAGGGAGTGACAGTAGCTTGTTAATTCATAAGAAGGCTGAATTAATGATGGAGCATATGGCAAAGTGGAGGCTACAGATGCTCCCCGTCCTAGAGCCTAAGGAAGATTTGAGGCATTACATTGAGAAGCCCATTCAAATAGGTCTTTATATTGATAAATGGAGGGATTTCTGAAAGCTGTATTGTGTAACCTTTCTTCTCCAACGTCTGGCGCCTGCTCGTCTCCATGGAGAATGTATTGCTTTACCCGTAATGTTCCACAGTATGGCATTAATCCTGTCTGTCTTGCATTATTCATTTACAATTGTTTCTAATCTAAAAAAACAACAATAGTTTCTAATAGTTTCGGTGTTAAAAACTACAATGCATGAAAGGAGGGATTTTTTAAAGCTGTACTGTGTAACCTTTCTACTGGAGTGTCCCACGCCTGCTTGTTTCTATGGAGAATGTATTGCTTTACCTGTAATATTCCACAGAATAGCATTAATCCTGTCTATCTTGAATATACCGGAGGAGATGAGGAGTGCGCGGTACGCTCCGGTACGCCGCACACTCCGCATCTCTGTGCGTGGATTGTGCCTTGTCGCGTACAGTCCGTGGGCCGCGCTTCCTCCTGTTGCCTTACGTTACTCACTTTAAGTAATTTAATTGATTATGTCACAAACTACATTTTGGGGAATGTAATCTGTAATCTGTAGGGTCTGTGTCTTGTCGCGTACACTTTGTGGACCGCGCTTCCTCCTGTTGCCTCTAAACCAGAACTCACACCAGGACTAAGCCAGGTCTAAAGCAGGTCTAAAGCAGGTCTAAACCAGATCTAAAACCAGGACTAATCCAGGTCTAAAACCAAACAAGAATTCGCAGGAGTTGGTTGCTACATTTATGTAGTTTTAAAAATCATGACAATATCAAGTAATCCAAAGTATTCAGATTACGTTACTCACTTTAAGTAATTTAATTGATTATGTCACAAACTACATTTTGGGGAATGTAATCTGTAATCTGTAGGGGATTACATTTTAAAAGTCACCTTCTCAACACTGATGCTACAACATGTAAACAGAACCGTACATTACATCAAGTGGAAAAGAAACCGTGAGGTGAGTCAACCTTAGCCCAGCGATAATTACGTTTTTCATGTCCAAAACACGTGTATCTGTCAGTGCAGGTGGTGTGGACTTAACATGTGCAAAGTAGACACGACAATAACAAACGATTACTCGATTATTCAAACAAAATAATCGACAGAATAATCGATTACTGTAATAATCGATAGCTGCAGCCCTATTAGCATTCTTCACTCACATCAAGAAAGACCCAGGTTGGATTTCCGGATAGACTGGGGCCTTTCCATTGGGTTTGCATGTTCTTCCTGTGCCTACATAAATTACCTTCGGGCGCTCCAGTTAGAAACAAAACAAAAGTCTTCATTACGGCTTGTTCTGCCCTGAGAAAGAAATTCAGAATTAATTTTACTGTTAAATAAATGACAATCAAATCTGAACATTGACGTTTATTTAGTGGTAGAAAAACAATCTGCAACAATTTACAATTTGCAAGACAATACTTTATGATTATCTAATAAATATTGTTTTGATAATGCATTATAACCAGCCAAAAATATTCTCAAGTAAAAGTACTGTTGCTTCAAAGCACTAAGTAGAAGTGCAAAGTAGTAGAAGTATTCAAGTAAAAGTAAAGTAATGGTGTCTGGAAAATACTCTAAGAAGGAGAAACCTCTTATTACAACAATATGCTGAATTTAACAAAATAGCACTTCAATAGTAGTTTAATACTAACATACTCGTGAATACTTGTGAAAAATGTAAAAAAAATCACATATTATTCGAAATCAGAACTAGATAATCATTTGAGCAGGTATCGATACTAAAATAAGGACAGAAATGCACCTTTCCTGAAGAGTTGTAGAATGATCTTGATCTAATAGACGAGTAAAAGTTCATACAAAAGAAAGTCCGATGATTTAATGTTGAAAATCACATTCTGTTACAAAAGCAAACAGGTTTTTACAAGGAAAGCACAAAGTTCACGGACACGGCCTTGAGAATAAGTCATGTAAAAGCATCCCTTACTTAGTTTGAAATTAAAAAGTCATGTTTTTGTGTTTAGATCTTGGATTTCGTACCCGGGGGGACCTTAAAAAATGGAACACGGGTATTTATCCTTCGCCCGACAGACGGCTTCACCGGGAACTTTCAAAATAAGACGCCGTTTTCTTTATATTTCTGTCCTTTTATGGTAGTTTTAAAGTGTGTTCAAAAGCACAAAGCAAATCCAAACTCAAAGAGGATATTGATTATAAGGACGGAAATAGCACCAGCATGTGTTGTATGGAAAAGTTACTCGTTTTCTCTCTTCTCTTCCATTCTTTTGTTCTCTCTGTCCTTTATTTTTCACTCTCTTTCACGTTTCTCCCCTGATTTTCTGTCCTATCTGGCCCTGTCTCATAAACTTGATCCCTCTCTTTTGTCTTCTTTCACTTTCTCTCATTCATCCCTCTCTTTATCTGACTCTCCTCCTTCTCTTCTTCTCTCTCTATCTCACCCCACATCTCTCTACCTGTCTCCCTTTAGTTCTCTCTCTCTCCTGCTCCCATCTCTTTCTCCTTCCTTACCCCTCCTACCCCTCTATTTCTTTCTTTTCTCTCTCCCCCTCTATCTCTCCTTGTCTATCTATACCTCTCCTCTTTTCTACTTCTGTCAATCTCTCCCCAATCCTATTTTCCTTTCGTTTCTCCCTCTCTCTCCCTCCTCTCCCTCTCCTCTCCATCTCCAAGTTTCTCTCTCCTCCCTCATTCACATCCCTCTACCCCTCTCTCGTCTATTCTCTTTCGCTCCTTCTCTCATTTATCCCTCTTTCTCTGACTCTCCTCCCTCTGTCCCCATCCATCTCTCTACCCTTGTCTCCCTCTTTAAGTCCCCCTTGTATTACCCTATAATTCACTCTCTTTCTCCTTCCTTCTCTCCTACCCCTCTATCTCTCTCTCTTTGTCTGTCTGTACCTTTCCTCTTTCCTACTTCTGCCAATCTCTCCCCGATCTAATTCTTCCTTCTTTCCTTCCTTCTCTTGCTCTTTCCTCTCCTTCTAAAAGTCCCTCCCCCTCTTCTCTCCCACCCCTCTGTCTCTCTATTTCTCTATCTCCATCCTCCTTCTTTTAGTCTCTCTCCCTCTATCCCTCTCTTCTGTCCCTCGTTTATCCCTCTTTTCTCCGACTCTCTCCTTCTCTTCTCCCCATCTCTCTCTGTAAGTCCCCCCTCATATCTCTCTTTAATTCTCTCTCTTCCCTTCTCTCTCTTTTTCTCTCTCGCTCTATCTCTCTTTGTCTACCTATACCTCCCCTCTTTCAGACTTCTGCCAATTTCTTTCCTATCCAATTCTTCCTTCTCTCCCCTTTCTCTCTCCCACCCTTCTGTCTCTCTCTTTGTCTATCTCCATCCTCCTTTTAGTCTCTCTCCCACTGCCCCTCTCTTCTGTTTCTTCTCTTTCGCTCTTTCTCTCTTTAATCTTCCACTCTTGCTCTCTGTCTTTTTCTCCTTCCTTCTCTCCTACCCCTCTCTCTCTTTGTCTATCCATACATCCCTTCTTTCCTACTTCTGCCAATCTCTCCCTTATCCAATTCTTCCTTCTTTCTCTCCCCCTTATCTCTCTCCTCTCCTTCTCCAAGTCTCTCCCACCCCTCTGTCTCTCTCTTTGTCTCTCTCCTCCCTCTACACCTCTCCTTCTCTCTCTCTCCTTTCCTCCTCCTCCTCTTGTTTTCCCTCGTCCGGCGGGGAGGCAGTACGAGTTATTTACTGTCTGAAATATTAATGTAGATCCTCTCGGGAGCTGTGAGCGCGGAGTGATACCATGTAAACAGGTTAGCGACGCGGCTCTGTCACCGGACGGACTGGGCTAAACTGGCCGTGAGCCCCTCGGCGATTAATAATTACGACCGTTGCCATAGCGATTAACAATTTAAAAACAAACGCCATCGTCCGAGCGGGGGAAAAAATCCTCGTTGAAATGTTGAAAGCTGAAGTCGTGAATAGAAAACGCACTGACATGTGTTGTCCTGGTTTAGTCCACATGTAGGCCTGGTTTAGTCCTGTTCTAGTCCTGGTTTAGTCCTCATCTAGTCCTGGTTAGGTCCCTGTTTAGTCTCAGTTTTTATGTAGTTTATGTGCAAACATAATCGCAAGGAAAAACAGAGATTGCAATGAAATAGAAATAAGCTAAAGTTAATATAGGTTTATTTTGTTTTAAAGGTGCACTGAGTAACATTTCTGGTTGAGTTTCTGTCAGCTAGTCTCCATGGCAATCAGTCTTTGCTATGCCTGTAATAAGATAAGATAAGATAAGATATCCTTTATTTGTCCCACAATGGGGAAATTTCAGTGTTGCAACGCACAGTAAAGAGAACAGCAAGAAACAGTAGCAGCAATAGAGTACAGTTAAGTTAAAAATAGACAAACACTATAGGGATCTAAAGACAATATATACACAATATATACAATAAATTGCAATCAAAAAAGCTATATATACAATAAATTACTATCTTACATTATTGCACAGGGTCCCAGTATTGCACAGGCAGCAGAGTTAGCAGTGTTCATTGTAGAGTCTGACAGCAGCAGGAAGGAAAGACCTGCGGAACCTCTCCTTCACACAGCGAGGGTGGATCAGTCTGTCACTGAAGCTGCTCTCCAGAGCAGACAGGGCGCCCTGAAGAGGGTGAGACTCCAGGTCCAGCATAGAAGTGAATCTGGCCAGGACCCTTCTGTCCCCCACCTCCTGCACCGAATCCAAGGCACAGCCCAGGACAGAGCTGGACTTCCTGATGACTTTGTCCAGTCTCCTCTTGTCCCTCTCTGTGATGCTGCTGCTCCAGCAGACCACACCGTACAGGATGGCTGATGCCACCACAGAGTCGTAGAAGGTCCTCAGGAGGGCCCTTTCACTCCAAAGGACCTGAGTCTCCTCAGGAGGTAGAGCCTGCTCTGGCCCTTCCTGTACAGTGCATCTGTGTGGTGAGTCCAGTCCAGTTTGTTGTTCAGATGAACACCCAGGTACTTGTATGAGTCCACTCTCTCAATGTCCCTTCCCTGGATGTTCACTGGTGGGGGGCAGTGGAGCGACGTCTGCGGAAGTCCACCACCATCTCCTTGGTCTTCCCGGCGTTGATGAGAAGGTGGTTCCGCTGACACCAGTCCACAAAGTCCCGCGTTAGTCCCCTGTACTCTGCGTCATCGTAATGTTCCTCTGTATAGCATTAAACTTATGTATGGAGGCACATGTTTTTTCAAGGTATTTTTGATCAATAAAACACATAAGACTGAATAAATCCCAGATTTTTTTTTAATAATGCTATACATCTCCATGGAGACAGGAAGGTGGTAAATCTTCCCTCTGAAAAGTGGCATAGTGCATCTTTAATTATGATAGAGATAAAAATTTGTGCGTCCAACACAGATTTAGACAAACTTTAATGATCCAAAAAGGAAATTTCAAGAGAATATGTAAAAGAAAGACAAAAGTCTATAGTTGCCAAAACAAGAATAACATAATATTTGATAATAACTGCACATTTTTTCAATAAGCGTAAGTGTCAGGAAGAAAATCTGGCTTATAATCAATGTAATGATGATCCAAGAGTGTAGGAGGAAAGCCATCAAAATATTTTTTATCTAATTTGTATTTATTTTATGTTGTTGTTTCTAAATCTATGCCCAAATATAGCTGCCAAAACAAGAATAACTCAATACTTGACAATCACTACAGAACAACACAATTTTTTAAGTGTCAGGAAGGACATCTGGCTTAAAAAGTATTTATTTTACGTCCTTTTTCTGACTCTGCGCCTAAATATAGTTACAAAAACAAGAATAACTTAATATCTGACAATAACCACCCATTTTTACAATAAGCCTAAGTGTCAGGCAGGGCATCTGACTTAAAATCAATATAATGATGATCCAAGAGTGCAGGAGGCAACCCATCAAAATGTTTTTAATCTATTTTGTATTTATATTATGTCGTTCTTTCTAAATCTATGCCCAAATACAGTCACCAAAACCAGAATAACCCAATATTTGACAATAACTACACATTTTTTCTATAAATGTACGTGTCAGGAAGGGCATCTGGCTTAAAATCAATAAAATAATCATCCGAGGATGCAGGAGCCAAGCTGTCAAACCATTTCTGAATCCAATTTGTACTTATTAAGTCTTTACTTATGTCTACCTTTCTTCAGTCTGTGCTCAAATATAGTTGCCGAAACAAAAACCACCAAATTTTGACAAAAAACTACATATTTTTTTAAGTGTCAGGAAGGGCATCTGGCTTAAAATCAATATGATATTGATCCAAACATGCAGAGTTAAGCCTTCAAAACCTTTTAAATCTATTTTTGTATTTATTTTACGTCCCTTTTTCCAAATCTATGCCCAAAAAAACTCAATATTTGACAATAACTCCCGGTACACATTCTTACAATAAGCTCAAATGTCAGGGAGGGCATCTGGCTTAAAAATCAATATAATGATGTTTCAAGCATGCAAACACTTCTGAATCCATTTTGTATTTATTAAGTATTTATTTTACGTCCTTCAAAACTTAACCTTGAAGTAGCTTTTAAAAATCTGCTTCAGCTTTTGCCAAGAATCATCCCTCAAATCCCAGTCAATACTCGGACTATAAATATTAAAACGGCAACACCATAAACCATTTCTGGAGGTAATATATTATATTTTTTGCCCAATGATATGTCAATTTCTCTATTTTTTAATTCCTATACTTTATAAAGGGTTGGAGTCCAGCTTGCGAGCCTTATTCCTCCAATTCTTAGCAGGTATATTGTGCGTCAGAAGATAGCAACGTCCAATATTTCCTCCTCGTGGAAAAAAAATCGGCTGCTTTTCTTTGTGGCTAGTCCCGATAATCCTTCCTTAAGCTCCAAAAAATGAAAAGGTAGCAAGCGTTTGGCAGTGGAATCACATACACGGGGTATTTTCTCCACAATCTGGTGATAATTTTATGGCGCGGTGTGATCCGGGGAGATGGGAGATGAATGGGTAGTCATGGCAACGCTGTAAACATAATGTATTTCGGATATACAAGAGGTTTATAGGAATTTAAAAGCAAAAATACATGGTGTAGTAGTAGTAATAGTAGTAGCAGGAGTAAAAGAGGTACTATAGTGTGTTATAAGCTTAAATAAATGCAGCCAGATTCTAAAAAATCTGGATAGTTTAGTAGTTTTAGTAGTAGTAGTAGTAGTGTAGTAGCAGCTGTAGTAGTAGTAGCTAAGTATTTTCTGTATTGTACTATGTAGTATGGATACCTGGCAACTTGGTGGTAATAGTAGTAGTAGTAGTTGTAACAGAGGTACTACAGTGTATTATAAGCTTAAATAAATACACCCAGGATCTAAAAAATGTGGATACTTTGGTAGTAGTAGTAGTAGTAGTAGTAGTAGTAGTAGTCGTAGTAGTAGTAGTAGTAGTAGTAGTAGTAGTAGTAGAAGCATAAAGTTACACTGGTTAATTGTAGTCATAGTTTTAGTGGTAGTTGAAGTAGTGTAGTAGTAGCTGTAGTAGAAGTATTTTCTGTAAAATTTGAGGATAATTTTACTATGTATTGTACCATGTAGTTCGAATACTTGGCAACTTGGTGGTAATAGTAGCAGTCGTTGTAGTAGTAAGAGGTACTACAGCTTAAAAAACTGCAGGCAGGATCTAAAAAATCTGGATACTGTGGTAGTAGTAGTGTTGGTAGTACTAATAGTAATAGCCTCATAAACTAGCTCTAGAAGCAATAGTTGTAGTAGTAGTAGTAGTAGTAGTAGCAGTAGTTGTAGTAGAAGTGTTTTCTGTACAATTTGGAGATCATTTTACTGCATTGTACTATGCAGTATGGATACTTGGCAACTTGGTGGTAATTGTAGTAGTAGTAGTAGTAGTAGTAGCAAAGGAGGTACTACACTGTTTTATTAAGCTTAAAAAATTCAGCCAGGAACTAAAAAAATATGGATACTTTGGTAGTAGTAGTATTAGTAGTAGTAATAGTAATAGCGGAGTAGCTTTAGTAGCAATATAGTAGTAGTAGCAGTTGTACTAGTAGTAGTAGTAGTAGATATATATCCGTAGCCAGTAGTAATAGTGTTTATATTTGCATTTATGTATTAAATATGTATTAATTAAAGAAACTGGACGCAGTAATAGCAGTAGCAGTAGTAGTACCACTGTCTAAACAATAGTACCGTAGAGTTATACTACTTAATCATAGTCATAGTTTTAGTGGTAGTAGTACTGTAGTAGCAGTTGTAGTTAGCGTGTGTTCGTTACAATTTGGTGTTTTGACACTTTGGGAGTTGTAGTAATAGTGCAGAGCAAAACAGGCTTTTTCTCTCGTGTTCGTTCATTTCTGCTTAGATAAAAAAATACACTTGAAACAGCAATAAAGTCCAGAGACCTCAAATTGACTTACTCAAATATTAGAAAGCCAAACTTGTACAAGGAGTCTGTGCCAACATTCCTGTGCAGAAACTCAATACTTACGCCTATGCAATGACTTTTATATGCAAACTATAGTGGGAGGACTCCATGGTTTAGCCTGAGCGCATCTTCGTTAGTGCACAGGTCAATCAGGCTCCATCCGGGGTGTTATCCGGCTAACAAGTCACGACATCATCCCTATCAGGAGTTTGTGTCCTATTTAGCTCGTTTACTATTAGATAGACTGGAATATTCTGCATTTGTCTTGACATACAGTATGTGTATGAGTCTCACAGCTGCGATCAGAGCCTTTATCTTCACATGACCTCAGTACAATAATGAAATATAGAAGTGGTTATACAAAATAACTAAGCCTAGTTATTTATCCCAACAATTGTATTAGCTGTAGACTAAATTTTGGATCATTTGATACTAGTAGTAGCAGTATATCTGTAGTAGCTGTAGTAGTAGCAGTAGTAGTAGTAGTAGTAGTAGTAGCAGTAGTAGTAGTAGTAGTAGTAGCAGTAGTAGTAGCAGTAGCAGTAGTAGCAGTAGCAGTAGTAGTAGTAGTAGCAGTAGTAGTAGTAGTAGTAGTAGCAGTAGCAGTAGTAGTAGTAGCAGTAGCAGTAGTAGCAGTAGTAGTAGCAGTAGCAGTAGTAGCAGTAGCAGTAGTAGTAGTAGTAGTAGCAGTAGCAGTAGTAGTAGCAGTAGCAGTAGTAGTAGTAGCAGTAGCAGTAGCAGTAGTAGTAGTAGCAGTAGCAGTAGTAGCAGTAGTAGTAGCAGTAGCAGCAGTAGTAGTAGTAGTAGTAGTATTTTCTTTATAATTTGACAATAACTTCATTGTAGGATCCAGACAGACAGGAGACGAATGGGTGGTGGACGTCACTTTTGCCAGTTCAAAAGAGCTAACATTCTGTTTTGAATTAATTGCTATGGCGACGACACTACATTTCCACCGCTCACAAACCCTCGTATCCACACGAACATTCACCAATAATACACTTGGCCGCGACCTCACTTGCCGCGCTTCTTCCTCCTCGGACCGCATCAAACTCTTCTGGATCAGGGCTGTGTCGGCCTCTTCCTGGAGCCCCGTGACGTTTGGAGTTTGAAGTTTGGGCTAAAATCAAGAAAAAAAAAGGAGGTTATTTGAGGAGAAACACAAACGGGAAATGACCGGAACAAGATCCACTAACGGTTTTTGAGTTTTTTTGTAGCGACGTGGGCTTTGAATTCTCCAGGTAAAGACTGAAAAAGACGATCAGGGTTGTTTAAAGGCGCATTACACAACTTCTCCAGTGGATATACTTGACGTTTCCATGGAGATCGCTGTATTTTTGAGGAATAACATCACTGGCAACAGAATAAATGCAACATATAAGTTTAATGCTATACTATGGGACATTTCCGGGCAAAGCAACAAGATTTGTAAGTTCTAACTAGAAAAAAGTTACATAATCTACCTTTAACGTTATATATTTGCATTTAAAGGGGGAGTTTTGAGTGTGTAGAGCGTGGGCGTGGAAGGCTTTTATTTTATTCAATTTTTTGTCTATTTTTGTTTTGTTAAATATTAAAATAAAAATAAAAATTGTAAATAAAGGGGGAGTTTTATGAGCTTTAATTTCTCTAGTGTTTTTCTCAAGTATTTTCCTTAATTCATGTTTGATTTTGAGACTTTTATGTTCAGTGCTCTTTGCTTTGCCTTGAATGTCCCGCAGTGTGGCATTAAATTCATCCGCATTGGTTTTATTCTGCTTGTCTCCATGGAGATCGATCAATAAATATAATGATATAATGATTTCACATTCACGTATTTACATGGAAAAAGGTTGCAAAAGGTAATGATTAAAGGAAAACTACGTCACTTTTCTGGCGCTGTATTTACCGCTCGTCACTATGGAGACACGGAGACGCTGCTTTACCTGGAATGCTCCTCAGTACGGCATTAAAAGCACCGCATTTATTCAGTTTACAGGCGTTTTCACTGCTCAAACACGCCTTGAAAGACGGTCACGGAGAGCGGATTTTCCACAGATCCGACCTGCCACTCGGCCTCACGGCGCCGCCCGCTTGTCTCCATGGCGATGGATTACTTCAAAGCCATACTGCGGAGCATATAACCTCTGAGCGAAGGGAATGAGTAAAGAATTAGCTCAGTTTTTAGATCTTTTTGGTGCCTTTATGGTTTTCTTTTTCACTCAACAGCCTGTAATTGTACAGAGTGGACAAATATGTATATAAAAGAGCGCGAACTCTCCCGTACCTCATGTTAGCAACGCCGTGAACTCTCGGTGTGTGTTTGTCCTCGATGTGACCTCCGGCGGCTCAATAAAAGCATCAAAACTGCATTAAAATCCATTCCGTAGCCCCCTAAAAGCTAAAACAGGTCCATAATACCAAATATACTGATGTGAGCTGTAATAGACTTGCAATTTTGGGCCTATTTCTGGTTTTCCGAATGACATCGCTGCAGTCAGAAGCCCCACAGTGTTCTTTTGAGACGGGGACAAGGTAATGGGACTGCCGCTAAAGGCGCATTGTGTAACTTTTCTGCGGAGGAGGATGGCCCATCAAATTCAGCGCTTTTCTTTCACCAAAATGTTATTGCTTTGTTACACAGTGTGGCATTAAAGCATTTTATCTTCATGGCAGAGCAAACCGCACCCCACAGTTAGAGGCGTTTTGGCCCATTGTACCACATGGTTGCTAGGTAACGGTTACGAAATTCCCAAGGGCGACGTCTTAATTTTCAAACCATGAAGTAGAATTGATGTAAAACCTAAAACAAATGGTCAAAACACAAAAATAAATCTAAATATCTGGTAAAATCTTAAATATAATGAGCGTAGTCTGATCTGTCATCGGTGCTATTGTTTGATTAAAATTTAAAGATGCATTGTGTCACTTTTCTGGTGGAGTGTGAAATGTCCCACAGTAGCATTAAACTGAAACTCTTGCGTTTATTCAGTTCCAAGTGTTTTTTATTGCTTAAAAAAACATGAGCAAGGTCGCCTCTCCACAGATCTTTGGCTTCACTTTTTTGTGTTTCCATGGAGACTGAGACGTTTAATGCAATACTGTGGAGCATTCCGGGCGAAGCAGCAACATCTCCTTGGAGACGAGGAGGTAACAGGCCAGAAAAGTTACGCAGTGCACCTTAAATAATGAAAGTTAATCTTAAACGTGCATCTTATCTTATCTGTATATATCTATGTATTATAGGTATTTTCATTATTATTATTTACATTTTTTATATTATCTTTTACATTTTTCTTTCTTTCCTGATACTTTTTACATTGATTGAAAAAATAACAATTGCGCATCTATACTGTGACTTAAACGGAGAAAAAAGCACGAGTGAATTGCAAAATAAAGAAAAGAAAAGTGAATTAAGGTTGAGTTCATTCATATCCACTTTTCTGTTCTCTTTTGGTTCAGAACTCAAGTGGAAATGATGCAGACCACTTTAAGACCTGGTTTAGTCCTGGAGTAGACCTGAATAGTCCTGTGCTATTCTCATATTTTCATCTGGCGCTGCTTGAAAACCCATATTGGCCTTGGTTGTATTTGTTGCAAAAGAGTTTCTTCTGTACAGAATCACTGAAGTAATAACAACACAAAATGAAAATCAATATGAGCTAAAATGAGGTAGAATCAGGTCATTAACTCCTTGGTGATGTTAATGCTTAGGTTATTCCACAGTATGGCTTTAAACTTGCCTAAATACACAGGGGACGCTACCCAGTCATGTTACAGGTCAGATCTGTGGCGAGGCGAGTCCGTTCACGCCAAGAATACGTGTTTTTCAATGTATTTTAAGCCATAAAAACACCTATAATTTACTGGAGATGTTATTGCTTCGTCTGGAATGTTTCACAGTGTGCCATTATAAACCTTTCTATCGTCATGGAGAATTTAAAAAGCAACGTTTACAAGGCAGATCTGTGGAGAGGCGACCCCGTTCACAGTCAGTTCACGCATGTTTTTCTAGGTATTTTTGAGCTCTAAAACCACCTGTGATTGAATAAATGTAAAGCAGAGCGGTTTAATGTCACACTGTGGAACATTCAAGACAAGCAAGCGCCGAAAAGTCACGCAGCGCATTTTTAAGACACTCGAAAACACGA
Organism: Odontamblyopus rebecca; assembly: GCA_030686955.1. NCBI lineage: Eukaryota > Metazoa > Chordata > Actinopteri > Gobiiformes > Gobiidae > Odontamblyopus > Odontamblyopus rebecca. Next base: position 7,198,525 of record CM060675.1, read on the forward strand.
AAACCGCCTATTGTGTGGCGTCGAGAGGCAAACGAGCAGGAAGCAGGAGCGTGACACTTCCCTAAATGATAAAATCGTCAGATCCATACGTCTCGGGCTTTAGAACGGATTTAAAATTAGACTCTGAAGTGGGAGCGGGAGCGCTGAGGGGGCAATGAGGAATATAGGGACCCGTCATGTGGTAAAATTACACCCTAACGACGCAGTGAAGAGATGATTATGGCAATTACGGAGGGAACAAAGTGCCCACCGGGGGGCGACCTTCGATATTTCACAGGTGAGCCAGAAGAGACTATAGACGGGAGACAGGTGCAGCCAGTGTAAACTGCAAGTGCAAAAATCATACAGAAAAATATATAGATTAAGTGTTTCGCAGTTAAAGGTACGTTTTCTGCTTCTTGTCTCCATGGGAATGTCATTGCTTTGCCCAAAATATTCCACAGTATCCCATTAATCTTATCTATAGTTTATAAAGAAACATATGAAGACAGTGTTTTTGCTTTTAAAAACTCAATTTTTCAGTTATATTATTACTTTGCCTCGGATTTTCCACACAGTACGGCACTGAACTCATTTATAGAACTCAATGAATACGTTCGCTAGTCAGATCTGCGGAGAGGCAAGCCCAGTCACGTACTGTAATGTGCTGCACTGACCTGTCACTCCATGGAAAGAGATGTTTTCGTGTCGTACTGTGGAACATTCTCGGCAAAACAATTACACCTCCACAAACAAAACCAACTGGCAGATCCTCTAGCAGAAAAAGTGACGTAGTGCATCTTTAAAGGGGCTATTTCCTGTCGTTTCCTCGTCTCAAACAGACCTGGAGTTTGTGCTAAAATCCTTCTACAGAAGAGACGGATGTTTGAGATTCCACGAATGAAGAGGCTGAAATATCCAACAGGAACGATTCACAAACTCCAAGGATATTGAATGATTCCAAAAGGCAAAAGATCCGAAAACAAAAAAAGCTGTTACTGCTTCATAAAAGGCAACAACTCTATCAGAGCACGAATAACGATGTCCCAAAAACTGCAGCGAGGTCGACAGTTTGAAGTGTTGAAATGTCTGTTCTTGGGCTCTGATTTTATAAAATACATTTACATTTCCCCCTAAAAATATGACTTAATGTTCAGTGCAGTTTAGATGTGTTTTCTCCTTCATTGTGCATTTTTTGGCTGGTGCGATTTATACTCCGGAGCGACTTATAGTCCAGAAAACATGGTAAATACTAAAACAATAAATACTAAACACTAATAAAATACATGCAGTCAATCAATTAAATACTGTCCCACTTTAACTGTGGCTTTTAACTGTATTTAATTTGTTTATGTTGTTGTAAAGTGACTTTGAGTGTCCAGAAAGGTTTTATTATTATTATTACATGACATCACAAGGTGGAACAGAGCATTTTGAGCTTTGGAGAAACAGACAGACTCATAATAAATGAGTAAATGAACGAAAACACAGCTCCAGGTCTGTTTTTGAGGAAGAAACCGGATTATAACACGACTTAAAGCTCACAAGAGTCCGTTTTGTGTAATACAGCAGCTTTGATCCGAGCTGCTTCTTTCCTTCATTGTGAACCAGCGTAGTCTCTCCATTCTCTTCCAGCCTTTTCCATTTTCCATTTGTGTTTTTGGCTCAGTACCTCTTAGTGGCTTGAAGCGCCTCCAGGATTCGCTGTATCCCACTTGGAAACGCATTTCTCCGGTCGGCTGCTCCCAGGTGAGGGCCCCAGTGTGGAAGTGTCTCCTAATCCCGCTGTATTTAAGGAGGGAAAAGTGGCCGCAGGCGACCGCCGTGACACCGTGAGCCGAAATATAGAAGAGGGAAGGCGATAGGGAAGCAAAAACTGTATTCTCAATGGAGCCAAGGTCAATCCATTATTTCTATTGTGCTTTGCAATGTTTTTAAATACATTCTAAACTAAATAAATGGTGAAATGCGGCAACTGGAGGCCTTTAAATAGAGAATATCTATAAATTAAGTGTATTGTGGATGAAAATGAGAATTTGTCTTGTTTTTTTGATTCAGTAATGCCACTTTCTTTGTTTTAAAAGTCTGTATACTCAAGAAAACAATTGTAATAAATTTCAAATACGAATCCTATATTGTTTTTTAGCCGACTTCAATTACAAAAGCGAAATGTGTCATGTGTTTTTTAGGCTGTATCACTAAAAATAATTACACTGATGAATGAAAAAGTAGCTATTATTAGTTTTTTTTGTCAAACATAGTCCTTTTTCCAATTAATTTGTTAAAGCTGCAGTGTCTAACTTTTGGTTTGGGGTCCGTCACCTGCTTTTTTCTATGGATATGTCATTGCTCTGCCTGGAATGTTCCACAGTATGACTTTAAACAGCTCTACCTTACATTTATTCAGTTACAGGTGGTTTTAGAGCTCAAAAATACCCAGAAAAACAGGCGTTCTGACTGTGAGCGGGGTCGCCTCTCCACAGATCTGACCTATAACTTGGTCTGGTTTGGTTTCCATGAAGAGAAAGGTTTAATGCCGCACTGTGGAACATTCCAGACAAAGGAATAACATGGAGGAATGGAGGGAAAAAAAGCGTTTGACGGACCCTCCACCTGAAAAGTCACACAATGCGCCTTTAACCTCCTGAGACCCTGTGGCCTCATACGAGGACATTACATTTTTGCCTCTTAGCACCATGATTTTCAGTTATTTTAAACTTTCACCTGTAATCAACTAAAAACCTCTACAGCAGCTCCCGAAAGTAAAAAAACTGCATGGTAAAGTTTAGATGCAAAATTTATGAATAAAACCAATGTATTTATGTACAATAATGTCTCTTCATGTATCTCAATGTATCTTCATTTGGCATTAAAATTTGACACATTTTATTGACCACAGCAGACGAGCATCAGGAAATGTCATGTCCTCATTTGAAGACATTGGGACTATGTTATATTATTGATTGTACATGTTGTTCGGTAAACTTGGGAAAATTTAGATGAGTTTACAGTTATAAATTGCTGGACGTTTCTGCTGCTATAGGGAAACTGCTGCCTGTCTCCACTTTTAGCACCTCTACTTTTTTTTGTAACGATTGAAAACCATAAAAATTAAAACTGTGGACCACATTTTCAGGCCTTTTTGTGTGTTTTTAACCTCACTCACTGAACCCCAACCCGCTCACGGTCGACCTACGTCACATTTGGCAGGTTTAGGGCTTGAAATAAACAGCTAATTGCTGTTTTTTTTTTTTTTTTTTAATTTATTTATAAATTTTAATTTTTTTAAATTTTTTAAACAATGGTGTAATAAAAAAGAATTAATTATTAGGTACAAATTATACCAAATAGCAAGAAGAAATGAAAAATTGAAACCAGACAAAAGCTCGGGTCTCAGGAGGTTAAGTTGGGTACGGTCCTACCTCTAATCCTTTTCCAGACAATTTTCCAGGTAATTTTCCGGGTGGATCAATAGCCACAGCTGCCCTGAGGTGACAAAAGTGAGGTTACCAATCTGCACCATAAATTCGGGTTGTCACGATGTACAATTTTAGCGTTAATCCAGTTTTTGACAAACAGAAATGAAATCAGAATTACTTTAGTACATGGGCAGCATTATCAAATCCAAAAAAAAAGAGAAAAAAACGTATAAAACACTGAATTCAAAGCTCATAACCCAAAATATAAAACATACAGACTTGGATTTGCCTCACCTCTGCTGCAGGAGTCTTCGTAAACTTGAGGAGCCCCGCTGTGACGGAACATTACTGTGGCTCTGGCTCCATCTTGTGGCAGGAAAAGGAACTGACAGGACTTCGCAGGTGGATTTTTGATTCCCTATAAAAGGTTTTCAATTCATAAACATAAAACATAAGCAGAAAATTGCACTTGAACAAGAAAGAATTTGTCAGTAAGTCAAAAAAAAAGGCAAGTGACTTTTCAGAGGGGGCACAACAGAACTAGAAGTGGGAAGGTCCGACACTCGCTAGTCTGTGCTTTACTGCTTTGAATGTTCTGCAATATGGCATTATATTGTGTGGTTTGTTCAATTCTAGGTGGTAAAAAGAACAAAAAAAACATGCATTCTTAGTGTATACGGGCTTGTTTTGCTGCAGATCTGTCCAGTACTTTGAGACTGATAGTGTCACTCGCTTCCTTCTAAGGTTATATACATTTAATGCCATACTTTGGGACATTCTCAGCTAAAAAAACCCATCTCTGTGGCGACAGGCAAGTGGCAGACTCTCCAAAAGAAATGTTACATAGTCCACCTTTACAATATCTTACATTAAATCAAGTACATTTCTCTTAATGTGTATTTCTGAGGTTTTATCTGTACAAAATACAGTGAAAATCATTGACATCTGACCTAAACTTTTACATTTTAAAAACACAGAAGCAGAAATGTACAAATTGCAAACGGTTTTATTTAAATTAATCTATTTTATCAAAACTCTTCAAGTGTTCAGGGTCAGACATTGACAAGAGCAACAGCGTAGACAAAACACAAAACAAAACATAACACAGAAAAAAGGCGAGAATTCAAGTATTAGCAAAAATATTTACAATCCACAGGAGATTTTCTTTCAAATCTAAAGAAAAACACGCACAAAAACTTCTTTCTAGTTCACTGAGGTCCTATATTACACAAAATTGATTATTGTGACCTTTTATCCATGTTATAATGTTCCCTCATCAAAAACAGACCTGGAGTTGTGTTTTGTTTCGCTCAGACATGTTTGAGTGATGAATTCAGCCTAAATCTGCAGCGTTTGTGTGTTAAACGTGTGAATGAAACAAAAAAACACAACTCCAGGTCTGTTTTTGATGAGGAAACAACATCATAACATAAATCAGAGCATAAAAAAAGCATAATTCAGGCTGTGTAAAGACGAACGTTGTAAATCTTATTGCATTCAGCGCCCCCTTTTGGATCAATACTGTCATTACCGCCCGCTGAAAATGTTTTGGCCCACACAACATCGTGATGATACAAACACACATGTACCGCTGAGGCTGAGCTATTCGATTGGTTAAAGCTTAAATATAAATGTGGTAATTCATTTCGTGTCCAAGGCCTCTCCCAGAATCCTTTGCAGCGTCTTGATGCAGGCTGTGACGGCGTGCGAGTGCTGCTGTGCCAGTTTGAATCTGAAACAAACAAAGAGCCGTTCAAAGAGGGTCAAGGCTCGAACATTTTAACCAGTTTTGTGTCAATAAAATGGCAATGAGTGAATATAATGTAAAAAGTGCAGTAGTTCAGCCATTTAAAGGACTCATATTACACCATTTTCTGATCTATGTTATAATGAGTTGTGTTTTGTTTCATACGCACACGTTTAACACAGAAATCCTGCATATTTAGGCTGCGCCATGTGGTAGATGAAGTGCTCCACTGTGTTTTTAAACTCCATACACCTTCATTAGAACCATTTGGATAATTTCAGTCCTGGAAATGCCCATTTTTACATTCTGAGCTTTGGAGATGTAAACAGACTATAATAATAATAAAGCGTTACTCAAATGTGTGTGAATGAAACAAAACAATTCTGGGTAACGTTTTCAAGGAGGTCACAGTTTATCGGACGCATGACCACATAAAACACAATAAAAAAGGTTAAACAAATGCTCATTGATGACTGATCTTTACAATAAAAAAAGATATTTGCTTATCACTTCTTTCAAAACCAAGAAATCATTGAGAAAACTATGTACACGTTTTTGAAATCCAGTTTGTTTAAACTTTAAATGCTTCTCTCTGATGTCTTTGAGTGTCCAAAAAAAGCGCGATACAAGTTTGATGTATTATTATTTATAAACCCCAGCACCTACAGCCCGTCATGAACCAGTGCTAGTGCAGCCTCTGCAGCTCAGAGAGGAAATTCTGAAGGTTCTGAGCTTTCACACGAGGCCTGAACATAAACTGAGAATGAGAAAAATTTGGATGTGTCTCCGTTTACAGGTGAAGGCTCTGGAAACACCGGTTCAGTTGTGATTGTGCTATTTTTAAAACAGTAAGAGCTCAGGTTACATACAGCTCCTTTAAGTTTAGGAGCAGAGCGATCTTGTGTTGTAGTTATTTAAATAAACCAACCTGACATACAAAAATCACACTAATAAAGTTGTGTTTAATGACAACGTGAACCAAAATGTGCTTAATAAGCTAATTTAAACTACAATTCACAGCATAATGAATTGCAAACAATAAAACCCATCTAAAGCTTTCAAAATTAATAAAATGCTATCAAAATTAATAGCTCTATTCACGATTACATCACAAACCAGGAAGACGTTTGGGAACATGTGATGACTTCCCGCGGGCTCTGTCCGTGGTACTAAGTCTGACAAAATGTAGGAAAAACGAGAAAATGTCCCAGTTTTCTTCATCTACATGTCACTGTAGCGTTCTGTTACGTTCGGCTAATCGACATTTACAACCGTACCTCAGTTTTCAACATTTCCTCACTGACGCATGACTCCGAGTGCACTGGGTACAGGCAATTAGAAGAGACGAGGGCGCCAAATTCAAGATGATTCCAAATCGCACACACTTATGCAGACTTCATTTTACCAACGATCACATTACTTCAGTGGGTTTGATCCCAGTCGGGCGCTACACCGGAAGTCGTTATCGCATGTTTCCAAATGTCTTCCTGGTTTGCGACTATATTAAATCTCGTATCTGTCAGTGTTTGTACACACACCTCCGTAGCAGCTCGCGCCCCCTGCTGGCCGGGGGAGTGTAGTGTTGTAGAGCGGCCTGACTCTGCGACGCCAACAGGCTGAAGCACTGTTCTCTGAGCGCGTTGTGACTGGCCGTGTCCCACTGTGGTAACTCGCTGGTGAACCGCCACGCCAACAACGTGTGCTCCAGAACTACGTCCCACTCCTGGTTTCGTAACAAAACCTGGCCCCACTCCTGACAAGAAACCTGAAAAAAGACAAAGAAAAAGAAACAGACGGTCAGCCAAACCATAAGACCAACAGTAACGAATGTGTATATTAGGAGAAAACGGTCCTGGGTCCTAGTCGTTGTTCGAGTCCTAGTCCAGGTTCTAGTCCGAGTCCTCGCTCTAACCCTAGTCCAGTTTCTAGCCATAGCCCTGGTCGAGGTTCTAGTCCAGGTTCTCACCCTAGTCCTGGTTGTGGTCCTCGCCTAGTCCTGGCCCAGGTTCTAACCCTAGTCCTAATCCTAATCCTAATCCTGGTCCTGGTTGTGGTTCTAGCCCTAGTCCTGGTCTAAATTTTAGCCCTGGTACTAGTCGAGATTCTCACCGTAGTCCTGGACGATGTTCTAGTCCTAGTCATCGTTCTAGCTCTAGTCCTGGTCCAGGTTCTGGTTTTAGCCCTAGTCCGAATCGTGGTCCTGGTTGTGGTTCTAGCCCTATTCCTGGTCCAGGTTCAAGTCATATTCCTAATCCGAATTATGGTCCTGGTCGTGGTTCTAGCCCTAGTCCTGGGATGGTTCTAGTCCTGGTTCTAGTCGAGGGTCTAGCCCCAGCACCGGCTCTGGTCCTATTCCTGCCTAAAGTCCCGGCACAGGTAAAGTGCGAGTGGCCTTTTCACACAAATGTTCATAGTTATAGGGTTTTTTCGCAGCAAAATCTGAGGACTTCCCCCCCATTCAAAAGCTCTAATTTCTTTGTACTGAATGGTTAATTGCCATGGCAACAGCGCTAGATTTATCACCCCCCAAAGTAAACTCACTTTGAAGGCGACCAGGTGTGGGTAGGCCTTCCTGTAGCAGTGTGCGTCCCTGTTGGAGCCCAGTCTGGAGTACGGGATGGACCTGTAAACATTCGCCTTCTTCAGGTGGAGGTCCTCCTGGAGAAACTTCAGGTCCGACGCCAAAACTCTGGGCTCTTGACTCTAGAAGAACAAAAAAAAAAAAACACACCGTAAAGAGTTAAACAACCAATCAGAACATACACAAGATTAATGTTGGTAAAAGCCAAAGTCGCACAGGATAAACAAGATTCTTTCAAAAGATTTCATAACAGCTGAGAAATCTAGACATTTAAAAAGGTGCACGAGTCCTGGTCATGGTCCTAGTCCTGGTTCTAGTCCTACTCCTGGTTCTTGCCCTGGTCCTGGTCTAGTCCTTGTTCTAGTCCTTGTCCTAGTTATATCACTGGTTTTGGTCCTGGTTTTGGTCCCAGTCCTTTTCCTGATTATGATTCTAGTCCTGATGTCTAAAAGCTGCACTATGTAACTTTTCTGATGGAGGGTCCAGCACCTGCTTGTCTCTATAAAGATGTTCCTCATTTCCCTAGAATATTCCACCGTGCGGCATTAAACATATGTATTTTTAAATAAGCATTTTTCTTGCATTCAAAAAAATATATTTTGAAGTGCATTTAATTGACTGAAAGTAGGATTGCCTTTCCACAGATCTAGACTTTATTGATCCACAAGGGAAATTACTTGGACACAGCAGCTCACACATCACAATATATTATAATAAATGGTAATAAAAGATTAAAAATAAGTCGCAAAAACAGCAAGAGATGGTGTCAAATAAGGCATAATTATATAAACGCCAATGTACAAGTAAAAAAATGTTGAAATAAAGTCATCAAAATAGCTGGATGTAAAAAGATCTGACCTGTAACTGGAGTATTTTCAGATTTTATAAGGAATTTAAGTTTCAGGCGTGGTGTAAAACGGTTAAATATAAACTAGTAAGTTAAATACTAGTTCAAATGAAATAAAATGTAACTGTAAAACGTTTCGACTGTCATTCAGGGCCACACATTTGGGGATTTTAATGATTCTGACACACTGACGAAACTAGGAGCTCATATTTAGAAGATTTTGGTATTAAAATGAAATAAAAGTTCACCTGTTCGACTAAGATGAGAGATCTGATGAGCTGCACGAGCTGCTGCTTCGACAGAGGCGTGTGCTGCTCCTCCATTTTGTCACACTGAGCCTGGATCCTCCCACTCCACAGATCTACTGCAAGAAAGAAACCAAAAAACCCAGACTCAAACAAGGATTTTATATTATAACAATGTGTGCACTGTGTAAAGAAGCTGGTAGAGGGTCATTTTATTGTTAATCTACAGTTGAAAGTATAAATATTGACAATTGGTGTTTGTGTTATAGTTAAAAGCAGCGACAGAACGCAACTAAAGCACAAAAAGTAAAAGTACTGCATTGTAAATAGTTGAGAGGTTAATTATTAAGCATGTTTGAGGTGATATTATGCCTGAAACTATATAAAAGTTAAATTAAGAAAGCAATTTTGTCACTTCAGATGGCCAGAAATCTGTCTATTCTTTATAAATAGCTTGACATTTTGATAGTTTTTAAAATTCTACATGAAATACTTGCACTTTTATTGCATTAAGTCAGTACTTTTGGTTATTTACATACTTTTTGTTAATTATACTAGAGGTTTTTTACTTGTGTATTTGTACATAATTACTTTAATACTTATAAAATTCATTTATATTCAATAAAGTTTCTATAGTCATGCCAAGATTTTAACATTTTCAGATTAATTTCAAATGCACCTTGCAATTTTCAGTATTTCCACTTCAGCGTCAGTGTCATTAACATTATTTAAAGTAATGAAACTGTAATTTATTGCCGTATTTTCAGGTACTTTTTGTACTCACATGACTGCAATCGTCTGGGGACCGTTGGGCTTCTGCCTCTTGGTGTTGGAGATAAACGAGATCCGAGTATTTCCAAATAAGATCTCCTAATTCGACCTATATAAACAACAAAATATCCAATAATCCACCTTAAACAACACCTAAAATTAGTTTAATTATATATGTGCAATGAATTTATATGTTTAGCCTTGTGAAATTAGCATTATTATGACATTTGTGTGCAATCTGGCGCCATATATTCAAATGTATTACGCGGGACGTAAAGATTTGGCTCAATTAAATAAGTTTTGCACGTCTCCAAATGTACTTACCTTCGATTTTGGGTTGCGGAGCAGGTATCTCCACCAAGGCACGCCGTGGTTGGCATAAAGCCGCCATTATTTACGTTTTAATAAGTAAAGCTAACTCGCTGCTAATAGCCACTTGATGCTAAGAGGGCTAAAAGTTTAAATCCCAGTTGGCTCTTTAACCCGCGGTCGTAAATTTCAAACGGCGATGTCCAGTTTTCAGGCTTTCCAATTACGCACGACTTTTACGCACGGACTTGTAGCTTTAAATTAAGTTAATGTAACAAAACTGGCGTAAACCCGGAGCTAAATCTCGTAGAAATGCCTAAAACGAGCCTAAACTAAACTTTTGTCCTCTCTCTGCTACCAGGCACAATGCGTTGATGAAGCGCGCTGCAGCGTGGTTACCGCGCGGGCGGAGTTACGCGGGAGTTTCTCGTTCCTGATTGGTCCAACGCGAAGCACGTGCTATACAGGGCGCCCAATATGCAAATAAGGCAGTCACATGGCTCATTGGACTTGGTACTTGGTTTAAATGGCTAATTTCAATCAATATTTAACACTTCTTTTGAGATATTGTTCTGTTTTCCAGTCCGTGCACATGTCGCTTTACGCGCGCAAACTAATACCACGAGGATGTGTTTTGTGGTTTAGTTTAGTTTAATCACTTTTTCTACGTGTTTTTTCAGTTTCAATAACAACTTACTCAACGCATGCGCACATGTTCCTTAGCGGAGACGCGTGGGGTACGTGCAGAGCCCCAAAAGGGCATAAAGGGGGTTTACTGAGGATGTGAATGGTTACGTGAATAGGCCGAGACAATGGGTTAGGAAAACGCATTTGTTTAGATGCAAAACAGCTCAACCTCCTTTTCCTCCTCAATTACAAACAACTCTGCACCAAACTGTCCTTAAAATTGTTCATATACATTTTTAAAACCACACTTATGTTATAAAATAAGATAAGTGTCGCTGGTTCTGTAGAGAAACAGTTGATAATTTCATGTTTTCTTGAATTTGTTATGGCGTCGTTTGTCCACTAGAGGTCCGTGTTGTATCACTGTATTCGTTCCTGTTTTGGACGTTTAATCCTACAAAACTAAATCCCCATTTTGCATCAAATTTGGTTCAAGTAGCAAGTGGAACTATTTAGTTAAAAATCCAATGCTTTTTTGTGCCAAACAACCAAAATTTTACATATTTTTCTTATTTCTTATTAAACACATCAGCCATTTCCAAAGTTTGTTGCACCATGGCCCCCAAATCGATGAAAATACCACACAGGAGCCCTCTAATAATATTTTACATTACAAATAAAAGAATACGTAGTGTTTTCTTGTTAAATATAATATACTAAAACAACACATTCCTGTAGGACTTATGCTAACATAAAAATATAAACAAATGCACAATGTAAAGCTGATCTAAAATGAGTCGTTCCTTGATGTAAAGTGCCTTAAAAGTGGAAAACTGTTGAACAAAAATGCGACAATTTTACCATCCATGAAATTAGCTTTTACGTTTAAAAATAATGAAATACAAAATAACTTTCAAGACGTCGTTTTATTGAAAAACAGGGATTAATTTCCTTTAAGAGAAATGTCTATTTGGTGATACAGTGTTTTTAATGAACATTCAAGCATAATAATGTTCCAAAAAAATCATTGAACACAGTGAAAATTGTAAAAGTAACTGTGATATTGTTACATGTTTGACATAATCTTTACACTTTATTCTGAAGTCACATATATTTAATAATTATAACATTTCAAAACTTATATCGATGACATAACGATGGGAAAAGTGCTTCATATTATTCCCTGTATTCACCAGTTCAATATAAGTCTCCATTTGTAAAGCCTGGTCTAGTTAACAATACTAATTAAAATATAAATAAATAGACTAATTATTATTAAATTATCACTATAATCTCTTTACTATAAGTAGCATTTACAGCAATATTTGTAAAACTGCATTTGATAAATATTTACAATACTCCATGGCTCTTTAGACTGCTACATGATAATAATAATTTCATAATATTGTATTTACAGTGTTTCTGTACAAATAAGTTACATAATGCACAGGTAAAAGGGTTCATATTTACAGTGTAGGTGTTATATGGCTTTAGAAATAAATATGTACATTGCAATACTGGATTCAGAAATAGCAAATGTATTGATTAATCTGTCTTTTAGCATCTTATCAAACGACGCCGGTGCTGAAAGAAAGTTCGGCCATAAAACATGAATTAAAGTTTCATGTTTTTACAATTAAACACACACATACATATTAGCTCTTCAAATTTAGATCGTTATTATGATATTACAAGATATTTTTCTTTTTTTATGGAAGTAAAGTATTTCAAAAACACTGAGATGGGGCAACTACAGGGTGAGTTCAAACTTGCAAAAACACCAGATCAAATTTGGGACTAAACTGGGACTAAATCCTGATGAGACGAAAGGATTAAACCAGGTTTAGAACAGGACTAAACCAAGGCTATATCAGGACTAAGTTTGGGACTAAACCGGAACTAAATCTTGACTGGTCCAAAGGATTGAATCAGGAGTAGACCAGGACTAAACCAGGACTACACCAGGACTAAACCAAATCTATATCAGGACTAAACTTGGGACTTAACTGGGACTAAATCTTGACTAGTCAAAAGGACTGAATCAGAATTAGACCAGGACTAGACCAGGACCAGACCACAACTAAATCAGGCCTAAACCAGGACTAGACCAGGACTAAACCAGGCCTAAATCTGGATTAGACCAGGACTAGACCAGTACTGGTCCATGACCAAACCAAGTCTACATCAGAACTAAATTGGGCATAAATCTTGACTAGTCTAAAGGACTGAACCAGAACTAAACCAGGACTAGACAAGGACTAAACCATGCCTGAGCCAGGACTAGACCAGGACAAAGCCAGGCCTAAATTAGGACTAGACCAGGACTAGACCAGGACCAAACCAAGTCTACTTCAGGGCAAATTTTGGGACTAAATCTCGACTAGTCTGAAGGATTGAACCAGGACTAGACCAGGGTTAAACCAGGACTAGACCAGGACTACACCAGGACTAGACCAGGACTAAACCAGGACTAGACCAGGACTAAACCAGGACTAAACAGGACCAAACCAAGTCACAACCCAAAAAAAGTCAAATAGTAAAAAGTCGAAATAGTAAAAAGTCGAGCTTTAAACTTGAAATATTATCCAAAATATAATGAGTTATATTATTTCATGCTTTTAATTATCATGGAACTTTTAGCCCTCACTCTGCACCCTCATAGTCACCCCTTTATAAACTAATCAAAGTCAAGTTAAATAGCTCAATAAATGTAGAAAGAAATGTTGTTTTTTTAAGTATTATTATTACATTCAGTTTTAACATGTCACTGTGTTCCATCCCATTATCTGTACGGATAAATTGGAAAATTATACCTTCGTTCATCATAACTTTGTTCATAAGATGCTAAAAGACAGTAGCTAGCAAACATCTTAGGCTACATTGTACAGTAGTTAGCATTAGCCTCTACTTGCTAAGCAGCGTTTTAAGGGAGCGAGTGAGGGCGTTAGCGATGGCGGACATCGTGCTCGTGTGCCTCACCAGTGCTTTCATACTGTGCTCGCCCGGCGCCCCGACCGTCGCTGCTTCGGCCGCTTTGAGCAAACAAATATAATTCATCACAACTTCGTCCACTTTGGCCACTACCTCCCTCTGCTGGTGGGAGTTGGTAACACCCAGACCCTTGACGAGACACATACAGGCTTCGCACAGACAGCACAGCACCTGGAAGCTGCACGTCACCGCTAACAGCATTTCTTCGGGGCTGGTGTACGCTTGCGCCATCCTCCGGCACGCCCGCCCCAGCTCTTTCGATTCGACGGACAGTAGCTGCTTGTATTGCGATATATCTTGAATCGGCATTTGCGCGCCGCGATCGCAACGCCCGACGCTAGACCTGACGAGCGCTATGAGTTCATTTACATCTCGTCGCACGTCCGTAAAGCCCGTCGGAAACCCGTACATCCGATCTTTGAGGGCGTTGATTCTTGATAAGCGATCGCTGAAGCTCATATTGTTCAGGACGTCGCCGTAGAGCTGGTCCCCGGTTGGATTTGAGCCGCCCACAGGCACGCCGGCGCCCCCTTCTGAATCGAAATCGCGGCTTCTTCTCGGTCGCTCCCACTCGATGTCATCCTCCTCGCCTTCGCTTTTACGCTTGAAGAAGCAGTAGCTGAAAGGCCCGTTGCATCTCCAGGGACTCGTGTCTAACTTTTGTCCTCCCTTCATATTTTTTGAATCTTTTTGCAACGGGAACGCAACCGAAGCTCGTCGACAATCAAAACTATCACCGCCCGACCAGCAAGTTGTGTGAGAAGAAGCAGAAACTGAACCTTGAGAGTAGCTTTTCGAGAGCCGCTTCCGAGGTCGACGCTGTACTTTCGTCTCGTTTTGTTGAGGAACGTTCGTCGTCAAGGGCTGCTGGCTTCGACTTCGCGCCGGTTTCTCGAAAAGTGCCTCAACGCTCCCTGAACTTGCGGTGATGTTGCTCGTGCTGCGTTTTAGCTCTCGTCCACGTTGTAAGCTACTCGTGAAATGATCAGGAGATATGTGGTTTTGCATGGGGCCGGGTTGGAGTAAATTATTAGCCTGAATGTGCTGAGAAGGCGGAGGAGGTGGAGGTGGAGAGCATTGCGTGTTTGGATTTGGTAACGTCAAGCAAGATCTTGAACCAGAAACTTGTCTCATGAACGCAGAAGAATGGTCCCCTCTTCCGAGCGTACTCATAGCGTCTTGTTGGCTACACAAAGACTCACCTTGTCTGGATAACCTGCTCGCTTGCTTCGCTTTAATGTCTTGCCTGAACCACTCCTCGCTTACGCCTCCTCCTGGTTGGCTTCTAGATCTCGGCGGAGGTCTGTTCGCTCCACCGTTCGGACTCAGGCAGCTGTTCTTCTTATACGCCGTTAAAAACGCCTCTGGATCTATCCCGCTTTTTTCCAGTTCGCTCTCCAAACCTGAAAACGAGCTCCTTCTCTCGGACGTCGATCGCCGCAGATCGATATTATCGTTCGGTTTTTGCGCGTGCACGATTGGGCTTCGGTTGAGTTTGGCGGGAAGCGTCGCCGAATGAAACGCCCGGGGGTTTTTATTCGCCATCTGCAAAGCTTGGTTTGAATTGCCCGGGCTCAGAAACGGCGATGACACAGACGTCGGCAAACACTGACAACGCGCATTCGGATTCGCTCTGTTCCTAACCATTTCGACCAACTGCGGATTACTGGTGATGTAGCGTTTCCCTTCCTTTTTGGACCCTCCTGTACCATGTAGTTTCCCACCTTGATGCATCTGACTCACAGTTAAATAGTTTATTAGCTGCCTATACGCCTCGCTTCCTTCTTTCGTGTTCTTGAGCATAGCCTGTTTAGCGTGAAGATCGTTGTATAGCTTCTTGCTTGCCGCGTGTTTGGGTGGAGTTGATGCGCAACGCCCGTCTCCAGACGGGTGGATATTGGGCAGCATTTTCCTCAACAAGTTTGGATCTGCGTGTGGGTGCATATCCTTAACGTGTCCGTGAAAACCAGCTTTGTCGTCGTAGTTTAGCACCCTAAGAAGCGAAGAAGACGAGCTGGAAAGCGGGTGCCTCGGGTGGTGGTGATGGGGGTGTTTCGAATCGGTTTGCGCGAGTCCGAGCGGAGAATCCGTTGGCGTTACGCTACTGCTGTTCGTGCTACCGCCAGCGTCTAAAGAGGAGCTTAAAGAGCCTTGCAAGGAACTGTGCGTTTCTCCTTGTAAATTTGAAATCCGTTTTGCTAAATGGTATTCGCACAATCGGGCCACGCTTTGCTGTCGGGACATGGGCGGGTGCTCCACTGGCGAATCCGAACTTTGCTCCGCCCCTCCCGATCTCGCCTTTTTGCTCGGAGATAACAACGAAGCCACGACTAAATGCTCATCTCGCTCTGCGTTTGTGGCTCTATCTTCCGTATCTTCGATTTCTAAAAGTCTTTCGCAAGTAGATGAGGTCGGACGATTTGGTCTGATGTTGTTTTCCGAAGTTAGATTCTCCGCTACGAATGAGTTCTGCCTTCTTTGCGATTCCCGTCTGTCACAAAACGAAGAGCGCTGGTCCAGATCGGAATGGCTCCCACTTCGAAAACCATCTCTTGTGCTGAACGTGTTATATTTCCCGCCGGAGTCTGCAGATTTACGGTGATGCTTCCCCCCGGGCGTGGTCGAGCTCGGCCTTTGTAGCGTGGCGGACATATTGCTCGGTGGCCTCCCGTCAAAGCTGTCAAACCCAGAAGACGGGGCGTCCAGAAAGGGGCTCCGTCTTGGGGGAACGGCCGGGGGTTGGTGGTGCCTGGCCGGTTTCGTCTGCGCGGTGGGGCCTCCTCCGCCTGTGGATGGGGAGACAGGGAATTCAGTTTTCTCCTCAAGTAAAGGCTGATATCCCTCGCGAGTGGCCACCAAGAGCCTGTGAGACGCCAGGTCATTGAGCTCTGTCATCTCCGAAGAGTTGGTTTCATTGCCAGAGTCTGAGGAGGACTGAGGGCTAAAGCCTTGGGAGTAAGCACCTAAAAGAAAAGAATAAATGTGAGCTAAATGTGTTTTTACTGGTCTGGAAAGTTACCACTTCTGAGCTATTCTGAAACCGTGACTAATCTGCTTTAATGGTGAACTAGATCAAGTTTATTTTGGGCCTTTTTAACCAAATTTAAAGCTACGCAAAAACATATCTGGAGCTGTGTTTTGTTTCATTTACACACGCTTGAGTAATCCTTATTATTAGTCTGTCTACATCTCAAAATGAGCTCAAAATGCTCTGCTCAACCTTGAGGTTTTATGAAGCGGTAGATTTCAAGTTAATAGCTTTTGTCTTCTGGAGACAATATTAAAACATAGATCAGAAAATAGAGAAATATGGCTCTTTGCTAAAACATTTTTTCTTTCTTAAACATATGCAGAAGCTCTCTAGGAGTCCAGGTTAAGTCCATAACAATAATTGATTACCCAATAATTCAGGACACGTATATTATTTATGTATTCAAATACCCCAAAAATCCTTTTCAAATATGAGTTTTTTAATGTAAATTCTTCCACTTTTTGAAAATTGTACCTGTATTATGTAACCAATGTTAATATTTTTGTAGACAGATGCATAATATCTTTAATTTGAAACACTGATTCTATCCCAATTTATGTAGTTAGTTAAGTTAATATCCATCCAATCAACTGATTCAATATAGCAGAATTTATAGAATTTATAAAGGGACAGAGCAGCTCATTCTCCAACAGGCTCCTACAGCTCCGCTCACTCTTATGTCACAGATAATACTCCCTACAACTGTGTAAGTCACCTTCATATAACAGATAAGCCTGTGTTAGCACTGTTTTCTTTACGACCTCTTGAATATAACTGTGATATATTGTATTTCTATTGCTGTTTCTGCTTTTTACTTTACTTGTACATATACATTTCTATAATTATGCCTAATGACACCAGCCTCTTGCTATTTTTATTGCCACTTATTTAGAAGTATTACTATTTAAATTTTTTTTTACTCTGTTATATTATATTGTGATGAGTGAGGTACCGTGTTCAACTAATTCCCCTTGAGGATCAGTAAAGTTTGTCTAAGTCTAAGTCTAATGATCACAATTTGCCTTTTATCGCCGTATAGGTCACGCTTACGTCACAAACCAGGAGGATGTTTAGAAACATGCGATAACGACTTCCGGCGGGGTCTGTTTGCTGCAATAAGTCTGACAAAATCTAGGAAAAATGAGAAAATATCCCAGTTTTCTTCATCTCCATGTCACTGTAGCGTTCCGTTATGTTCGGCTCATCAACGATTCCAACCGTACCTCAGTTTTCCTCATTTCCCCACTGACGCACAACTCCGAGCGCACTGGGAACATGCGATTAGAAGAGACGAGGGCGCCAAATTCAAGATGATTCTTCGTTTTACCGCTGATCACATTTACTTTTTAGGTTTTATCACAGTCGGTCGGCGAGCCCAGTGTCGGGAACCACACCGGAAGTCGTCATCGCATGTTTCCAAACGTCTTCCTGCTTTGTAACGTCAGCGTGAAAATTGCCTAAAGCTCAGCCCAGATCAAACCGTCTACATTTCATTGAAAGATAACTCACCTGTGTTGCTGCAGCCTGGGGGAGGAGGAGGTGGAGGAGGTGGTCTTTGGTCGGACACAGACAGAGCCTCTATGGCCTGAAGAGCCTCCACCACCGCGCTGTCCCTCCCTCTCTCCTCCTCCATCCCTTCCTCCTCATGAGTCGGAACGGCGTCGATCAGCGAAACCGGAATATCTTCGCTCTCCTCCCTGCTCAGCGCCCTCCCTTCTGCATCCTCGTCCAAACTGTCTCTGAAACCAGGAGGGGGCGCCGCTATGGCCAGATTCAGCGTCTCCAGCAGCGTGTCGTCGTCTTCCTCGTCCACGCCGTCGTCGCCCTCCGGTGGCGGCAGCGAGGTCAGGTCGATGATGTCGTCCGTGGAACCGGAGCAGGTCAGGAACGTGGCTTTGCTCGCTGCGGTCGGGGGTCCGTCGTCTTCGCTGTAGTTCACGGGTTTGCTCTCGTCGCTCAAGGGGGTCCCGCCTGCCGAATCCTCGTCGCAGTCCTCGTCTTCGTCCTCGGCGTCGTCTGTTGTGTCCGCGTAAAGCAGTTCGTTCAGCAAAGGCTCCTCTCCGGCTTCTTCGCTGATAATGTTACTGTAAACGTGCGTGTAGTGATACGGCGTTCTGTCTGTGCTGTTGTGCATGTAGTGCGTAGGTCTGTGTTCTGGTATATCTGGGCTTTCTACCAGTCTCTCGTAGCCTCGATTTTTACTCAAAGGTGGGTCTCCTCCGAAAATAAACGAAACTTTGGCGCTCCGGGGTGAGTCTTGCGGTTTGTGACGGGTCGAGGGAGGTAGAGGAGGGGGTACGGGGCTTCGGTTTGCCCCCCTGTCGCGTTCGGGGGCGTCCTGGGCGTAGGTCTGGATGCCGTCGTGTCTGTGGACGTTGTCGGGATAGTCGCGGTTGTAAATCTCGTCTTGGTTCAAAGTTCGTTCCTCGTTTTCGCCCAGTGAGGTGCTGTACGGCCACTCCAGAACTCGATCTGGACCTGCGCACGCAAAATATATTAGAAAAGTTACAATAATTTAAAGAGCGTTACAGGTTTTAAATCATTTTGACGTCAATCAAGTAGCAGTTTGTGAAGAAAAAATGAAAAATGTGTTGTTTTTTTGACCCTTTAAACATTAATATTAACAAAACAAAAGGTGTTTTCATACATTTGCATTTGTCAGATAATATTTTCTGTGTATATTGGAGGAGTTTTGGAATAGTGTAATGCAAGGTTTCCAGGTACACAGCAAATTTCTTTGATCTGGCCAAGATTTTAAGACTTCTAGCAGGTTATTCATCTCAGGTTTATTATCTATGTACTAGTTCTGAGGCTGCTTCATTCTAATCTAGAGGTCGTTTATTTTAATATAACTTGTCAAGTAAAATTATCTGTCCATGCAGCAAGATCATTTCTACTTTTAAGTGATTTTCTGATAGATTTGTGTTTATATCGTAAGCTTTTTGCAGTGGAACAGTTATGGTGTCACAATTTCCAATTAGATATTACTGCTTTACTTGGAATGTTCCACTGTATGATATTAAATTTGGACTCCAGATCAAGTTGCAGGTCAGATCTGTGGAGAAGCGACCTCAATTTAGGAATAAAAATAACATTTAAGGTATTTTTTTCTCAGTTTAATGCCAGATTGTGGAATAGTCAAAGCAATACCTCCATGAAGACAAGCAGGAGTGCACCTTTAAACACATTTTGGTTAAACGTGGACCCACTGAAGAATGTTTACACGGACGGCAATGCACAGAACATGCATAATTATAATGTAAATACAAATACAATACGAAAAACAAATGCTTCTTTTCTATAACAATAAATAAATAAAATAAATGTCACGCAGATTTGACTAATGTCCGAAAAGGAGTGGGAGGAGGAAGTAAATACTTATTTAACCCCACCCCTTTTTCCCACTGTCCCAAATTAACCAAGAGCCTGTAGACTTCTCATTTCCTGTACATTAAAAGCAGTACACGCATTTCATTTCATTACAAAACAAAACTAACAAAAATTATATATACACATACATACATATACACACACACAAGATGGTATTAATATTGGTAGTTTATGTATAGATTATCAGTTGTTAAATTTAAATTATTGAAGAAATTGTTACCGAAAAACTAAAATATTTCTGTCTCCTGTATTCACATTTAAAAGAACCGTAAAGTACCGGTAAAAAAAAGTACACCAAAGTTATTATGAATGAGTTAAACCAGGAAAACACTCACTGGTCTCTTCTCCGGTGCTGTTGCAGTGGGACATGCTGAAGATGGATCTGCGGGCGTCCACCAGGAGGCGATAGTACCCCGCGGTGAGGCAGGCCAGGTTCATGGCGTCGCTGGACTCCATGATCAGAGTGATGGGCTGAAGAAAACGCACACAAAAATAAGAGGCTTTGACATTTTAAATACTATAATTTACTTTAATAACATTGTTTTTGTGCAGCTGTTAGATACTGCGACGGCTTTAGGAGTAATTAAGAAAGAGAAAAGGTTTATGCAGTAGTTTACCAGACGTTCACATTTTCTCTTATTGTATTTTTGTGTGAAATGTGGTCCCGTGTCCTATGATATACAAAACTAAAGAAATACAGCATCCTCAGGGGGTCAAACTTAAATATAGGTAATAAATAATGTAGGTTTATTATTACTATTATGCACCCTGGATAATTCTCTGTTATTTTAGATGTCTTGAGAACTAACTAGAGTTTATTCTCAAAAAATGGTTTAAAAATAAGCCTTAAAAATACATTTCGAAAGACAGTTTTCAGTATTTTGATATAGTATATACAGAAATCATAATTCTCGTCAAAATATTCACACATAAACTAAATAAATACATTCATAAATAGTAGAAAAGGTCTCGTAAGTAGTTGTCTGGAGACAGTTTTTAAAATCACTACATTATGTTGGCTTCATAATGGGTCCTTCTTCTAGACTCACAACAAAGGCAGGGCAGTTTCAATAAAAAAATAACAAAACTCCTCTTTTTTAGCTCTTTGCATTATAAATTCTAGTTTTTCAGACCACAATAAGACTGAAAATGGCTTCTGAATGCGACCACATTTAAAAGCCTGGGTGAATGAGGAAGTCCACACGTTAAAAACACATTTAGATAGAAAATTAAAAACAAGAGACGCCTTTATGCACTTTCCACTCCTCACCCTGACGTCCAGCACGTGCAGCTCCAGCCTCACGTTCGTCTCGTCCTCCGTCAGGATCTCGATGCGGTTCACGTGGCTGAAATCGGCCAACAGCGCCACCAAGTTCGTCCTGGTGTTGATCACGTGACTAATGCCGTAGCGAGGACCCACCAGCAACGTCACGTCCGTCTGCTTCTCCCCCTGCTGCAAAATTAAAGAGAAAAAGAAAAAGACGAGTTAAAAGACACATATTACACTATTTTCTGAGCTATGTTGGTTTTTATGTGATGTTTTTGAGGAGGTAACAGCATTATAATTGATCTTAAAGCTGTTTTTATGAGTTTTACGCATAAAACTATGGACTTATTTCTTTTATTAAATCGTTTTAGTTGAATTTTGCGATTTAAAACATCCAAATTCTAACATAAAGATCCACAGGTGTCATAGATTCAAACTATGCGGCAGACACAGGCACAGTATGTCGTCTTTAAAGCTCACCAGAGTCGGTTTTGCGTAATACAGAAACACATTTAAACACATTGATCAAGTAAATGGCGTAAAAAGCTTCTCCTCACCAGCAGTATTGATCTAAACTCTCTTCCCCCGTACAGTTTGAGTTCACTCAGGTATCTCAGGTAATGGACCTTGGCTTGAAGCGCAGTCAACTGGAAACAACCACAAAGAGTTAGTCAGAGGGGGAATAAGAAATACCGTCACTTTAGGGGATGTTTTATCTAAAAACACTGGAAAGAAGAGGTGGGTTTGAAAGGAAGAAATCTGAACTGAAGATAGAGCTGGAAACGTCTAAACTATAAGAAATAAAGCAGTGTAATAAGAGCTAAACCAGGACTAAGCAAGATCTAAACCAAGACTAAACCAGGACTATACCAGGGCAGGTCTATACTAAAGTAAATTAAGGTGGCTTAATCTAAACTGGGACAGAACCAAGACTAAACAAAATCTAAACCAGGACTAAACTATGACTAAAGCATGACTAAACCAGGACTAAATCAGGACTAAACTGTGACTAAACCAGGAATAAATCAAGACTAAACCAGGGCTAAACCAAGACGAAACCAGGACTTAACCAGGTCTAACCCACGACTAAATCAGGACTAAACCAGGGCTAAACCAGGACTAAACCAGAACTAAACCAAGACTAAACATAACCATGACTAAACCAAGACTAAACCAGAACTAAACCAGGTCTTAACCAAGACTACACCAGGGCTAAATCAGGACTTAACTGTGACTAAACCATGATTTAACCAGGACTAAACCAAGACTAAACATAACCATGACTAAACCAGGACTAAACCAGGACTTAACCAAGACTAAACATAACCGTGACTAAACCAGGACTAAACCAGGACTAAACCAAGACTAAACATAACCATGACTAAACCAGGACTAAAGCAGGACTAAACCAGGACTAAACCAGGACCCAATTTAATTAAAAGTTGGAAAAAGTTTCAAGACTTCATCAGGATTGAACATAAAGTTACACAATATAACTTTTCTAATGACGATCCGCCAACTGCTTGTCCATGGAGATGATGCCTGGAATGTTCCACAGTACGGCATTAAACCTTTCTATCTTCTTTTCTATCTTACCTTCATTTATTCAATCTTAGGTTATTTTATTGCTCAAAAATGGGCATCACCAACTTGTCAGGAAACATTTAATCATCTCAGGCAAATGAATAATTACTAATAAGAGAAAAAGCTCCGCAGTGCACCTTTAACCTAAACCAGGACTGAACTAATACATTTAAACAGGAAAAAACACTCAAATCTAGGTAAATATTTTGAATTTAAGCCTTAAAACACACAAATACATGACATTTTTTGCAATGTACCTGTGCTAACCCCCTCAAAAAAGTACCAGAAATAAGCCCACGAGCCACATACTGAAAACCACTGCATTACTCAGCACTGAGCTTAATTCTCTCCCGTAGACTTCACTCAGCTGGGGGCCGTTTTGACTTGCCCCAGTGCTTTCTTATTACCCCTCGTCATACCCTTAATCCGTACAGGTGGGTGTAATGTGATCGTCTCCCGCTCGGCCCTTTATGGCCAATGATCCTGCACAAATTACACCGCAAAAGGGAACGGCGGATTTCACTTCTCCGGCTCCTCGCTCACGTCATTGAATTAGACCAAGACTGTATTAAAAAGTACTTAAACGACGGCGGCAGAGTGGTTAGCCCGGGCTGTCGGGTGAGCTTCAGTCACGAGATAAAAACTTTGGCAAATTTATACGCGATATACAGAAATCTTAGATGGAGTAACAGTAGTAGTAGTAGTAGTAGTAATAACTTTAGTACTTCACTTCACTGAATGAGAGGAAGACTAAATTTACAGTACTTATATGCAGTGGCAGAGTGGTTAGCCAAATATACGCAAAGTTTAGCTGTTGTAGTAGTAACAGCAGTAGTAGTAGTAGTCGTAGTAATTGTAGTAGTAGTAAAAGTAATAGTAAAAAGTACTTATACAGCAGTGGCTATCAGGTAAGTTTTAGCCATGTAAGAAACTTTTGCAAATATACGCCATCTACAGTAAGTATAGCTGCAGTAGTAGTAGTGATAGAAGTAGTAGTATTGGTAGTAGTAGTTGTAGTGGTAGAAAAATACTCATATCGTGGTTCACGCTACTGTCAGTGCCCAATTATAGACAATTTTATAGATAGTTTCAGCCATGTGAAATAAAATTTGCAAATATATGCAACCTAAAGTAGGTTTGTAGTAGTAGTAGTAGTAGTAGTAGTAGTAGTAGTAGTAGTAGTAGTAGTAGTAGTAGTAGTAGTAGTAGAAGTAGTAGAAGTAGTAAAAGTAGTGGCGGTAGTGGAACTAGAGTGGTTAGCCTGACTAACAATACCCAATGACAATGACAAATTTAGGCAAATATATGTACTCTATAGTAAGTTTGGCTGGAGTAGTAATAGTAGTAGTAATAGTAGTAGTAGTAATAGTAGTAGTAGTAGTAGTAGTAGTAGTAGTAGTAATAGTAGAAGTACTTGTGTTACTAGTAGTAAAAAGTACTTATAAAGTGGCTCTCGGTTGTCAGTGTCAGATTGGAGGTAAGTTTAAGCCATGTGACAAACAAACAAATATTCACCATCTACAGTAAGTTTAACTACATAAGTACTAGTAGCAGTAGTAGCTGTAGCAGTAGTAGTAGTAGTAAAAAGTACTTAATACGGTGGCATAGTGGGTAGCCTGATTATTAATGCTGAATTGAAAAAAACATAATAAATGAAGGGCATTTTACGTGGCATTTTTTCTAATGCCATTAATAATTCACATAAACATATTACACAGCTATAGCAAACATACAGCTAGTTTTAACAGAAAGCTGAGGATAAAATGTGGGAAAAAGTAGATTTAAAGAATATTTCTAAACAGTTGTTGATTTTCCAGATATCTTGTTCGAGAAATGTAATAAAGTGAAAGCATCTTAACACCAGAAGGATAAAGATTGGCAGTTAAATGTGATATTGATTCATTGTGTGACAGCCTGATCAGTATGCAGTACCAACCTTATATAGTCTTTAGTATTCATCAGTCTGTCTCCCATTCATTTGGGAATAACTGTGTAAATAGCGGCAAAATCGTGATTTACACGTGTCACTGTCCATGGTGCTGAAAAGACTACAATAATATATACAGTATATAATGCCATCCATCCATCTTCTTCTGCTTTATCTGGCTGGGTCATGGGGGCAGCAGTTTGCAGCTCAGTCCTCTGTGCACCAGACCCCTATGAACCCCTCCGCGGGTGGGGCCCATAATAAGGAATTTCCTGATCCGTTATAGTGTAGTTTCCTCATCACAAACAGACCTGGAATTGTGTTTTGTTTCATTCACACACGTTTAACACACAAACCTGCAGATTTAACTTGAAAACTACTGCTTAATGACATCACAAGGTGGAACAGAGCATTTTGAGCTGATAATAAAGGATTACTCAGACAGAATGAAACAAAACACAACTCCAGGTATGTTTTTGAGGAGGAAACATTATAACATGACTTAAAACTCACAAGACTCAGTTTTGCATAATATGGGACCTTAAAGTTGTTAAGTTAGTTACAAGTTACAACCATCATTCGCTATGGGACATTTATTTTCAATAAATCAATAGACGTTTCTTGAATCTCAAGTGTAACTGTCCATGGTGCTGAAAAGCCAAGTCACCACAGTGGAACAATTTGTGATCGAAAACAAGACATTTCATACTATATTACATCATTATGTTTATAGATGGACTGATTTAAGTGTTTTTTAACATACACAGATACACAGACTGTGAGCAGGGTCGCCTCTCCACAGATCTGACCTGTAACTTGGTCTGGTTTGGTCTCCCTGGAGATAGAAAGGTTTAATACCATATTGTGAAACATTCCAGGCAAAGTAATAACATCAACGAGGAGGAAAGTGTTTGACAGACTCTCCGCCAGAAAAAGTTACACCACAATGCACTTTTAATCTTCTGTTTTATAGCTACAGCAGTAAGAACGCCATATGTTCTTAAATTACAGAAACACGAGTTGGTTTAAGGCTACAAATCTCAAACAAAACTATTATTTTTCCACTATGGTGAAAAATGACTCTGAGCCCAGGTCACAGACAGGTTCTACATTACTGTGGAAACTTTCGTCATTTGTTGAGACCAGTTTATATAGTTTGTGGATAAATAATTGTCTTAAAATGGTTTGTTGGGAATTGGTACTTACATTTAAACCAGGACTAAATCAGGACTAGACCAGGGCTAAACCAGGACTAAATCAGGACTAAAACAGGACTATACTAGGACAAAAACAGGAACAAACTGGGACTAAAACAGTACTAGACCAGGGCTAAACCAGGACAAAAGTGGGACAAAAACAGGACTATACTAGGACAAAAACAGGACTAAAGCAGGACTAAACTGGGACTAAAACAGGACTATACTAGGACAAAAACAGGACTAAAGCAGGACTAAACTGGGACTAAAACAGGACTATACTAGGACAAAAACAGGACTAAATCAGGACTAAACCAGGACTAAACCAGGACTAAATTAGGATAAAAACAGGAATAAATCAGGACTAAACCAGGAATAAACTGAAACTAAAATAGGACTAGACAAAGCCTAAACCAGGACTAAAGTGGGACAAAAACAGGACTATACTACGACAAAAACAGGACTAAATCAGGACTAAACCAGGGCTAAACCAGGACTAAACTGGGATCAAAATAGGACTATACAGTACTAAGACAAAAACAGAACTAGACCAGAGCTAAACCAGAAGTAGACTAAGAGTAAGGCTAAACTAGGACTAGACCAGGACTCAACTAGGAATAAACCAGAACAGGACCAGAACTAGACCATGAATAAACCAGATCTAAAATAGAACTAGACCAGGACTAAATTAGGATAAAAACAGGAATAAATCAGGACTAAACCAGGAATAAACTGGAACTAAAATAGGACTAGACAAAGGCTAAAGCAGGACTAAAATGGGACTAAAACAGGATTATACTATGACAAAAACAGGACTACATCAGGACTAAACCAGGGCTAAACCAGGACTAAACTGGGATCAAAATAGGACTATACAGTACTAAGACAAAAACAGAACTAGACCAGAGCTAAACCAGAAGTAGATTAAGATTAAGGCTAAACTAGGACTAGACCAGGACTCAACTAGGAATAAACCAGAACAGGACCAGAACTAGACCATGAATAAACCAGATCTAAAATAGAACTAGACCAGGACTAAACCTGGACTAAATCAGTAAAGAAATAAACCAGAACTAAACGACAAACAAGAATGGGACTAGAAAAGGACTAAACCAGCATTAAACAAGGAGAAAGAAACAGGAAACCAGAACTGGACTAAACTAGGACTAAATCAGGGCTAAACCAGACTAATCCAGAACACTACCATGTACTATTTTGTCAGATGCCCTCCCTGATATCTTTTATAGTTGATGAAAAAGTCAAAGATGAGATGCTATTAATAGAGTTAGGACTAAACCAGAACTAAACCAGGTCTAAACCAGACTCATGACATGGCGAAATCAAACACCGTCATATATTTCGTGGCTGATATCTTTATTATTATACTGACTCTGTATGTATTACGTTATAGCATAAATTTAATGAAAAATTGATGGAAAAGGTGAAAGGTGAAAGCGCTTGTTTGTAAACATTTATCTTAAAAATGACTTTGTTGGCAGCTGGTTCCTTCTTCATCCATAAAAAAAGCTCAAAGTTCAGCACCTCTCACTGCGTCTCCTGGATCTGCATATCAAATGAATGCATATTTGACAGCCCTATTTGCTCACTACGGTCATTAATATGCAACAGGGGTCCTCAAAATGGCGGCAAAGGTTGACGAGGGGAGAGGGCGAGGCTATTTTAGGCAGTTACGTCATAAAGTATATTAAAAAATGTTGTTAAAAGTTTGTGTTACGGGACAAAGATGAGGCAGGAAGAAGTTGGGCGGTGATTTTCAAGGAGGTACAAGGTTTTGAGGGTAAAAGAGAGAGGGATTTGTAACGGTTTTCAGGAGAATTGAACCAGGACTCGACCAGGACCAAACTAGGACTAAACCAGACCTAAACCAGATCTAGACTGGGGTTAAATGAAAACAAGACCAGGGAATAGACCGCGATTGAACCAGGACAAAACCAGGACTAAATAGGGACTAAACTAAACAGGGACTAGTCTAGGACTTAAAAGGACTAGACCAAAACAAGACCAAGACATAATCAGGACAAGATACAGGATAAAAGTAGGACTAAACGAGAACTAAACCAGTACTAAATCAAGACTAAACTAGGACTAAACAAGAACAAGACTAGACCTTAATTAAACCAGAAAAAGAGCAGGATTAAACAAGAACTAGACCAGGACTAGACCAGGACTAAACAAGGGCTAACCCAGGACTAAATCAGGACTAAACTAGGACTAGACCAGAATAATATCAGGACTAAAGTAGGAGGATTAAACCAGGACTGAACATGGACTAAACCAGATTTTAAAACCAGGAAAAATCAGGAAAAGACCAGAACAAGAGCAGGACTAAATCAAAACGAAACCTGGACTGAACTAGAACTAAACCAGGACAAAACCAGGACTAAACTAGGACTATACTAGGACTAAACCAGGATTAAACTAGGACTAGACCAGAATAATATCAGGACTAAAGTAGGAGGACTAAACCAGGACTGAACATGGACTAAACCAGATTTTAAAACCAGGAAAAATCAGGAAAAGACCAGAACAAGAGCAGGACTGAATCAAAACGAAACCTGGACTGAACTAGAACTAAACCAGGACAAAACCAGGACTAAACTAGGACTATACTAGGACTAAACCAGGACTAAACTAGGACTAGACCAGAACAATATCAGGACTAAAGTAGGAGGACTAAACCAGGACTGAACATGGACTAAACCAGATCTTAACCAGGAAAAGACCAGAACAAGAGCAGGACAAAACCAAAACAAAACCTGGACTGAACTAGAACTAAACCGGAACTATATCAGGACTAAACCAGGGCTAAACCAGGACTAAACCAGGACCAAACTAGTACTAGACTAGAACAATATCAGGACTAAAGTAGAAGGACTAAACCAGGACTGAACATGGACTAAACCAGATCTTGACCAGGAAAAGACCAGAACATAAGAAGGACAAAACCAAAACAAAACCTAAAACTAAAACTAAACCAGGACTAAACCAGAACTAAACCAGGACTATTAGTGATTGAGGAAGATTTCTGGAGCCAGTCCCTTAACAGTGCAAAGTTTAATTCAGAACAGTATCGTATAATATCATGCCAGATGCCCTCCCTGACGTCTCCGTGACACTATCTCCCCTCTACAGTCATTTGCATTAAAACTGTATTTAAATGGCTGAATAAATGTAATGAAAAGTTAATGAGCAGTACCTTTTTCCCAGGGGGCACCAGGTTCTGGTTGGTTTTGAGGATGTGCGTCAGAGCTTTTTTAATGTTCTTCTCTTTCATGGTGGACAGAACCGCAGGGGGCAGGAAGAGAGGCAAACCCCACTCTTTTCTACGGAGCAAACATGGAAAATTACCCGTTATTAAAGCTCCACGGTGTAAAACTGAAGCATATTTTGGGAAGTTTGTTGATTTATTTCATTGGGACAACTCCACTTTTTCCTCTTTTTCGGGATTTACACATCTTAAAACCAGAGATGAGACTCAAAAGAAGAAAGTAGAAGGAAAAAAAACGTATAAATCTACATAACGCACAAAAAGTAAAAGAGTTTAAAAACACTTCCTGTCAGAAAATAGCGTAATCTGGGCCCTTTCACAATATTTTTTACAACTTTACCAAGAAATTCCAACTTTTCCCATAGGAATAGCAGAACTGGAGACTATCACAGTTCAAGAATGTGAGAACGATATTGCCTGTACCTGAAAATAAGTAAGTTTATGTCAGTGTCGATATTTGGTGGGTAGGAGTTTAAAACGTAAACATAAAACTGAAGGAGCGAGAGCCTTGGGGGATTTTGGAAAGAAATCTGAATGTTTTCTGGTGCAATTTAGAATCAATTTCACTCCTGAATCTGCTCCAGTTTTGTTTTCTGGCGTTGCTGCGTTGGCAACAGTAAATATATATTCTCTCAGAAATAGCATATCAACTAGAGGGGTAAACCAGGACTAAACCCGGACTAAACCAGGACTAAACCAGGTCTGAGCTGGATTTATACCAGGGTTTAATCAGATCTAAACCAGGACTAAACCAGAACAAAACCAGGGCTAAGCTAGTATTCAACCAGGACTAAGTGAGGAGTTAATCGGGACTAATCCAGGACTAAACCAGGACTGAACAAGAACTAAACTAGGTCTTAATCATGGTTGAACCAGGACTAAACCAGGACTATAAAAGATTTAAACTTGAATTAAACCAGGATTAAATCAGGACTAACCCAGGACTAAACTAGGACTAAACCAGGTCAGAACCAAGATTACACCAGGATTAAACCAGGACTAAACCAAAACATAACCAGGGCTAAACTAGTACTAAACCAGGACTAAATAAGGACTGAAGGAGGACTAAACCAGGACTAGACCAGGACTAAACTAGGACTAATGCAGGACTAAACCAAGTATACCAGAAGTGAACCAGGACTTAACTAGGGTGGAACCAGGGTTGAACTAGGACTAAACCAGGACTAAACAAGGACTAAACCAGGACTAAATCAGGACTGAAGGAGGACTAAACCAAGACTAAACCAGGACTAAACTAGGACTATACCTGAAGTGAACAAGGATTAAACTGGGGCGGAACCAGGGTTGAACTAGGACTAAACCAGGACTATAAAAGGTCTAAATTGGAACTGAGACCAGGACTAAACCAGGACTAAACCAGGACTATAAAAGATCTAAACTAGAACTAAACCAGGACTAAACCAGGATCAATCACTAAACTAGGACTGATCTAAACCAGGACTAAACCAGGACTTTAACAGACAAACTTACTGTATGTATTTGAGTGACACTTTCTGGCTCTGTCTCGTCGTCATGGTGAGGATGTACATCTGCAGAGCGGCCAATCGGAGCGCGGCGTCCGGCTTTAGCTCCGCCCCAAATCTCTCCAAAACTACGTCATTACAACACTATAAGAAAAAGAGAAAAACACTGAAAAAAAGTTGATTTAAAAATGTTAAATTTGTAGAAAGAAAATTTGGTAAAAAGTAGTAATTTTATGGGAGTTTCAATAAGTTTTTTTTTTTTTTTAAATAAATGTAATATGTAATGTAATGTTTTGTTAATTGTTATGCTATTTTCTGAGCTGTGATAATGTTGTTTCCTCATCACAAACACAAAAATATTCACGGTTTATGTGTTAAACATGTGTGAATGAAGCAAAACACAACTCCAGGTCTGTTTTTGAGGAGATAACAACATTAGAACATGACTTAACGCTCAATTTTGTGTAATATAGGACCTTTAAATCTTTTTTGTACACACATTTTATAATCTTTTTGCTTTATTTTACATTTAACACACTTTACACTTACAACAATATGTTCAGTTACATAATTTTGAGGATTTTTTTTTGATAATTGTTTTGTTGTTTTAAAAAAAATCCTTAAAATAATCCGTATTTCTGCTAAATCTGTCTTCGAGTTTGTTTCGTACAGTGAGTTTCAAAGTCTAATTTTGGGCTAATAAAGTTGAAAATTATAAAATCGCGATCCTTGACATGAAAAGCGGATTAGCAAAGTAATTACAAGTGAAAACCTCGGGGAAGTCTGTTTGTGACGTAGTGTCAGGAAATAATGGATGCAATTGGCAAAGGATTAATTTCACACTTCGGAGTCATTTATGTTAATCTCAGAATCAATAAGGATTACGTGGAAAACACTGGACTGGATCTGAGGGAGTTCAGTGGGATTTTCCGGAATAATTTGGTGTAAACACGACTTTATTTTTAAACCATTGTGAAATTCATTAATATTTGCAACTCGGACAACATCTGTGGTGAGGCAGGTAAGACTGTCTGAGCCAAACGTCCAACTGAATTGAGCAGTTTTCTAGTAATGATTTATGGACAAAAAAACGGGACTAAATCAGAACTAAACCAAGGACTTAATCAGGATTAAACCAGGACTAAACCAAAACTAAACCAGGACTAAATGAGGACAAAACTGAGACTAAATCAGGACTAACCCAGGACTAAACTTAAACCTACACCAAGACTAAACCTGGACAAAAATTAAACAAAATTAGATCTAAACCCAGGACAGAACCAGGTCTAAACCAGGACTACATCAGAACTAAAGCAAGACTAAACCAGGACAAAAAATAAAACTAAATCAGGTCTAAACCCAGGACGGAACCAGGTCTAACTCAGGACTAAACCTAAGACTAAACCAGAACTAAAGCAAGACTAAACCAGGATAAAAAATTATACTAAATCAGGTCTAAACACAGGACAGAACCAGGTCTAAACCAGGACTAACCCAGAACTAAAGCAAGACTAAACCAAGATAAAAATGAAACTAATCAGGACAGAATGAGGTCTAAACAGGACTAAACCCAGGACAGAACCAGGACTAAACCCAGGACTGAACCAGGCCTAAATCAGGATTTACCCAGGCTTAAATCAAGGTAAAACCAGGACAGAACCAGGACTAAACCAAACCTAAACCAGAATAAACCAGGCCAAAAGTGAAACTAAATCAGGTCCAGGACAGAACCAGATCTAAACCTAGGACTAAACCAAGATTAAACCAGGATTTCGCCTCCTCACCTGTACATAGAGGTACTCAAAAGCCACTGCGTCTCTCCGGAGCAGCTCCACTGGATCCCGGGGCATAAAACTGATCCGAAAGAAGCACTTCATCTTCTCTGAGCCGGGCCTCTGGGTCACCTGAGGAAACCAGAGAGAGACAGATACTCTTTACAGTCATTTATATCGAAGGAGGGAAGGTTTCAGTTTATTATAAGAGCAGGATTTATTAAAGATGATCCATGGAACCTGCTTTTCACCATGGAGATGTTACTGCTGATCCACTAAACACTGTACATGGACTAATATACACGGATACACACTGCACTATTTTATATAGACAAAGGGACGTTTTCAGGTAGGTATGTAACAGATAATACTCCCTACAACTGTACAACAACTCACCTTTACGTAACAGATAACTCTATTTCCTGTCGATTTGATATTTTCTGACTTATTTTTCTGTCTCTTGCTATCTACATTGCTGCTTATTTAGAATTTATTATCACATTTATATTTTTTACTCTTTGTTATTATATTATATTGTGATACGTGAGCAACTGTGTCCAAATAATTTGCCTTCTGGATCAATAATAAAGTTTGTCTAAAAGTCTAAGGTATGTTTTATTACGCAAAAATTATACTTTAGAGACGTTATCACCTCCTGAAAAATATACCTGGACTCGTGTTTTGTTTCATTCACACATGTTTGAGTAACACTTTATTATTGGTCTGTGTACATCTCCAAAGCTCAAAATGCTCTGTTCCACCTTGTGACGTCATGAAGCGCTAATTTACAAACTCCTTTTACCTTTAATTCAGTAAAAATGGGCAATTCCAGGGCTGAACTCATCCAAATTAATCTAGTGAAGGAGTGTGGAGTTTAAAAACACAGTGGAGCACTTCCTCTATGACATCACAAGGTGGAACGGAGTGTTTTCTGTTTGAGAGGAGAAGAACTCTGGTTAAATATGCGGGATTGATGCGTTAAACATGTGCAAATGAAGCAAAACTCCAGGTATTTGTGATGAGGAAACAACATTATAACGTAGATTAAAAGGTACTGAACATTCTCCATGGAAACAGAAAGGTTTTATGCCATACTGTGGAATATTACAGCCAAACAAACAACATTTCTATCCTTACATTTACAGTCTATGGTGCTAAATCACCACTCCGCAGATCTGACTTGTAAACTGTCCATAGACACAGATACCGTACATTTAATGCCACACTGCAGGGCAAAGTAGCAGCGCTAATATCTCCATGGAGACGAGCAGGTGGCAGTCCCTCCAGCACAAAACGTACAGTATAATGAGTGGACCTTTAAAGCTTCACTGCGTAACTTTTCTGGTGGGAGATACGGACCTTCTCTGTGATCGCAGACATTACCTCCGACTAACCCTCATTTCGAGGCTCTCTTCAAGAATCCATCCTCACATCTGGATCCTGTGAGTGGAATATCAATCCTGCCCTCTTCCGCTCCTCCCTCTTTCCTTCCCTTACTCTCCTTCCCTCCCTCTATCTCTCCTTCCCTTTCCCTCGTTCCCTCCCTCTATCTCTCCTTCCCTTTCTCTCGTTCCCTCCGTCTATCTCTCCTTCCCTTTCCCTCGTTCCCTCCCTCTATCTCTCCTTCCCTTTCTCTCGTTCCCTCCGTCTATCTCTCCTTCCCTTTCTCTCATTCCCTCCGTCTATCTCTCCTTCCCTTTCTCTCGTTCTCTCCCTCTATCTCTCCTTCCCTTACTCTCGTTCCCTCCCTCTATCTCTCCTTCCCTTTCTCTCGTTCCCTCCCTCTATCTCTCCTTCCCTTTCTCTCGTTCCCTCCCTCTATCTCTCCTTCCCTTACTCTCATTCCCTCCCTCTATCTCTCCTTCCCTTTCTCTCGTTCCCTCCCTCTATCTCTCCTTCCCTTACTCTCGTTCCCTCCCTCTCTTTCTCTTCTTCCCCTTCTTTCGATCCCTCCCTCCTCTCTCTTTCCTTCCCTTTCTCTCATTCCCTCCCTCCCTTTCCCTCTCTCCTTCCCCTTCTCTCGTTCTCACCCTCTCTCTTTCCTTCACCTTCTCTCATTCCCTCCCTCCCTTTCCCTCTCTTCTTCCTTCCCCTTCTCTCGTTCCTTCCCTCCCTCTCTCTGTCCTTCCCCTTCTCCCATTCCCTCCCCCTCTCTCTCTTTCCCTCTTTCCAATCTCTCTCCCTCTCTTCCTTTATCTCTCTCTCTTTTTCTCTGTCTCCCTCAATGTCTCTCTTCTTACCTCCTCTCTCTCTTTTTCTCTTCTTCTCTCCTCTCTCTCCTTTTGTCTCTTGCTCTCTCTCTCTCTCTCTCTCGCACCATCTCAACCTCCCTCTTTCTCTTTTCGATCCCCTCTCCTCTCTCTCTCGATTCTTCCCTCCTCTCTCTCTTTCTATCTATTGGGATCTCTCTCTCTCTCTCGCTATCCCAACCTCCCCTCCCTCTCTCCATTCTCCTTTCTCTCTGTCTGTATCGCTCCCATTTACTCTCTCCTTCTTCTCTCTTTTATCATCTCTCTCGCTCCTTTTGGTCTGTCTCCTTCCATTTCTCTCCCGCAGTGTCTCCTCTTCTCTTCTCTCTTCTTTTTTCCCTCTCTTACCCCCTCTCTCCTTTCTGTTGTCTCTATCCTCTCTCTCTCTCCCTCCCTTCAACTCTTTCACCCCCCCTCTCTCCTTCTCTCTATCTCTCACCTTCTGTCTTTTGGGATTGCT
The DNA here is from genome assembly GCA_030686955.1 of Odontamblyopus rebecca. Taxonomy (NCBI): domain Eukaryota; kingdom Metazoa; phylum Chordata; class Actinopteri; order Gobiiformes; family Gobiidae; genus Odontamblyopus; species Odontamblyopus rebecca. The sequence continues at coordinate 7,233,690 of CM060675.1, forward strand.
CTTCCTCTCTAAGCCTAAATCCAAGTCTAAGTCTGTCTCTCACAGTCTCTCTCATCTCTCTCCCCTCCTTTCTTCTCCCTCCCTCCCTCCCTCCGTCCCTCCCTCTCTCATTAGCATGTAGCGTCCGTAGCGGCTAGCGTGCGGTGTGATGTGAGCTAAGCGTCGCCTGCTGTGCCGCCGCTGATAAATGACACCGGCTCTGAAATGCTGTTTGAATACAGAGAGGGACGAACAAAGCGAAGCAACTCCAGACTCTCACGCAAAATATCGCATGATTAGAACCGGAAATTCATTAACAGCTCGACAAAATTAAGAATGAGACAACAAAAAATAAGAGAAGCTAATAATAATAGTGTATTTCTGGCCTGGGGGTGTGATGCTAACTGTGGGCACTGCTCCGTCTAAGCCTCTGTTACTCAAATTAGACTTTAATCTAAGCTTTATTTTAACACAGTCTGACCAGAAAGAGCTGATTTACCTGGAACTACAACACGTAAGTTGATTTGTGCTGTTAAACAAGTCCGTCTCAAATAAAATGACAGACAAGACAGTTTTTCATTTACTCATTTTCGCCTTTTTTGTTGAAAATCAAACACGTAAACAGGACCACGAACGCTCGTACTGATCACACGCTCCTGAAAATGCGCCGTTTTCATCCATTTGGCTTTTTTTTGTTACTACATTTAAAAAGTTTTCTGGCTGCGTTTGCGTCGCGTCACCATGGCAACAGCTGAACTTTCCCCCGTAGATGTGCATGTAGCACCGACACACCAAATTCAATCAAACAGGTTCAATTCAATATTCAAAACGTAAATTTTCTTTGTTTTAATGTTATGAAACAGTAACATATTTTGATTTGCTTCATGTCTGAAATGAACTGATTTATTGATTGATGCACTGCAAAATACAAAATATATTGCAAAATTCACTCACTCATAAGTTTGTAAAGAGTTTTGTAACTAATTTTTCATTTTTTATTGAACTTTAAGGATCCTGTTTCCACTGCTTCATTTTTTTTAAAGCTACATTATGCATCTATACCAAAGTATGACATTAAACTGATTCTATGGAGATTTCTATGTGACCCCACCAAGTTATAGGTCAGATCTGTTGAAAGGCGAGCACACTATACACAAGTAAGAATGCGTGTTTTTTAACTGTATTGTTTAGCAATAAAAGGCACCTACTGTATGTAATATACAATAGCGCAATTCTAACGTCAGCAAACCTTATTTCTTTTCTTTCCATTTTCTCTTGACTCAACTTTTTTGGCTTTTAATACTTTGAGCTACTGCAATTTCATACTCCAAGCTCCACTTCTGGCTAAACTAAAACGTCCAAGTGGGTCTCTGCACAGATAAGAAAAAGGAAAAACAGTCTGGAGCCGAACAGCTGCCTCCCAGGGCTCCGTCCAATCAACACAAGGACCGAACTTGGTCTAAAGAAATAAAATCCAGGACTAAAACAGGTCAAACTGTACAGAATATGCTATAGATACTTTGATGCCATTAACTTTTCCTGGGGGTGTGTTGCTCAAGTTAGACTTTAATCTGAGTTTTGTTTTAATCACAACATAATCTGACCATAAAGAGCTGATTTGTGCACTTAAACATGTCTCTGACACATAAAATTACAGAAAAAACAGAACCAACAGAACCGTGAATGCTGAAAATGTGTTGTTTAAATCCCTTTTTGTATTTTTTCTTGCTTGGCAGCGTTTGCTAATGTGTGCATTGTGTCACCATGGCAACTGCTGAACATTCTGCCAATACAGATACATGTAGGACACCCCCGCTGCAAAGTATCAGCACCTTCTCCTTTCTGCTGTCGTCCCACACAAATCCTTTGAATCTAAATAAAGGTGCATTGTGTCCGTCAATGCTTTTCTCTATGCAGAATATCCCTGGGTTTGACTATCCCAAATTTAAGACCTTTTTGAGACCACTTAAATGAAAATTAAGACCAACATCGCACCCATTATGCGGGCGAAAAACACCAGATACAATTCTAATAATGAACATTAATCACTGCTTTAAATAACAAAAAATACTTTCATTATAAAATCTCATTCAGAACTCATTTATAGTCGCAGGCGTTGCTTGTAAAACGGCCAAAAAATCATTTATAACATTCTAGCGAGGCAAACTAAGCTTTCACATTATTTTGTCTCACATTACACTGCAGCCCGGGTGAGAAAACAAACAAAGAGACAAAGAAATTTAAGACTTTTGTGAATAAGACTTGGACAACATCATTTAAGACTTTTTAAGAGCTTAATTTAGGAACATGAAATTTAAGACCTTTTTAGGACTTTTAAGACGCTGCGACGACCCTGTCCATGTTATTGCTTTGTCTGGAATGTTTCACAGTGCGGCATTAAACTTTTCTATCTTCACAGACACCAAACCAGACCAAGTTACAAGTCAGATCTGTGGAGAGGCGACCCCGCTCACAGTCAGAACGCCTGTTTTTTTTCGGTATTTCTGAGCTATAAAACCACCTGTACTTGAATACATGTAAAGTAGAGCTGTTTAATGTCACACTGTGGAACAAGCAGATAACAGACCGCCAACCACTGCACAAAGTTACACAGTGCAGCTTTAAGGGTGTTTTCACACTTGTTCCCTTTAAGTGAACTGAACTCAGTCCTCTGTAAGTCGACCAAAAAGCGAACCAACAGAAAAAAACTCAGTTTGTTTTGTGTTCACATTGTGAATTTATTACAAAGAGGACTGGGTTCTCATTTTGGTCCACTTGAGCTTTGATGGGGCCCTAGTCCCCTTTCTGTCCACACCTCGTCCAGGTATCGCAAAGTCTTGATCTTTATTTTTTGTATTTGTATTTACATTGGCATCGAGCAGAACAACCACTAAACCAGGTCTAAACCAGGTCTAAACCAGGTCTAAACCAGGTCTAAACCAGGTCTAAACCAGGTCTAAACAAGGTATAAAACCAGGCCTAAAACAAGACCACATCTCCTCCTGTACGCCGGATGGGCCGTGTGCCGCGTGCGCATCTTTTCTGTATGCAGGCCTAATAAAGCCGCTCCATGCTCCAAAAAGGTAAGGGTCCACTGGGTTACAATACACTGAAAGAGATGAAGAGAACCCGGTGCGCTTTGTGTTCACACTGCGTAGATTAGACGAACTGTACCGTGGACTTTTTAGCAAACTGTCCTGAGACCATCCCGAGAAAGGTCTCAGTACATTTCGCTTCAGAGGGGTCTGAGAACGTATGCGCAAAAAAAACGCTGAGTCACTGGTCTGAGTTCGGTTAAAGGGCTGAAACGGACCAAGTGTGAAAGCATCAAGACTCCATCAACCAACCAACCAATCGATGCAATGACTACAGCCCTAAATAAAAGTGTAAAAAGTAAAAAGTTTAAACCTGAGTGAGCATTTCCTGTTCGTGGAGCAGGAGCAGCCTGGTCCCGCCCTCTGCCCTCTGCTCCAGCATCAGGGAGAAGTGCTCGATACATTTGATCGACAGCTTCTCCTGCAGGGTCAGAATCACGTCCTAAAGAGACCAAAGAAAAGAGCAGGAAACAGACAGACTGGTCAGCAAAATAACACTTAAAACACTGAATTTGGCATAAAAATGTATAACATAAAGAGCCTGTGATGGAAATGTCTTACTTTGTTAAGCTAAAGAGTGCATTGTATGGGTTTAACTAGTAATTCTAGTAGTTAATTCTCATTACTTAGAATTATTGGTCCCCTTGGGTTCAATCTAATCAGTGCCCCAGTTGACCCAGACAAGTCGTCTCCTTTTGAGAACTGTTTAGATCAATAATATCGTATGTTTTACCTCATGTTGATGTCATGACGTTTGTCGACCGTATAAGAGCCTGTTTTTGTTTTGCCGTTCAAGATTAGGGAGAGACGGACCTCGTGTAAGGGACAGAAAGGTTTTGTTTTCTTTACTTCTTTCTAATTGTGCGTGCAATTGCTTTAATAAATCCAGACTCTTTGATTTAAGACAACTTTTCTCCAGTTTTATTCTTCTCAGATTTAAAAATCCACTACAGGGCCCATATTTCGCTATTTTCTGATCTATAATGTTGTTTCCTCATAAACAAAACACAACTCCAGGTGTGTTTTGGAGGAGGTAACAACATTATAACATGACTTAACGCTCACAAGAGTCAATTGTTTTATATACTCTATTTTTTATTGAAATTGTTTTATATTTTACAAAGAACAAGCTATCAAACACACTGGGGTTTCATAGATAGACATACACAGTCAAATAAACAACATAAAGCACAATCGGGTATTACAGTTTAAATATTGTCCCTTTCCCTTAAATATAGTTCTCATTTTTCCCAAAGGTCATCCCCCTTTTCTTTTTGAAGCCTCAAGTTAAAAGTCAAACGTTCCATGTTATAAATATTATTGACTATAGCCGTGAATTGTTTAATAGTGTTTAGTTATAGCTTTTTGCTCTCTGTCATGAACATTTTTAGAAGATATTTGTCAGCAGTGGACAACTTTCACTCCAGATTTCTTAAGTTTACATGTGTTACACATGTAAATCTTATGTCAAAGCAAAGAAAATCTCTGATTATTTGATGTACACCTTCCCAAAAAGAGCATTCAAGTGCATTCGGGTGATTATTTCTGTCTGAATTTTAATTTAGAAGTTATAAAGTATCTAGGAATATTTTACCAAGAGAAATTCCTCCACATTTGTGAATGATCTGCTGTAATTTGACCATTAATAATGTTTTCCAAATCACTAGAGTCAGTTTTGTGTAATATAGCACCTTTAATAACCCCAGGCACTAACATATTTTAATTTCATAATCTGGTTTTATGTATTATTCCAGCTCTTCATTCACTTTGTACGTTCAAACTTTGGCAGCTCATTGCAATTATAATTATCTTCTCTTGTTGTCTGTGTCCTCTGCCTCCATTTGCTTTCAAAATTACCCCCTGGTCAAAGTCATTCCAATTTAATTCACCCCATTATATTGTGACGTATGGAACGGTTTTGTCATGCATTTCTAATTAAACGGCTTCCTTTTACACTCAGCTGCCCGTGATTCTTCAATAGTGTAACAGCTGAGTTAAAGTTTAAGGGCCAATATTACACACATTTGACTCTTGTGAGCTTTAAGTCATGTTATAAAGCTGTTACTTCCCCCAAAAATGACCCGGAGTTGTGTTTTGTTTCAATTACACATTGGAGTAATGCTTTATTATTATGCCCTACAATTAAGTTTGGTCACAAATGTCATTTTGGGGGTATTTGAGACCTCCTTTATCACGTGAATAAATATCGTGAGTTAATTTGAGTGTTTTAACGAGAAAATAAAGGGCTAGAATAACTGTAACATCCAAAATCATACCAGAAACCCACAGCAGAACGGTGTAACGGTTATTTTTCTTAGTTAAAACACTCTAGCGAGTTAAGGCCTTTTACCTTTGTAGGGTAGTATTAGTCTGTCTACATTTCCAAAGCCCAAAATGCTCTGTTCCACCTTGTGATGTCATGACGCGGTAGTTTTCAAGTTAACATCTACCTTTTTCCCTTTTGTTCAGTAGAAATGGGCAATTCCAGGTCTGAAATTATGATCCATATGATTCTAGTGAAGGTGCACAGAGTTTAAAAACATAGCAGAGCACTTCCTGTATTACCACAGAATGACATCACAACGTAGAACAGAGCATTTTCAGAGAAGAACTCAGCCTAAATATTTGTGGATGTGTGCGATAAACATGTGAAAATGAAACAAAAAACACAACTCCACGTATGTTTTCAGTGAGGTAAGACTTAAAGCTTCTCTGCAATTTAAAGTCTCTCTCTTTTTGTAATTATATGATGATTATTTATGTTTTGATTTGTTTCTATTGTGATTTTAATGTATTTCTTCTCCTGTAAAGTACGTTAAATTACCTTTATGTACAAACTGTGCTATACAAATAAACTTACCTTACCTAATATAAGACCTTTAATGCCATACTGTGGAAAATTGTAAGGCAAGGCAACCACAAACTGCATCTCTGGACAGATCACTGCACAATATGCGTCAGTAGCTTAATAGGAAAACTTAATGTAAAAGATATGCTAACGCTGATTACAGTTTCACTTGGAAAACCATTACATAACACTTACTGCTTTGTAAACAAGACGCACGGGACCATGTTAAACCCAATTTGAATAAGAAAAACTGACAAGCTTAGACAGTAATTAACTCCGGTGAGAAGACTTAGTGGAGTTACAGGGCGCAGAAAACTGCGAGGAACAATTTGAAAACGAAATGAAGTGCGTTGGCTGAAATTATCCATGCTCTGTGGACTCCTGTTTCATTCGTTTGGGCCCAGGGTGAGATACTGACCTTAATCGAAGTGCTGTTGTCGAAGCGAAACGATTTGGTCTGCCCGTTTTCCAGGTAAACTTTCAGCACATTTGGCATGAAGAGGAGGGAGTGGTCCTTTACGGGGTTCTGAAAAAGATATAACACATATTTATTTTTGTGGGATTTGAATGCAGTTAGGGAGAGGTGAGAAGGAGGGCTGCGTAATAGAGTTCACACAAAAAATGTACTGTTTTATGTAGGGCTGAAACAATTCATCGAGTTAATCGATTAGAAAAATGCATCGATTTTTTTTTTTTGCCTCGATGCTTCATTTTATTTTCATACACTCGGCGATGGCCGGAACCTTTTGTGGTAGAGGTAAAGTTTCTGCACGACCACTGCACTTCACTATACACACAACAGCGCGGCCATGGATGTATAATAAGAGCAGAACCTCCTCCTCAGGATGGAGATGAGGAGTGCGCGGTACGCTCCGTTACGCCGCGCGCTCCTCATCTCCCGTACGCCGCACACTCTGCGCGTGGATTGTGTCTTGTCGCGTACACTCTGTGGGCCGCGCTTCCTCCTGTTGCCTCTAAACCAGAACTCACACCAGGACTAAGCCAGGTCTAAGACAGGTCTAAAGCAGGTCTAAACCAGGTCTAAAGCAGGTCTAAAACCAGGACTAATCCAGGTCTAAAACCAAACAAGAATTTGCAGGAGTTGGTTGCTACATTCATGTAGTTTTAAACATCATGACAATATCAAGTAATCCAAAGTATTCAGATTACGTTACTCACTTTAAGTAATTTAATTGATTATGTCACAAACTACATTTTGGGGAATATAATCTGTAATCTGTAGGGGATTACATTTTAAAAGTCACCTTCTCAACACTGATGCTACAACATGTAAACAGAACCGTACATTACATCAAGTGGAAAAGAAACCGCGAGGTGAGTCAACCTTAGCCCAGAGATAATTACGTTTTTCATGTCCAAAACACGTGTATCTGTCAGTGCAGGTGGTGTGGACTTAACATGTGCAAAGTAGACACGACAATAACAAACGATTACTCGATTATTCAAACAAAATAATCGACAGAATAATCGATTACTGTAATAATCGACAGCTGCAGCCCTAGTTTTATGCAAGAAAAATACAGAAAAAGGCAGATTTTATTCATGATTTTCCTTACTTGGGTCAATCTTGGGGTAGTCTAAGATTGACTAATAAAAAAGTATTATATGTTTTTTTTCTCATATCATGCAGCACTAAATAGAAGCAAGTTTGGGCTGGGAAAAGTAAATGTTTGTTTAGATTTAGTCTTGGTCAGTGCAAACCAAGAATTTCAACAAAAATGTCTATTTTTTAACTCCAACTCCTCTCCTGTAGGACCAAGCTCTGAACCTAGACAGGCCACAACCTTCAAGAAAACACTCAAAACTCTCTGTTTAGAATAGCTTTTAATGTTTAACTTTTGTTTTATCTTTACTGTACTATTTTCTTATTGTTCTTTTCGCTGTTTTAATATGTGTTACTTTGAGTGTCCTGAAAAGCGCTAAATAAATAAAAAAGTGCCTCATTTTTATTATTATTACATTTTTGTTATTGTCTGTTTTGTCTAAGTTAAAGGTGAACTCTGTAACTTTTCTGGCGTCTCTTCTGCTTGTTCCGCACTGTGAATGTCCCACAAAAAGACATTAAACTTAAACATCTCCATGGAGACAAGCAAGTGCCAAGTAGAGAGGGAATTTAGTTGAATTTAGCTGCAAGATAGAAGTTTAATGCCATGCTGTGGAACAATAAGCAAAGTCATAATATCTCCACGGAGACAAGCATGTGGCAGACCCAGAAAAGTTACATAATGCAGCTTTAAATTAAACATCACAACAATCTCTGCTGTATTGAGCTTTAAAAACGGCCTGGATGACAACAGTAGACTTCATCCATAATAATCAGCACAGGGTTGCCAGGTACTAAAGACAAAAATCCATCTTTCACTATGAGCTTTTATAAATAATTCATGCAGTTAAAATAGTCCTGCTCCTGCTCGCGTACACATTTTATTTTAATGTCTTATTCTGTGAAGCACTTTGAATTACTTTGTGTATGAATTGCGGTCTAAAAATAAAATCTCCTTGCCCGGGGTTTGTTTTGTTGTGTTTAATTTGCTGTTGAATATTGGACGAGAATAGTCTGTAGTGGCTTTTGAAATGTTAATACAGTTTCTAAGATAACGCCTTATTTTATTGAGCAAAGTTAGAATGTTTCCACGTCACAAACAGACCTGGAGTTGTGTTTTTGTTTTTGTTTCATTCACACATGTTTAACACACAAATCCTGCATATTTGGACTGAGTTCTTTCCTTTCACCTTCACTACAGTAATTTGGATAATTTCAACCCTGGAATTGCCAGTCTCTCCTGAACTAAAGGCGCTGTTGACTTGAAAACTACCGCTTAATGACATCACAAGGTGGAACGGAGCATTTTGAGCTTTGTAGATGTAGACAAACTAATAATAAAGTGTTACTCAAACACGTGTGAATGAAACAGAACACAACTCCGGGTCTGTTTTTGAGGAGGTAACAACATTATAACATGACTTAAAGCTCACAAGAGTCCATTTTGCGTAATATAAGACTTTTAACTCATTAATCCACAGTAGTCCTTGAATTTTAAAGGTGTACTAGGTAACTTTTTGGTTGGAGGTCCGTCACCTGCTTGTTTCTATGGATATGTCACTGCTCTGCCTGCCTCTCCACAGTGTGACTTTACATTTATTCAAATACAGGTGGTTTTATAGCTCAAAAATACCCATAAAAACAGGAATTCTGACAGTGAGCGACGTCGCCTCTCCACAGATCTGACCTGTAACTTGGTCTGGTTTGGTCTCCATGAAGATAGAAAGGTTTAATACCACACTGTGACACATTTCAGACAAAGCAATAACTATAATCTCCATGGATAAAAGCGTCTGACGGACCGTCCGACAGAAAATTTACACAATGCGCCTTTAAACGTGTTTTCAATAGACTTTTTATAGTCATCATTATTAAGCGTTTTCACTGCTGTCTCCATAAATGACAAACTGTACTGGAAAAACGTGTCTGAAAATTATTCAAATTGTCCGAACCCACATAAGTCTAAACAGGTGCAGTGTAAAATATGAGAGGACATGTTGGTATGTGACAGAAAACAGCCATCTGGAACTGACCAGGAAACCCTATATGATATTCAGAACACATAAAGATGAAGAGGAGGAGGAGGAGAGGGAGGAGAGGAGGAGGAGGAGGAAGAAAGAGGAGAAGAGATGAGGAGGAAGAAGAGAAGGAGGGGGAGGAGAAAAAAGAGGAGGAGGAAGAGGATGAGAAGGAGGAAAAGAGAGGAGGATTTGGAAGAGGATGAGGAGGAAGAGGAGGAGGGAAGTGGGATGAGGAGAGGAGGACGATGAAGAGGGGGCAGAGGGTGAAGAGGGAGAGGAGAAGGAAAGAGGAGGATAATTAAAATTAGGAGGAAGAGGAGGAGGAGGAAGAAGAGGAGGAGAGAGGAGGAGAGAGGGAAGAGTAGGAGGAAGATGAAGAAGAAAAGGAGGAAGAGGAGGAGGAGGAGGAGGAGGAAGAGGAGTAATAGGAGAAGGAAGAGGAGGAGGGACGTGGGAGGAGGAGAGGAGTATGAAGTGGGGGAAAAGGGTGAAGAGAGAGAGGAGAAGGAGGGAGGAGGAATATTAAAATAAGGAGGATGAGGAAGAGGAGGAGAGAAGTGGGAGGAGGAGGAAGAGGAGTAATAGGAGGAGGAAGAGGAGGAAGGACGTGGGAGGAGGAGAGGAGGACGAAGAGGGGAAAAAGGGTGAAGAAAGAGAGGAGAAGGAGGGAGGAGGATTACTAAAATGAGGAGGAGTGAGGATGAGGAGGAAGAGGTTGAGAGAGGAGGAAGAGGACAATGAAGAAGAAAAAGAGGAGAGAAGGAGAGAGGAGGCAGGAAAAAGAAGAGTATAAAGAAGAGGAGAAAAAAGAAGAAAAAGAGGAGAGAGGAGGAGGGGTAGAAAGGGAAGAGAAGAAGAAGAAAAAGAAGTGAAGGAGGAAGGTGGAGAGGAACTGGAAGAGGAGAAAAAGGTGGAGGAAGGAGGAAGAAGAGGAGGAAGACTCACCGGGACCTGTCCGTTGATGATGACCTCCTCGGCGAAGCGCACTTTGACGGGGTTGGACTTGAGCATGGCTTTTTTGGCGGCGCTGATAAACGCAGATTTAGGGGACTGAAAAAAAGAGAAAAAAGAGGTTAAAAAAAAGACAGACAGAACAGAGCGAGGGACAAAAAGAGGATGAGAAAAACATGTTACAAAAATAGTTACAATATGAAACTGGAGAGCGTTTATGTGTATACTGAGTGTATGGGGTTGCAGCCATGATTACAGCAAGATAAAACGAACAAAGTTAAAGGTTCATTGCGTAACTTTTCTGCTGGAGGGTCCACTACTTACTTGTCCCCATGACGATGTTACTGCATAGTAATAACTACTATAAGTACTAAAATATACCTCTGCTGCTACTACTATTCTATACACTACAAAGAAACCTCCGAATACTACTACACAGTGGCATTAAACCTATTTCTGAAGACAAGCAGGTAGGTCTAATTACAGGTCAGATCTGTGGAGAGGCGAGTCCACTCATAGTAAGGCATTTTTGAGTTAATAAAATGTCCATAATTTAATAAATGCAAGATAGATAACCCTACTGCCATAGTCCAAAGTAAGGAAAGTAGGAACATCCCCATGGAGCCGAACAGTTCGAGATGCATCTTTAAAAAAATGTGAACCAGGACTAAACCAGGTTTGGAACTAGGACTAAACCAGGTCTGAAACTAGCACTAAACCAGGTCTGAAACTAGGACTAAACCAGGTCTGAAACTAGCACTAAACCAGGTCTGAAACTAGGACTAAACCAGGTCTGGAACTAGGACTAAACCAGGTCTAGAACTAGGACTAAACCAGATCTGAAACTAGCACTAAACCAGGTCTGAAACTCGGACTAAACCAGGTCTGAAACTAGCACTAAACCAGTTCTTAAACTAGCACTAAACCAGGTCTGAAACTAGGACTAAACCAGGTCTGGAACTAGGACTAAACCAGGTCTGAAACTAGGACTAAACCAGGTCTGGAACTAGGACTAAACCAGGTCTAGAACTAGGACTAAACCAGATCTGAAACTAGCACTAAACCAGGTCTGAAACTCGGACTAAACCAGGTCTGAAACTAGCACTAAACCAGTTCTTAAACTAGCACTAAACCAGGTCTGGAACTAGGACTAAACCAGGTCTGGAACTAGGACTAAACCAGGTCTGAAACTAGCACTAAACCAGTTCTTAAACTAGCACTAAACCAGGTCTGGAACTAGGACTAAACCAGGTCTGGAACTAGGACTAAACCAGGTCTGAAACTAGCACTAAACCAGGTCTGAAACTAGGACTAAACCAGTTCTAGAATATATAAGACTACATCACATCATCACAACTAAGACAGAAACCTTTAAACTAGTCATAAATAAGAAGATTAGGTATAAAATAGGTAAAAATACTAAAGGAAGTTCTGAACAGGCTCCTGAAAATGTGCTGTTTAAATCTATGTTGTGTTTTTTCATGCATTTTCAGACAATTAAAAAACGTTTTCATCTGTTTTTGCTCACGTGTGCACTGTGTCACCATGGTAACTGAGGAATATTCTGCCAATAGATATACTAGCACATGTAAAACACCCCCAGCACGATCAATTGTGATGCTACTGTCACATTAATAACATTTGTAGTTATGAATATGAAGACTAAAGGGAATAAAACTAGCACTACTTACAGGATACGGTTGGACAACAGTCAGTAAAATGGATTCTTTGCAGCTCCTGAAGCAGAAAAAGAGAAAAATGTAAAAAAAGTGCTGTAATGTGTTTGTAGAAATCTATAATTATACGTTTTAGTCCGAAAGTCGCAGCCAGTCCGAGTCGTTTTTCCACTGGTAAACACACTGTAAATCCAATTAAAGGAATTTGACAAAAAACGTAAAAGTAATTTGGATTTTTTCGTAAGCGGTCCATATGGCAGAAAAAGATGTTATGTTTAAGCTGAATTTGAAGCATCATTATGAAATATACAGCCATCTATTGCGACGCTGCTGACTTTTTCTTGATTAAATGCAATGAATTGAACAGGTATTTTGACTCTAGACTTTAGAAAACACAGACAATCTTTGGAAAGCTTCATTTAAATTTTAGTTTTCATGTTTTAAAACTGTAGCAGTTGTAGTATATTTTCTGTTTATCCAAATATAGCTTGAGTCTTCTGTCTGCTGTACACAAAAACATTTACCGTACGTAACGCTGGAGAGGAAAATAACTTGACCTGACAATTTGACACAAGACCAGAGATTTTGTTGTTTGTGGCGCTTCAAAGAGTTATTTACTGAACTCTCTTCAGCTCATATCAGAGTTGTCACAGTACAGGAAAATAACAAAATGTTTTCCTCTAGTACAAATAAAAAAGGACCCACGATAAATGTCTTTTCCATTATTTCATTCACGTATAAGACAATAAATTGAGGTACTAATGATCTCGACAGGTCCAGGGGTGTATTTTTTTACCTGACCAGGTCGATGACTCTTTCTCTGGGAGCAGAACTCACAGGTTCATCGTTGATCATGATAATCTCGTCTCCCGGCAGAAGTTTCCCTTCAGACGGACCACCTACAAAACCAATTATTAGAACGGTTACTGGGGTTTATGTCGGGAGGGATGGGAGAAGGAGCTATGAACAGGCTTAAGATGCTGTAGTTTTTTACTTTTAAAGCTTTTATGGGCTAAACTGAGACAACTACAGGTAACTAAACGTAATTAATTGTGTTGTTTTATGCAATATGCGCACTTTGAATTCAAAATATAGGGAAATATATAGGGGAATTGTAACCTATCTAACTATTTTTTCATGTTTTTTTTTTCAATTTGTCATCTTATCTCCTTAAAAAACATCCCTTTTATACAATCCAACCACTAATATTGACACTCTTAACAATAATTAAATTGGAAGAGTGTAAAATGACTTAATTTCATTCATTTTTTTTAACAAAGTGTCATCAGGAAATAATATGTAAACACAACATTGCTTTTAATTTTCTCAAGTAATCATAATTTTGTCTTTTGCCTGATTGGTAAAACAATAATAGTCACTTAAAAACAGTTCAATCAATCAATTCATTTATCTTTATGCAAACAATTTGAATATTAAAGGAGCTGTGCATGATTTTTTTCACGTATTTGAGCAAAAATGTCATTCTATTGTAAATAATTAGAAAGTGAGGAACAACTTTGGACCTCTGCAAACCGTTTAAAATGCGCTAATTCTGTTTTTCATGTTTTAAGACAGTCAAAACCAGGTACAAAGCCTTTAATTTGTTGTACAAGTCTCTAAAGTGGCCCCATGTGAGCGTTCTCCATTTGGCTTACCGTCTCACTCCAGAATATTCATTAGTTCAATTGTCTCGTTAGCATGC